>OZ014522.1:509019795-509059795 GCA_963966055.1 Lathyrus aphaca | reverse complement strand
CAACACATGTCTATTGTATTAGACACATAGCGCAAAACTTCATGAGAGAGATCAAAGACAAGACACTGCGGAAGAAGGTCGTGAATGCAGGGTACTCATTAACCGAACCGTCATTCAAACATTATCGTGACGAAATCAGACTGGCAAATGAAGATGCGTTCAGATGGATAAACCAGATTCCTTTAGATAAGTGGACCAGGGCCTACGACAAAGGACAACGCTGGGGTCACATGACAACAAACCTTGTTGAATCAATGAACTCTGTTTTCAAAGGAATCCGCAACCTACCGATAACCGCTTTGGTGAGGTCAACCTACTTTAGGCTCGGAGCACTTTTTGACACCAGACGTTCAAAGTGGAGTTCAATCCTACAGTCTGGTCAAGTGTTCAGCGATAGTTCTATGACATTCATCAAAGATGAAGCATCCAAGTCTAACACACATGTGGTCACCGTGTTTAACCGCAATAAGGGACATTTCAATGTTGATGAGATCATGAATCACAACGAAGGGAGACCGAGGGGATCCTATCGGGTAGAACTTGATAACAATTGGTGCGACTGTGGAAAATTTCAAGCCTTTCGCATGCCTTGCTCCCACGTCATAGCGGCATGTTCGAAGGTTCGGCTGGACCCTTCAGGCTTACTATCCCCTGTTTACCAAGTGCACAATCTTTGCAACGTCTACAACAAAAGCTTTCCGGTTGTTGCAAATGAGGACTACTGGCCCTCCTACAACGGGGAAATAGTCTGGCACAATGAGAACATGCGAAGAAAGAAAAAAGGTCGTCCTAACAGCACGCGTATTCGCACCGAAATGGATACGGCGAATAAGATGGTGAGACTGTGTAGTTCATGTCGTCAGCCCGGTCACAATCGTAAAAAATGTCCCAACGTTGGACCAAGCTCAACATCGTAAATTAAATCATTGTAACCGTTTTTATTTTAAATGGAAGCCTAGTTCGTTTAATTCATATCAGTAAAATCATACAACCACAAACACGAACATACATAAATAAAACAAGGAAATACATGATTCAGAAAATGACCGTACATAAATAAAACGGAAAAATACATAAATTCAAACATGACCATACATAAATAGAACAACTGCAACATTCAACAAATCTAGCCTATCAGAACCATCAGGACAACTTCACCTCCGCCTAGCATCATCGAAAGAACACCTGCATCATTGACAATTTTTCTCCATTTCGTCACACCAGACTCCACAACCCGCTTCTCAATTTTAATTATCTTTTCTTTGTGGCCGATCTCTCCTTCTAACCAGCGGGTTAATTCTCTGTGCAAGTGTTCCAAAGTTTGGGGGTTCCATAACAGCATCTTCAGAGGAGGCTTTGTTGCCGAGAAAAACACTAAAGCATTTTTCTTCAAGATATCAAATTTTGGAAGTGGTTCTTCTGATGTTGAGGAAGACGGTGTCGATGCATAACTAGATGGACGGGGAGAAGCCATATTGTGAGAGAGGGAAACTAAAAGGAATGAATTTTTAGGGTTTCTAAGGAAGGAGTGAGATAAATCTGATGTTTATGAGTGAGGCATACATGTTTATGAGTGACGCATATATATAGTAAAAAAATTGCTAACTCTAAACAACCTAAAAACATGCAACATTCCATTTGGCGAATGCATGCATGTAATTACAACACATTCGCCAAATGGTGTGGCGAATTAGGCAATTTTTTTTAAGGCTAGCCAATCCATTTGGCGAATTCAACATAATTTCCACAAGTTCTTCAATTCAAATGGCGAATGCATTACCAAACTATGTTAGTTTGGTAATTTTTTTCAAAGTTATGTTATTTTGGAAATTTATTTAATAAAGTATGTTATATTAAAAAAAAATTTGCCAAATGGTTTCATGAAAGGGTTTTGTCTTCATTGACAAATATGAAAATTGAACCTTGTACCTCTATACTTGTCCCCCTATCCTTATATAATTTCCAATATTCAAATTTTGTCCTTTCAATATTTATTTAATTATTTTTAATTTTTACCACGAAATCAGATTAAAAAAATATTATTTTTTACGTTGGAAGAGAAGAACCGGAAGTACCATGGGTAGGTTTTTCGGTGTAGAAATTTCCAAACTGGAAGTAGTCAGGATAGGTTATCCGGTTCACAAAAATCCTTCAGCGGAAGTACCACGCTTGTGTTATCCAGTTTAAGATTTTCTTAACCGGAAGTAGTTATCTTAGGTTTTCCGATTCGTATTTTTTTTTTAATTTTTAATTTTAATTTTGACAAATTTTTTGTCAACTATTGGTAGAGAGGATTCTTGAAGATTTCTGGTGTTGGTAGTCGACTTCCGAGGACGATGAATTAAATATCTGCGACCAACAATCAAAACTGATTTTAAAAAAATTAAAATTATGATTTTTTTTCCGATTTAAAGATCTAAAAATATTTCTGATATACACATCCAAAACAAATCAATATTTAAAAAAAAAATAGTAAATACGTATATACAAATCCAAAAACTAAAGATAAAAATGGAAATTTCCATAGTATCTAAAAAGCCTGAGGTATAATGAAAAATTCTCTAAATAACTAAAAAGCCTGAGGTATAATGAAAAATTCTCTAAATAAAAGACATGGTACGAAGTAGTAAAATAATAACCTCTCCACTAAATAAAGATTCCATTTTTACAAGTTAGATAATGATTCCATTTTTACAAGTTAGATTTCCATCTTTTTCTTCTTCATTTTTCTTGAAACACTAATTATTCCATTAAGACTACTTGAACACACAATCCCATATTTCAGCAAACAAAGCCCACTAAGATAGATTGTCTTGTTTAATGGGAAAGAATTCAAAATAATATCATTTGTCTCTTTTCCGAGCCATCTTTTGCTCAAAAATGTTTGTTGACAAAACCACTTATGCCTCTGGCTTTCGATTCTTTGGTTTCTGGCCTATATGATCTTTATAGTACAAATGTGAGGGGATACAACCTTATTAAGACTTTAAATACTTTAAAAGAACAAACATCCTCTTAAACTTACTAAGATAATTATAACTATTTTATGATTTTTTGTTTGATTATAACCTAAGATAATGTAGTTATACACTTGAAAAATAAATTCAATAAGATTAAAGTAAAGATTTCATACTCATGAACTTTACAGACGTAATATAATCAAACATTTCATTGCAGAAATTAACATTGCAAGTTGTTAATATGGACATGCATACACAGATCAAAAGACAGACTAGACATTGTTCACAGCAACAAAAAACCATGATCCATATATTTCCTTAGTTAAAACATACAAACTGCTGATCCATAAGTCTTCTCTTCTTGTAATTGGCCTTAAAACATGCTTGCCTAAGCCTTTTTGTACGATCTTCCAATTGCTTATCAGGCATCTCCTCCACCAACTTCATTTCCTTTTCCAACACCTCAATTTCAATCCTCATCTTTTCTTGACTCTCAGGCCCCTCCACTTTCACCAACTCCTGCAACAAAATCCAACTAAATATAATCAACATACTGCACAATACAAAACATCTTTCCCTTCTTTCCCTTTTACATACCTGAAGATTATTTATCAAGGTTTGAAGACTCATGAGTTTCCTATGAGGCCACCTGCGAAATCCCAATTCCCTACACCTTTTCTTCAAATGTGTGAGACCTACATTAAGCTCTCTTGCTGCTTGAGTTATTGGCATATAGAAATACTGAGATATAATCTTCCTTGACAAATTCTTTGAACTTCTCTCTTCTACTTCTGCATTAAACTCCATAACCTCTTTCTTCACATCACCGCATCGTATAAAAAACTCTTGTTTATCAAACAATTCATCAATCATTTCGTTCCACTCGAAAAACCCTTCTTTCAAATCATAAAAATCAAAGTCTGCACAAACAATATTCACAAGATAAGTAAGGACAAATATAGTTTGTTGTAGTAAAATAACAATAGTAGCAGAAAATAACCTTGACGTTGCAAGTTTGGTGTTGGTTCAATGGAGAGAGATTCGTATAAAGGGTCAACAGAATCTAGGTACATATCATTAATTGGAAACTCTTCCTTGGGCAAATTCATCGGGAAAGTGCTATTTCCACTGCAAATATCATAAAATCATAGTAAAAAAAACTGTTTCATTGCAGCATAAATGGTAAGAATGTAGTGAGTTTTACCTGAAAGAAGAATAGGTAAATGGAAATAGCTTTTCATCTTTGTCATGGTAATAAGAGTTCCAACACATAAGTGGCTCAACCTCCATTGTTGTGAGATGTGTTAGATATGAAAAAATGGACGTAATATATATGAAATGGAGTGAGAAAAAGAAGAAGAAGATGATTAAGATAAGAGTGAGTAAATGATGGCTATAATTGTAACTAAAGGAGGCAATTACTTGGAGAATGTGAGCGCCGGCTTGATGCGTGAATGCGGTTTAAATGTTTAACGTGTTTTTGTGAGAGTTACAAGATCATAGTTATAATTACGAGGGAAAATTAACTCGCCGTTTTTTTTCTCTGGTGTATAATGCTCTTCAATCATCATCATCAATAGAAGGAAAATTACTCCACTCAATTGATCATGTGAATCACTAGTGCGTAATCAGATTTTATTAGAATGATTAGGTCTACTAATGTGATGGTTTGTTTAAAAGTAATAGTGCTTTTTCCATGCGAGCTTCTGCAATGGATAATTTTGTTGTAGAAAATAAAAAGGAAAAAAAAAATACTAATATTGTCTGTTTTTATCTATTTATAATAGTATATCATTTTCACACATATTAAATTAATTTATTATGGGAAAAAAATAGTAATGAAATTTTACGTTCATTCATGATATATGAAAGATAAATAATAAAATAGAAGAATAATAAAAGGTATGATAAGAAAAAATATATTAATGTTTTATTAATACTTTTAGGTTAAAAAAGGGATGTATTTGATTTTGATGCATGGTTACAATTTAAAAATAAGATAAAAAAAAAACTTTTAACTTTACCTTTTTTATTCACATTAATAAAAAAGTTTTATTTCATACTGTAATTGTTTTTTAACTTTTAATTAGTAGGTTTTTTTCTTCTTAAAAGCTATTTATAGTAATTTTTAATAAATTTGTAGTTTTTAATTCATGACATTTTTTTTTCATTTAAATCTTTATTATTTTAATAAAAATATATTTGTATCCTTTAATCTACTATTCAAGGGTATGGCAACCCAAGCAAGAACGTTAGACATTAAAATTGTCAAAAAAAATTAATTTAATCTATTTCAAATGACATATTTTTACTAAAAATCTCATAGTTGAATAGGTAGAAAAGAGGTCACATATTTTTTAAGTCTTTGATTGTCAAATACAAAATTTGATTTGATTTATTTATTTTGAATGCCTCATTTTAAATAATATTTTAGGTATTTGATTCAACTTTTATTAAATACAAAATTTAATTTAATTTATTTATTTTAAATGCCTCATTTTAAATAATTTTTTAGGCCTCTAAGCAGACTGGAGTGGCCAAGCATATGCCCTACAACAAATTGAGACCCAATCCAGACTTCGATTTGGCCAAACCCATTAAGAAATCAGCGAGGATATGACCGTTATGAAATAGAGCCGTTGGAATATATTCGTTGGGGACTTCCCCTCATGCGCCATGGCGAGGATAATTCTGGTGTCCCTCATGCGCCATGACGAGGATAATCATGGTGAATTGGAAAAGAAAAAGAAAGATTTGTTTCGAATTTTTATTTATTTTTATATTTAAAAATCAATAGTTTAAGTTTTTCAATTTCATATTTTTTATGCTTAAATCAATTTTTTATTGTAGAGAGAATATAAAGATTTATAGTCATATAATATTCATTAATTAAAAAAAGAACATTATATTTATAGAAAGTTAAATAATATTTTTCCCGTGAGTTCGCATGGGTAATGGTTTGTCAATGTCATTTTTCAGTATTTTTATAAATACTAAAGTTGTTCTCGTAAAAAAAACTATGAACATTCACTCGTTAATTTAAAAATATTTTAAATTAATTTATAAGAGATTTTTATTTTTCCTTATATTTAGATATTTAAATTTATTTATAAGAAAAATATTTTTCTCATTTTTGGATACGTAGTACATTTTTTTCCCGTAGATATATATATTTTCCTTATTTAATCGATAACATATAATTCTGAAATTTTTCTCGTTTTTTACTGGATGAATAAGTATTTGTCAAATTATTTCAAATTTATTTATTTAATAGTAATAAGTATGTGTAATAACCGGTGTATGTACACGTATTTTGGTCCAAATACTCGTGCGTTTGCATACATATCAATGAGTTATTGGAAAAGAAAATGAATTGTCCCGTATTTTTTTGGATAATCCTGGTGAATTGGAAAAGAAAAATAAAGATTTGTCCCGAATTTTTAAATAATCCTCGCAAATAATTGTTGTAACGATGTATTAAATTTGAATTAATCTATCAATTCATTTAACATTGATAATATCTATTTATTTTTTAATAAGATTCACAAAAAATGAAATCATATTATAACTAATTTATTATTACTCTTAATTACAATTATAACTTAGAAAAATTTTTTTTTTCCCAATTATAAAAAACAATTTAGAAAAAATTAAAATAGTAAATTTTTTTATATATATGATGATAAAAATTTACTTACCTTCTTTTATACGTAATAATAATATATAATAAAGAACAAAATTTTATTCAAATAGCATAATGATACATACTTATGAATACATCTAATTATATTAATATATAAAAATCTCATAGTTGAATAGGTAGAAAAGAGGTCACATATTTTTTAAGTCTTTGGTTCAACTCTTGTCAAATACAAAATTTAATTTAATTTATTTATTTTGAAGGCCTCATTTTAAATAATATTTTAGGTATTTGGTTCAACTCTTATCAAGTACAAAATTTAATTTAATTTATTTATTTTGTATGCCTCAATCTGTGTGTGTGTGTGTGTTCGTTCTAGACTTCGACTGGGCCAAGCCCATTATGGAATGTGTGTGTGTTCTAAACTTCGACTGGGCCAAGCCCATTAAGGAATCAGCGAGGATATGACCGTTATGAAATAGAGTCGTTGGGGAATTCCCCATCACGTGTCATAACGCTTTCCACGCGGCCAACTGTCCACCGGATTTGTGGAAACAATTAAATATCTGAATGAGAGAGTGACATCATCCTTTTAGACCATCTCAAACCCTGTTTATTCTTCATCACAGATTGAGGAAGGTGAGAAATAAACCACCTAGATAGTAGAGGTATGAAACACATCAAAGTTCCTCGCGCCTTCGTAGTACGAATGTGAAGAGAGTGTAAGATATCTCCAACCAAGGTAGGCACTGGATTGTGAGTCAGAAATATGTTGATGGCGTGTACATCTATGAACTGGTATGGATTAGGGAATAATACCAAACCATAAATCAACAAACCTAAGATCTCCTCAAAAGCATCGTAACTCATAGCATCTAAGAACACTTGAGCTTTCTCTATCAATACTTTGGCAAGAATACCCTTAACTCCACTTCTTGTTTCTAGAACAATGTCTGATTTCTTCAAATGTAGGGCTGCAACAATGACTTTAGGTTTAGGCTCCTTCTCTAAGCCTGTAAAAGGTTTCTGATCAATGATATGTATTCCAAGTAGCTTGGAGAATTCTTCCATTGTGGGCACCAGCTGATATTCGGGAAATGTGAAACAATGATGTTTAGGATCAAAGAAATGGAATATGACACTCATCATATCTTCATCAAACCCTGAGGTAACCAAGTCAAGTAGATAACCATGCTTCTTGATGAATTGAGAGCTTTCAGGAAGTTTTGAGACCAAATCCTTAAGCTTGGGAGGTATCCCTACAAAGTTGATCTGGATAGTGTTCCTACGAGTGGAAGCCATAACCTGCAACAAAGAACAAAGATAAATCCTTTGGTCCTTGAAATGGTTAGTGAAAATGCTATGCTTATGATGTCATGATGTTATGATGTTATGTTCAATCAAAAACATGTGGCACATAAAAGAAAGTCACACAATAGTCCTAGGTTTAGAGGCTTGCATGATGTTTAAAGGAAAGTACCATCCCCCTAAAGTTTAGTTGGTTCATCATGTCCTACAAAAGTAACCAGGTTCTAAGGGGTCTCAATATCACTGATCCTTCTCAAGGGTTGTTGTTTAGCAGGAAACTTACTTTCCAACCAAAACCCCCAAGATTCGAATCTCAATGAGCGTAGCATCGAGTATCAACCAACTTTAGACTTTTCTAAAGCTGGCTATCTCACTACTTTCTAAAGGCCAAGATGGGTCAATTAAGGTTCTAAAGGGTAGTTAGTGTTAATGACAACATATGGAAGCCTCATATTATCCTCAACTTACTTAAGGAACATAAGCACCAACCAATAAGTCACACTAATTGTGGCCATCAGATTAACCATATCGGTATACGCCGTACAATTTCCTTGGTCTATTTCCACTTACCTAAGGTACACTAGATCCGGGTTAAGATCTTTCACACAGTAACCCCACAACAATCCCTTAAAGATAAAGCAAACAAAGCAAACAAGTAAGTGATCTTAATTCCTAAGGTAACCCCTTTATTACTAATTAGTCCCCAGCAAAGTCGTCAGTTCTGTAACACGATGGGAGAACTGACCTTGTGTTTTTGTTTGACAAAAACATGTGTGGATTGCCAGAGTCGCCACCGACTTTTATTTTATCCAATAGGAAAGGGTATAAAAGAAAAGGAAATACCTTTTAAAAATTCTAAGTTCGGGGGGTAGGTTATACAAAGGGAAGGTGTTAGCACCCTTTATATCCATGGTTATCCATGAGCTCTTAATTACTTAGCTCACTTTAACTTGTTTGAAAAATGTGTAGTGTGTGTTTAGAAAAGATTTTCAGAAGTTATTTGTAATGATCCTCGTATGGATGTATACAAAGTCTTAAGTTTGAAAATATTTTGAAAGTGGGGTGTGAATAAGAGATTTTGAAATATGTGAGCAAGTACTTAAGAACTACTTACCCTAAGTTTGTAAGGTCTTTCTTGTTATTTATTTCCTTTAAGGGTAGGGTTATCCTTACTATTAGTGAGTAAGTAGTTTTTACCTTGGATGTGTTTAAGGGACGGGCGTAGGGTCATCGTATGGTCATAGTAAGCAACTTGCAGGGGTGTCTTTAGCAATTCGTGGGGACTATCATCATTTATTCATAGGGACAAGATCATTATTCTGTAGGCAACCTCGAAGGGACTTTATGATCTTTTGAATATGTAGGGACTTGATGATTTATCTGTGAAAAGACTTTGCTTAAAACACCCCCCACGTTCGAGGGACTTAACCATGTTTTAAAGGCAACCAAGAGAGGAAACCCCAGGAGGTGCAGATGACAATAGTATAACGATCTACTTGCGTGTGTGAATATTAATTTCAGATATTTTATCTTATGGATTTAGTGAGCTAGGTCCAATTAATTAAGCATACAAGTCTTTGCACACCCTAATTTACTAACCACACAGTTATATTTTGCAGAAAATAAAAGTAGAAAGTTCAAACCCTAAACTATTACATGGCTTTGGGAGAGATACATAAATAAAACCTAACAGAAAACGTAAGGTGCGGAAAATAAAACCTAAAACTATTACAATCAGGAAGCAGTTACATTATCTTTAGAAATCATAAAATAATCGAAACGGAAAGTTCAGAAGAATATTGAGTCTTTGAGTCTTTTAGATGAGAGGAGAATATGTTTTTTTTATCATGCTATTAGAAGAATAAATAAAATAAAATAAACAGAGTCAGATAAAATCACTACAAATTTTAAAATAATGGAAAATAAGAAAACGATTAAAATAAAATCTAAAAAATATTAAAACGATGCTAAAAATCTACTAAAATCAAATAAAGAGCGCACAATTTTTTTCAGATTTTCTTGAGAATATGAAAATAGAAAATAAATCAAATAATATAGAAAAAAGAGGAATTTGCGATTTTGAGGGTCAAAATATTTTAGAATTTTATTCTAAAAGAGTACTGTTCTTCGATTTTTTTTGAACTTCTGGAAAAAATTCGTAGTAAATCGAAACAGTAGCACTTACCTGACTTACCTGTCAGACTGTAATTCTTATAACTAATGCAGCCTTCAAAGTATCGGCGGAAGCAGATTAACCACCAATTTAGTTCTCCGTGGTGCCCTGACAATGGAAAGTCACGGTTTTTGTACCTAAACTTCAATTCGATCGCCCATATAGATTGCTCACATCATGAAAAACAAAAATATGCAAAGAGATTAGATGTATCATGTGTAAAATTATGAAATTGAAAATTGAAAAATAAAGCAAAAAAACAAATTCGGTTATGGCATTTTAAGAGGCTTTGGATGATTGTGATGACTGGTACACCTTTAGAAGAGTCTAAGGAATGTTTTTGGACCTTCAAACCTTCTTGAGAATGGATGCAACCCTAAAACCGAATCCAACTTACTCTTGATTTTTTTGAAGTTTTGTATGCTCTCTTTGATCAAATTTTTTTGTGTGTCCTTTCTATGTGAAGGTGTTATGTATTTATAGAGGGAGGATTTATGTCAACTTGTGGGCTTGGGTTCAATTTATTTTGGGATGATAGGATTTGATTGAAATTTGATTTGAAAACTTTCTATTTTGGTCATAATATTAGATTAAATCATACCCTTTTGGTCTTGCATGAATTGACATATGATCAATAAACTTAATCATCAAATATCTGATCCCAAAATAAATTTTAGATCAAATATTTGATTTCTTATGATTTATTTTAATTAAAATTGAATTTAAATGATTTAAATTCAATATAATATAAAATAAATAATAAAAATCAGAAAATATGATCAATGGGTCGTGAATAGTCTTAGAATTGAGTTTGGGTTGAAAGATTATGGGCCCATTTGAAGAAAACTTGAGTTTTGACCTTTTTTGCTTCATACACCTCCTCAAAATTGCCCAACTTCAACAATGCATAACTCCCTCAATTTTTATCCCATAAAGGTGTTCTAGGAGTTTTTAGAAATCTTAGAGTGTCCTCTAACGTATCCTTTTGGTCCCATGTCCATATCATTTTTCATTTTTATGTTATGAGCTCTTGAAAAAGTTGACTTTTTGTTGACTTTTAAAAGGACATGTAATGTTTTGGCTCATATCTTTCAAATGAAGCATTTTTGGACTTGGCTTGTGAGACACAAAGTTGTAGAGAATTGAATTTTCTTCAAAATGAGCTTTGGATGGAAAATTTTTGATGAAGTATGTGAAAGTTATTGCTGGTCAAAGTTAAGTTGACTTTTCCTACACAAACCCCTAATTTAGCAACTCTTGATTCCTGATGATTCTGAGGTTTCCTTGATGAATCATGATCAGCCTTTGATCAAATGATTAATTTCACCTCATAATCTTGATGTTTACCAAAAATATTGAAGTTTGATTTTGAGTTGACCATAGTTGACCTCAGTTGACTTTTTGACCAAGTTAACTGATTTTTAGGTATCTGAGCATCTGACTGACCAAACTTGTTGGGAAAGCTTTGAAACTTGACATTAGGATTATTTAAGGTATATAGGATGTTATGAAGCCCACTTGAGGCTTTGTAAGTCCACTTTTCTTGGGGAAACTCAAAACCCTTTTGACCAATTGAGAATCCCGTGACTATTAAAAGACCTCTTGAAATATATAATCTTGAATGTGGGAGGGAAAATTTTGGGGTACAACACATACTTTCTTTGATATAACACCATACATTGCTTTGATATTTGAATATCCATGTCTAGAAAATAAGACGATTTTCATAGATCTGACATTTTAAATTCCCTCTGCATCAACTCTTTGAACTTCGACAAGTTCTCCATGCTATTTCCAATTACTACAAAGTTATTGACATATAAGTAGATGACTATTATTTCTTGTGCCATAACCTGAGTATAGACACCAAAATTATTCTTGCATTTGATGAATCTCAATTCGTCTAAATATGAGTCGATCTTCTTGTTCCATTCCCTAGGTGTCTGCTTGAGACTATAAAGGACTTGTGCAACTTGTACATTTTCCTTAATTCCTCATGTATCACAAACCAATAAGATTGTTTGACACACACGAATTGATATATAAGACCATTTAAGAATGTTAATTTCATATCTAAGTGAAATGTCGACTAACCTTACTTGCATGCCAAGGCTATCTATCACCAATCAGATAGTCTCCAATATTGCTACTGGTGCATATACTTTAGAGTAGTTGAGTCATTCTCTCTAACGAAATCCTTCAGCTACTAATATTTCCTTGTGTATTGTAATCGACCCATCATGATTGTGCTTTAGTTTTAACACCCACTTTACTTCGATAAATTTGGTTGTGTTGGCATTTCAATTAGCTCCCATGTATTGTTTCTTTAAATTGCTAGTAACTTTTCGAACATTGCTTCCTTCCATTGTTTATCTTTGAAGGCCTCATTATAGTTGATAGGTTCAACATATGTAAGTAAAGAAAAATGAACTAAATCCCTATTTGGTGTGACTTCATCATCACAAACCACTTCACACCCTCTTCAACTTCGACTATGTTTGGAATATCAACATCTGCTTTGAATTCAACTTCATTTCTTCGTCGACACCATAACTCATCAAAGGTCTGTTAATTGCATCACCTGAATTCTAATCCCAGGCAGAATTTTCATCAATCACGATATCTCGTCTCATTATGATAATCTCATTGATTGGATTAAATAGCTTGTATGATCCCGTTTTGTGATATCCTACCAAAATCATAAGTTCACTTTTATCATCAAGTATCCTTCTTCTTGCATCAAGAACATGCTTGTAACAAACAGAGCCAAACACCTTTAGATGACTCACTGATTGTCTTATTCCACACCACACTTTTTCAAGAAGCTTGATATTCAACTTCTTGGTAAGGAACCTATTCAGAATATAAAAATAAGTAGTGACAACTTCACCCTATAAGGATTTTGGAAAATTCTTCTACTTCAGCATGCATCTCACTATATCCAATATGGTCCTATTCATTATTTCTGCCATTCCATTATGTTGAGGTGTGTAAGGAGCAATTACCTCATGATTAATACCATGTTCTGCATAAAAATCTTCAAACATCTTAGGCGTATTTATTACCTCCATATGTTTACAAAACTTTGATATTCTTTTCACTATGGTTTTCGACAAACATTTTGAATCTCTTAAAGATTTCAAATACATTGTCTTTGTACTTGATCACATAGATCTAAATATTTTGACTATATGTTGCACCCCAAAATTTGCCCTCACCAAGACAAGACATTATGTACTAAGGTGTCCCAAGAGGTTCACAAGGTTCACAGGGTATCTCAAAAGGTTCACAGGGTATCTCAAGAGGTTCACAAGATTCACAATTAGTCAGAAAATTTGACAATTCCCTCAGACAAAGCATCCTCCTAAGCAATGCACCCTAAACTAGGGTTTTGAATTTCATCAGGATAAATGGACTTTAAAGGATTCAAGTGAGCTTCATAACATCACACATGTCTTCAAGAATCCCTATGTCAAGTTTCAAGGCTTTCCCAAAAAGTTTGCTCAGTCAGATGATCAGATATGCAAAAATCAGTCAAAGTGGTTAAAAAGTCAAAGTGAGGTCAACTGTGGTCAAACCAAAGTCAAACTTCATGATTTTTTTCCAACATCAAGTTTATGAAGTAAAATTCATCATTTGATCAAGGGTTGATCATGATTCATCAAGGAGATTTCAGATCATCAAGAATCAGGAGTTTCTAAATTAGGGTTTTCATAGGAAAAGTCAACTGAACTTTGACCAGCCATAACTTTCACATGCTTCATCAATTTTTTTCCATCCAAAGCTCATTTTTAAGGAAATTGAATTCTCTACAACTTTGTGTCTCACAAGCCAAGCCCAAAAATGCTTCATTTGGAAGGTATGAGCTAAGACATTATAGGTCATTTTAAAAGTCAACAAAAAGTCAACATCTTCCAAAGAGCATAACTTGAGAATGGTAAAAGATATGGATATGAGACCAAAGAGGTTGGTTATAGGACTATCTAAGATTTCTAAAATGTCCAAGAACACCTTCATAGCATTAAAATTGAGGGATTTGTGCCTTTGCAAAGTTGGGAAATTTTTGAGAGGTTTATGAAGCAAATGGAATCTTAGAACCAAATTTCTCCAAATGGGCTTGCATTTTTATGACACAAACACTACTATGACATCATGAACGAATTAAAAATCATTTATTCAAATTTTTATTCATTTTATTTTATTTATTATGATTTTATACATTAAAAATCATTTTAAATCAAAATAAAATATAAAAGTCTCAATATTTGATTTGATTTTGGTTCTAGAAATTCTTAAAGGCCATTTAAAGATGATTGAGATCATGAAAAATCAGATCAACCAAAATAGTAAAAAGATATCAATTTTTTTCCAATATTTGAAAGCATATCTTTTTCAATCTCAAGTGATCCAAAAGTCCAAAGTAGGATATGATTTTTTGACCTAATTTCACTCACTACATATACATGAAGAGATCACAATGTAAAGGGAGGATTTTGGCTGCCTCCAAGAGTAAGATCAAACTTCAAATTTTTCATAAAAAACTCATAATTCAAATTCTATTTTGCAGGTTATATCAAAGTGTTTTGAAGGTTGCAATCTCTTCCTTGATCATCCTTGATGCTATCCCAATGCTTTACATCATCAAAATTGCCCTCATATGCATAAACAGAATCCGTGTTCTTACACTTTTATGATTTTTTTGTTTTCTTCTATTTGTGCCATATAAATTATGTTTGATTGATGTTTTGTGTTTACAATGAAACAAGGAACGTTTCTGGATGGTTCAATTGAAGTTTCGTTGTAGGTTGAAGATTCTGCCATGATTAGGGTTTTGAACCTCACTTTAGGGTTTTCATGTTTAAGCCATATAAATAATTTTGGAAGTCGTGGTTAAATCGTAAACCTCACAAGGATCATGTTTATGTATTTAATTTGTTAAAATTTTGCGTATTCTAAATGTTGCAAGCTTGCGGGTTTATAGTGACAATTGGACTACCGTAGCTATAAGTCCTTTAAAAACCGTAGCTAAAAGCTCCTCTCCTGAGGTTGAAGATGAAAGCTATGGCGCGAAGATTTATTTCAAAATTTCAATATAATTAATTTTATTTTTGTTTCATTAACATTACAAGTTGTATGGTTGGTTCAGATGGTGGAGGTCACGCGTGTGGGAAGCCCAATACCTGGGTTCGAATCCCAGGTCTCTTTTTTTTTATATAATTATGTTATGTTTTTTTAGGTTTATATTATATTGAATGTTGCTCCTTCAAAGTCACCAACGCATGTGCAGTCCAGTGGCAATGGATATATGTGTGGAGCATGGAGGCCTGGGTTCGACCCCAGGCTCCAGCAGGTAAGCTATTTTGGTTCCTTTTTTTTCTAATTTTTTGTTATTTTAATATATTTTAATAATTATTATTAATTAAATAAATTTTTTCTAAATGAATAAAAACTTAATTAGTTTATATGTAATTATAAATAGATATTTGTAAATAAGCACTAATTATTTTTCTAAATCTTATTTTATTATTTATTTTACTATAATTATATTTTGTAAATAAAAAAAACTTATTTATTTTTAAAACCCTAATTATTTTCTAAAACCCTAATTTTTTTCTAATCCTAACGCTAATCCTAATTTTTTTTCTAACCCTAACCCTAACCATAATATTTTCTTAACTTTAGAATTTAAACTAATAATTTTGTAAATCATAATTAATTATTATTTATTAAGTATGTATATAATTTAATTATTATTATTAAAATACTATTTTCCTTATTAAAATATTTAAAATACTTCCTAATATTAATTTATTTTGCTAATTTTTTATTTCCTCTTATTTTTATTTTCTAACCATTTATATTCCCTCTTATTATTATTTCATTATTACTAACCTTTTAAATTATTGCTTATTTATTATTATTATTTATCATTGTTTATATTTTTTCGATTATATTGTAACTATCCCAAAGCTTTGTAATAGTTTAGGATTATGCTTTTGCTTTATTTTTTTATATTAACTGTGTGGTTAGTAAATAGGGTGTGCATAACTATGTGTAATTAAAATAATTTAGAAAACTAATTAAATAAGATAAATACTTGAATATAAACACTCACACACGTAAGTCGATCTTTGATCGCCATGCTACACTTTCTAAGGTTACCTCTCATGTTGCCTATTTTTAAGGTCAAGTAAGGTGTCTTAAGCAAAGTCCCTTCATAAAATATCATCAAGTCCCTTTAAATTATAAGATCAAGTCCCTTCGAGGTTGCCTATGGAATAATGATCTTGTCCCTTCGAATAAAAGATGATAAGTCCCTACGAATTGCTAAAGACACATTGCAGTTGCCTAAATACAGATGTCCCTTCACATGTCCCTTATAACATCCAAGGTAATGACTACCTATTCCTTGATAATAAGGATAGTCTTACCATTGAAAGAACATATAAGAACAGTAAAGACTTAATATAGGGTAGGTTCCTCTTAAGTACTTGCTCACTTTTCTTCAAAATACATTTTACACTTCACATTTCAAACAAATTTTCAAAACAAAGTCTTTATATACATCCATACGAGGATCATTATAAAGTACTTAGAATATTTTTAATCACACACTACACTTTTCAAAACAATTTAAAGTGAGCTAAGTAACTAAGAGCCCATGGATAACCATGGATATAAAGGGTGCTAACACCTTCCCTTTGTATAACCTACCCCCCGAACTCAAGTCTTTTAAAATAGGTCTTTCATGTTCTTTTATGTCCTTTCCTTATGGATAAAATAAAAGTCGGTGGCGACTCTTGCTATCCGCAACATTTATAGAAAGTCAGTTCTCCCACCGTGTTACAGAACTGACGACTCTGCTGGGGAAAATATAAAAGAGGGGTACCCTTAGGAATTAGATCACTTTAAACTTGTTTGCTTTGTTTACTTTACTTTACTTGTTGGGTGCTCTTATGTGTGAAAAATCCTAACCCGGATCTAGTGTACCTTAGGTAAATGGCTGTAAACACCCCAAATTTGCCCTCACCCATTCACACCATGGCTTGTGATCATTCTCATATGCATAAACACAATCATAACATCTCATAGTACATTTTTGATTCACTGCATAGATTCAAAGTCATCTGCACCTAGGGTTTGTGATCTGAGCAATCCAAGAGCTTCTTGAGCCACTCCAAAGGCCACCAATCACTTCAAAGGGGTCCATGTGTGTTCTATATCATATTATATCCTCTCAAAGTCAAGAATGCTAAAGAATCACAAGAACTGGGATTGGTATGGAAGCAGAGCCAGGTTTAACTGCACAGATGACCTAAAGTTAGGGTTTTGGTTTCAGAGGCCATAACTTCAAATTTTTTGGTCATTCTTGTTTCTATTGGTCTCTATATGGTATAGGGAGTATGCATATCAATTTTCATGAAGAAATTCCATGGGGAAGTCATCTGATCAAGAGTTGACTTTTCAGACAAGTCAGTGCAAAATCAGGGCATCTGAGGCCCCCAATGACCCAACCAAGGGGTGATCTTCATCATTTTGAGTGTATATGATCTTTATTTGATCATGGAAGAAGTTTGAAATTCACAAAATTCAAGAATTTGAAGTTTTTGCAAGGTTGACTTTTTTGGGCATAGTTGACTTTTAATGAAATGTCATTTTATGCAACTTTTTCAACCCTTACTTTTTGATCCAAAAATGCTTCAAATGGAAAAACTTTGGTCATGAAAGTTGTAGATTAGATCTTTCCCTTTTCAAAAAGTACAAGAACATGACCTAATTCATTTTGGATCAAAAGTTATGATGCATCAAAGTTGGCTAAAATCACTAATTTTCAAGATATGCACCAAATGAGAAATTTGCAAAATCTTGTACCAAAGGCATTTGTGACTTCTAATTCATGTCAAACCATTACACAAACATCACATGTGACCTAAAAATCAGAATGGGCCAAGGGTTTCTCATTTGTTTGGCCTTTGGAGCAAGCTATTTTCATAAAGATTCAAAAGCAAGCAAGTTGCAAAAGCTCATGATCACTTCCATCCACTTGCTGCCTATGTTGCTGACCACTCCTAGCCTTTCTCCCTCACCTTGCTGCGCAGCCCACACCTCTTGTACTTGGCTGAAACATGACCCATGCCTCTCTTACAAGAAGTTGACATTTTGGCAAAAGTAGCTACACCTATCACAAAAGCACAAGTCACATCCTCTGACCAATCAGCATTGTTTATACAAACAAATGACAAGCCAAACAACATAACACAAGAGCCTGAAACCAGCAAGAACACCACTTCTCCATTTTCACTCCCTTGAGCAAAACCCTTCGAAACTCTTCATACAAGCCACAAACCTAAAAACAAACTTCACCAATCATCTCACCATACCTCACTGATCACAAAGCACCCTTCAAAGCAACCCAGAACTCAAAGAATCAGAAACACAATTCCTTCACCTCACTGAACAGAACTTGTTCAAACTTCTAAACCAGCCAACATAAATCTTTTCTAAGCATCAAGGGTTCATCAGGAGCACAAGAGGAGTGGATAGCACAAAGGAAAGCACCCAGAAAGCTGTGAACTGAAAGCTTCAAAAGTCAGGTAGCTCAAGAACATTTTTTCCAGAAATCTTTTTTTAAGTTCTAAATAGATTCTATATGTTATCCTGATCACTCTGATGTCATTAGTTTTGAAAATGGTGGAGAGATGAGAGTTTAATCGTGTTCTGAAATTTTTGCCCTAGAAACTTTTTTGATTCGATTCCCTCTGATTATGAATGATAAATGATGTTTGAGTGAGGGGTTTGATTCGTTTTAGGGTGGGGATGATTTCTGGATAGTTAGTTTTCATTTTCGTAACGTGTAGAAGGATTTAGCATTTTGATTCGCCGGAGAAGATGACCGGAACCACTGTTCCGGTCATCTGAAAGTAATTAGGGTTTGATTAATTAGGGCTAAGTGTAATTAAGTCAGTTTGAATGTGAGCCGTCCAAACCCGCGCGCAGTCAACTCCCGCCCTTGCCAGTTTGAATTTCGTCCATTGGATCTGATTACTTTCTATTTTTCAGTTTAAAATTCATTTTATTTTCACATTATTTCATTTGTTTTCCATAATTTATTTAAAATAGCAAAAATGCCTTAAAAATTATGAAATTTTTCACCAAGGGTTTCATTAATTTTTAGAACACAAAAATATTTTTATTTTCATTTTTTGAATTTAAAAAGTATTTTTAAATATTTAAAAGTTTCTTTTTAATTAATTAATGAGAATTAATTAATTAAAAATACTTTTAGGTATTTAAAAATCACCAAAAAATTCATGAAACATTTAAAAACATTTAGAAACATTGTCCAACCCTCAAAACTAATTTCTTTTTTGATCTTGATGCATTTTGAGAATTTCTCATTGAATTAAAATCATTTTGATGCATTATTTTTGATCCAAACTTCCAAAAATCATTTCTGCCTAACCCTAAAGAGTTGGACCTTGATTCTTTTTGCATTGCATTGTGTTTAGCATGTAGTTTGTGAGATTAAATGGCCATGATTTGATCTTTCATTTTCCTTTTGTTTGATAATTTTCTTGTTAAGGAACCCTAAAACCCTAGAAAACTTAGGAAAATCATAACTTGAATTAGGTTAAGAGTTGGAACTTCTCCTTTGGGCAGTGGGTTAGTATAGGATTAGGGATCCTTTGAGTGCATTTTCAATTTTTTGTATTGATGTTTGCTTCTGATTTTGGTTTGTGTTTGATGCTTTGATCATAAACCCTAATTTGGGCTTCCATATGCATCCACCTTGCATTTACTTGCATAACATGACTTGCCATAGCATTTTGTGCATACATTTGATTCATTTGACATCTTAAGACATATTGAAAGCATGTTTGATCATTGCATCTTGCATTTGCCATGTTGTATACCATTTGCATGTCATAACTTTTCATGTATGTTCATGGTCCTTAACTTGCTCCATCTGCATCCATAAGCTTGTATGATCATCCTCATGAGTTGTTTCATGTTTGTGGCATCTCATAGCATCATTAACATCATGTATGTGCTTCTAGTTTTGTTTCTCACCATGCCATTTCATTTCATTTGGCATTGCATTGCATTTCTTTCACTAACTTTTCAGGTGGTAAGTAACTTGGAGAAGTGGATTTGCCTTCACTTCTCACAATTTCTTTTCATCTCTCTCTTGCATCCATGCTGCATTTTGTTATGTGTTTGAGATTGAGATTGCTCATTCTTCTTCTTCTCACCTTTCTTTCCTCAAGTGACTTGACTTCTTGAATGAAGCAAGTTGCTTTGCTTCTCTTTGCTCCTTTCATCTGCTTCCTGGTGTTTCCTTTGAAGATTTCTCTCATAAACCTCACAAACCTTAGGAACAACCAAGCATGACAATGATTAGGGTTTTGATTAGTCTCCCCATTTAGTTTTACCTTTGTGTCTCTCTTGAGTCTTCTCTTCTCATCTCATAATCAGGGACTAAACTCTAAAGGTTTTAAGGCTTTGTGATTAAGCTTATGCCTGCATCCTTCTATTAGGATGGAGTGTATAACTTTAATCCTAAGTGTTAAACCCTTAATGTGTTTAACTTCCTTAATCAATTCACTTAATAATCATCAAGACATCAAGCTTGTAACTTGGGCCTTACATTAGGGTTCTAATTCTTCCTTAATTGGTTAAGAAGGACTAACCCTAGTGTTAATGGACAAGTCCCCCTCAAGTTGTCTTACAAACCCTAAAAATCACTTCATCATCATACCATTAATTAAAATCCACTTAACCAAAGGTTTGTTTTGTCATGAGTTTAATCCCTAATCATGGATTAAGTTGAGGAGCTTTCCTCAGCTTAAACATTCTCATCTATTATCCTTCTATTAGGATGGTGTAATGAGTCTGTTTAGTCCCTGGTTATGGCTTAATCTCATTACTCAACACTAAACAAAAACACCAAAAACATCTAAATAATCACAAATAGGTTAATGATCTTAATCCTATATCAAAGGTGATTAAGTGTGATAATCTGACTTCACACTTAAGGTATTCTCATTACCCCTAATCAGAGGGAAGATGTGATGAGTTTACTAACCCATTGGTTCAGGCTTAAGCTCATTAACTTATGACAAACTTCGAAAAGCAATAAAAGACTGAAAACTCAAAAATAAACAATAATCGTCTCCTCCGGGATTCTTTTCTCATCTCATTCACTCACAAACGAGAACTTGCTTCTTCCGTCTAATGCAAGACAGTTTGCATCTATGCCAGACAGATCATACACTTGAGCATAGACAAGTAAGCAGTTCACAAGTCAATTCATCTGTCAGTCTCTTTGGGTCGAACTACGGTGTTCTGACTTCCTCATTGCATGAGAGGATACGTAGGCATAACTTAACAGTTATCGAACAAAAGTCTCTGTATATTCCCCCTCCTTCTAGCTTTATTCTTTAGCCTCATGATCTTGAGCATCTCACTCTTTTCCTTGCACTGACACTGTATATTTTATCACACCTCACTTTCTCTTACACTGACACCTGTACATCCCTTTCCAGCTATTTTATACACAAATTGCACTGACACTACCCCTTTAAAACACAAATCTTTTAAGCGTGGATCCCGTCGAGTACGACGGACAATCTGGGTGCTAATACCTTCCCAGGTTGTAACCAACCCCCTTTCTCAGTCTCTCTGGTTCGCAACCGTCTTATCCGTATCTTTCTAGGTCTATGCAGCATTACCTTTCCTCCGGGATAAAAATGCCTAGCTGGCGACTCTTATCATCTCCAGTGAGTTCACTGCTGTGTGTTCTCATTGTCCCTCTCGCCGACCGTTCGCGGCTGTACCTTTATATGGCCCAGTTCCATTTATCGGGAGCGACAATGGCAATAGACCAATGAAACTGTACGACGTATACCGATATGGTTGATTTGGTGGCCATAGTTAGTGTGACTTCTTGGTTGGTGCTTATGTTCCTTAAGCAAGTTGAGGATAATATGAGGTTGTCATATGTTGTCAATACACTAACTAACTTTTAGAACCCTAGTCATCCCATCTTGGCCTTTAGAAAAGTAGTGAGATAACCGGCTTTGGTGAAGACTGAAGTTGGTTGATACTCGATACTACGCTCATTGAGATTCTAAACTTGGAGGGTTTTGGTTGGCAAGTAAGTTACCTACTGAACAACCACCCTTGTGAAGGATCAGTGATATTGAGATCCCTTAGAACCTGGTTACTTTATAGGATATGATGAACCAACTAAACTTCAGGGGAGGGTACTTACCTTTAAACCTCATGCAAGCCTTCAAACTTAGGGCTATTGTGTGACTTGTTTGTGTGTGCCACATGTTTGTGATTGAGCATAACATCATAGCATCATCATGCATCATAAGCATAGCATTTTCACTAACCATTTCAAGGACCAAAGGATTTATCTTTGTTCTTTGTTGCAGGTCATGGCTTTTGCTCGTAGGAATACTATCCGGATCAACTTTGTAGGGATATCTCCTAAGCTTAAGGAATTGGTCTCTCAAGTTTCTGAAAACTCTCAATTCATCAAGAGACATGGTCACCTACCGGATCTAGTCACTTCAGGGTTCAATGAAGACATGATGAGTGTTCTGTTTCAGTTCTTTGATCCTAAACATCACTGTTTCACATTCCCCGACTATCAGCTGGTTCCCACAATGGAAGAGTTCTCCAAGCTTCTGGGTATACCTATCCTTGATCAGAAACCCTTCACAGGCTTAGAGAAAGAGCATAAACCTGAAGTTATTGTTGCAGCCCTACATCTGAAGAAATCAGACATTGTCCTAGAAACAAGGAGTGGAGTTAAGGGTATCCTTGCTAAGGTATTGATGGAGAAAGCTCAAATGTTCCTAAAGGCTATGAGTTATGATGCTTTTGAAGAGATCTTAGCCCTATTGATCTATGGCTTAGTGTTGTTTCCCAATCCAGACCAGTTCATAGACGTACACGCCATCAACATATTTCTGACTCGCAATCCAGTGCCTACATTACTTGGAGACATCTTACACTCTCTTCATACCCGTACTACGAAGGCGAGAGGAACTCTGATGTGCTACATACCTTTATTGTCTAGGTGGTTTATTTCTCACCTTCCTCGATCAGTGATGAAGAATGAACAAGGGTTAAGGTGGTCTAAAAGGATCATGTCACTTTCTCATTCAGACATTCATTGGTGTTCTAGATCTATGGAGAATGTTACTATCATTGACCGTTGTGGGGAATTCCCCAATGTGCCACTCCTTGGCATAATAGGGGGCATTACCTACAATCCTTCTTTAGCTCTACGTCAGTTTGGTTACGCTCGGAGCAATGGTCCTCATGACATGCTTATTCAAGGAATTATGTTCGACTACGACAACGATCTGCAAGGTTATCGTCAAAGGTTCATACGAGCTTGGGGTAAAGTGAACAAGGTTGACAGCAAGACTCTGGAACCAAAGTACTCCATTCCTATGGAACCTTACCTCAGATGGGTGCGATCTCATGCTCAAACTCTTATGATGCCATATCCTGTTATTCTACCAATTACTATGGAACCTGTTGCAGAAGGAGATACTCCTTATATCATTCTTCATCCAGACATGCCCACTGACATGGAAGAATTGCAGAGGTCCTGGATCCAGTTGAAGGAGCAAAGGGATACTTTTGAGACTCATTTCAAAGCTAGTCAAGAGAGAATCCTGGAGCTGACAAAACAACTTCACGAGGAGCGGAATCTCAACTCATACCTCAACACAAAGAGGAAACGTCCATGGGAGACTTAAAACCCCATCTTTGTATTCATTTCATTTTTGATTGTAAGCCCAAGGGGCAAACAAGTTTATTGATTACTAATAAAATTTACTTTCTGGTTGTTTAAACAAATTTAAATCCTGCGGTCCTTGAAAACATTGCATATGCATCTTCATACCATATCATTGCATGAAAGGTTTTCACAACAGGTTTCTCATCTTCTCGCTGTTTATTTCAGCAGAAATGGCTCTCGAACAATCTATCAAAGATCTTCAAGCTCAGAATGCTCAGTTTCAATAAGTGATTCTGAATTTGTCAAAGGGGCAAGAAGAGTTGAAAGCATTCCTCTCTAAGGACATGAAGAAGAAGAATCCTGAGGACAACAAGGATGATCAGCTGAAACAACTACAAGCTGAGATGGCAGAGATGAGGATCCAGATGAATGGCCAAATGGCTCTTATCCAGAGTTTGGCCCAGGGGCAAGAAGAGCTGAGAAGCTTTGTCAATAAGCTTCGACATAATGGGGTTGGGAATCTAATCATCAATCAACCTCCATTGAAACAAGCCGACTTGGCTGAAAGGAAAGTAAGGATAAGAGAAGGAAAGAGTAGGCTACCACTGATTGTTCTTCAATGGAAGAAGGAAGACCCTGTAAGATTAATCCACTTCGACACAAGGAATATAAAAGACAGTTCATCAAATTCAACACGCCAATGCCACAAATGCTGCAATGCTTGTTGGAAATGAAGCTAATTTCCTTGGAAAATTCTCCTAAAATTCCTAATAGCTTTTCTCCTCGCTATAATCCCAAAGCAAGGTGTATGTACCACTCCGACAGTCCCGGACACGACACAAATAACTGTTGGGCATTGAAGAATAAGATTCAAGACCTAATTGACGAAGGAATACTCGAGGTTACACCAGAAGGTCAGGTTGAGTTCTTCTATCATCCATCAAGCATCAAAGTTTCCAGATAACTGGAGTGACGAGTTTATAGGAAGAGGCTTTGAGAAAATTTGAATTTTCGTTTGTAATTTCTTTTATTTGCCTAAACACTTACTATTATGTTAAACTTTTGTTTTCATTAATGCATTGCATATGTTTGTCTTGAATTAATCCATTCGTTTCACTATATTTTGAACTATGCTTCATATTTCTATTTTGTGATAGTTAACTCCTGATAAAGCTATAAGCCTGTAGAGGGAGGATGACGAAAACAATATCATAATATTAGGCAGTATGCTTTTGAACAGACTATGCTGACGATGTACAAGCATTGTTTCAATTCCTAAACAGTGGAGATATAAGGAAGTTAATCCCTAGTCAACCCTTTTGAGCCTATGAAGTAGGAGTTTTTATTCTCGCACAAATTAAAACCCTTATTCATAACCCGGGGCAGGGTAGTTACTCGGTTAACTCAAATATGCCAATTATCTGTGTTGTACACAACTAATGATGGTTCTCTGTAATCATTAAACTTGACAGTCAATATCCAGCAAAAGAAAAACCCACTAAGTCAAAACCTATGAAGGAGACTTAGTAAAAAAATTGAGAAATTTCGCTGACGGTAATTTTGAAACAAACAGTTCAGGCAAAAAGAAGATATAACAAAGTCAAAAGAAAAAAGAGGTCACTATGAATACTCAACAAAGAAAGATGACTGAATGTTCAAATAAATTTTTGGTTTCTGAACCATCACAAATGTCAGTGTTACAATTCCAAACTCCTTTGAGCCTCAATGCATAAGTTAACTGAGCATAGGACTAAAGAACATCATGGAGATTAGGTTGGGTACAAATAAAATTTGAGCCTTTATCCTTTGTTTCTTAAACCGTGAACCAGGCCACGTTACAACCCTTTAAAAGTCCTAACTGAAGCATGGTTAGTTCGAAAGCGTACTGCTACAAAAAGGTATCTTGACTCCTTTAGGGCTTATTATAAAACTTGAGTTAATATCACAGTTTTCACAAAAACTGTTTTTCTAAAATAACTCTTTTTTAAAACATCAAGACAGACATAAGCATTGCATTTTTGAATATATTTGTTTGCATATACCTGAGTGTTTGATAAACAGAGAAACTTACAGGATGAATGTTCAATAAACCAAAGTCCTTCCGATAAACAAAGTTGCTTCTTGGATCAAAGTCCATGTATACAAAGGGGCATAGTCATTATCTCCCAATCAAGGGGGCAGGCCATGATACTTCCTGACGCATTTGGGACAATCAGGACATGATTCAATTATGTTTAAGTAGCCAGGGGCAGATCTCCTCATCTATCTAAATTACCAAGGGTAACATTACAGAGTTCATAATGCCAGGGTCATAGTCACTGTTTCCCAATCAAGGGGCATACCAACTTACTGTTCAATTCATTCGGGGCAATCAGGTCCAGATTCAACAATGCTTAATAGTTAGGGTAAGCTCTCCTCATATATTTGAATTACCAAGGGTAACATTATAAAGTTCATGATTTCAGGGGCATATTATTGTGGGGCATTCTGCTTATTTCTCTTGAGGTAACTACATTCAGATACTTCCATTATGGGACAATTCATCCTCAACCAGGGGGCAATGCTTTCTTTTCAAATCTAATACCCGGAGCGTATATGGTCCATCACAATTTGAAGACACATTCCTCTCATTGTATTACCTTGATATTGGATTCTCAGCAGAAGCCATTGTGGAAATTAATTGTCTACGCCAGTAGTATCAAATGGTGTCAGTATCATGTCTTCAGATCCAGCTATGAGGATTTCTGGGAAGGTATTCAGGAAAGTTAAGAATCTCAGGAGCTCTAAATCCAATTGGTTATACACTCTCGAAGTTGAAACGATTCTGTTTTCAAGTTCAGCTTAACTTTTCCCTCTGAATCCAGATTTACTTTTACCCTATTTACCTAAGCGAAAACGTCCATTGGTTGTGTTTGAATGTATGTATGCTTTTGAATATGATTGATGTTTACCAGAAATGCATAAAATGCAGTAATAATATTTACTAAGGACGAACTAAGGTAGGAATTCAACGAAGCTTTGCCGGTTCATCCCCACAAGATAACTACAAATCCCCAGCAGGGAAAATCTATATTTATAGATACTTCAAGTTATATCTCCCCTTGAATTTATGTCCATCTCTTTTATCCTCAGTCGGGATACTCAGGAACTTATTCCTTCAATAGAAATACGACAAACGAAGACAGGAGATTATAAATACTATACTATCAAACAAGGCGGGAACGAGTTCCTCATATTCTTCAGCAACAAAGCCGGGATTTATTTTCCCTAGCCAGCAATTTGTTATACAAAGATATCCAGACGCTTCAGGCTGCATGATTCATACATACATCATTTATATCATACTATAACATATCCATAAATGCGTAATACATTTACCTAGATGCACCATGCCAACGTATGCATACATATTGCATAAACTAACCTTTTCCTTGTAGGATGGTTATATACAAATAAAATACTATCAACAATTCACAACAGGTCAGAGACGATCTATACGAAGGTCTAGTGCTGATACTTAATTCAGGGATGGTCATCACGAAGATTCATTGCTGATACCTATTACTCAAGTTGTCCTTGGATAGTAGGCAAACAGTGTATACAAAGATCTATTCCCTAATCCAGGATATTTTCAAGGGATGTAATCCTGATATTCTTTTATCCTTGGATAGTAGGCAAACGGTCTATACGAAGATCTATTCCCTAATATAGGATATTTTCAAGGGATGTAATCGTCACGAAGATTTAATCCTGATATTCTTTTATCCTTGGATAGTAGGCAAACGGTCTATACGAAGATCTATTCCCTAATCCAGGATATTTTCAAGGGATGTAATCGTCACGAAGATTTAATCCTGATATTCTTTTATCCTTGGATAGTAGGCAAACGGTCTATACGAAGATCTATTCCCTAATCCAGGATATTTTCAAGGGATGTAATCGTCACGAAGATTTAATCCTGATATTCTTTTATCCTTGGATAGTAGGCAAACGGTCTATACGAAGATTTATTCCCTAATCCAGGATATTTTCAAGGGATGTAATCGTCACGAAGATTTAATCCTGATATTCTTTTATCCTTGGATAGTAGGCAAACGGTCTATACGAAGATCTATTCCCTAATCCAGGATATTTTCAAGGGATGTAATCGTCACGAAGATTTAATCCTGATATTCTTTTATCCTTGGATAGTAGGCAAACAGTCTATACGAAGATCTATTCCCTAATACAGGATATTTTCAAGGGATGTAATCGTCACGAAGATTTAATCCTGATATTCTTTTATCCTTGGATAGTATGCAAACGATCTATACGAAGATCTATTCCCTAATCCAGGATATTTTCAAGGGATGTAATTGTCACGAAGATTTAATCCTGATATTCTTTTATCCTTGGATAGTAGGCAAACAGTCTATACGAAGATCTATTCCCTAATCCAGGATATTTCCAGAAGAGATAATCGTCACGAAGATTTATTTCTAATGGTCTATTCAACAATTCAAAACAGTTCAGAGACGATCTATACGAAGGTCTAGTGCTGATACTTAATTCAGAAAGAAATCGCCACGAAGATTTGGTTCTGACACTTAAATTAAAGTATGTTCTCAGATATGGTTCAGAGACGATCTATACGAAGATCTAAACCCTGACACTTAATGAAGGATATTCTTTTTCCCCAGAGATAATGCAGAGACGATCTATACGAAGATCTAGTGCTAGCATTCAATTCAAACCATGTTGCATAAACGATTCAGAGAAGGCCTATACGAAGACCTAGTACTGATATCCAGTATCAACATCAAGATATTATCACCTCCTGATAGTATGGATGGCATCTATAAGCCCATCTCCAGTTCTTCCAAGTGGCATCTTCAAGGCCACTTAAGCATATACAACTAATCATCAGTGTTACTTTACGCACCGGCGAGTGCAAATGTTTGGGCTTTTGTGTTCAATCCCCTTCAACCTTCCAAGTCACGAATGGCACACATGCCAATCTAACCCCTCAGGTTTCAGAAAATTGAACAGGGGCAGCTGTTGCACCCCAAAATTTGCCCTCACCAAGACAAGACATTGTGTACTAAGGTGTCCCAAGAGGTTCACAGGGTATCTCAAAAGGTTCACAGGGTATCTCAAGAGGTTCACAAGATTCACAATTAGTCAGAAAATTTGACAATTCCCTCAGACAAAGCATCCTCCTAAGCAATGCACCATAAACTAGGGTTTTGAATTTCATCAGGCTAAATGGACTTTCAAGGCTTCAAGTGAGCTTCATAACATCACACATGTCTTCAAGAATCCCTATGTCAAGTTTCAAGGCTTTCCCAAAAAGTTTGCTCAGTCAGATGATCAGATATGCAAAAATCAGTCAAAGTGGTTAAAAAGTCAAAGTGAGGTCAACTGTGGTCAAACCAAAGTCAAACTTCATAATTTTTTGCCAACATCAAGTTTATGAAGTAAAATTCATCATTTGATCAAGGGTTGGTCATGATTCATCAAGGAGATTTCAGATCATCAAGAATCAGGAGTTTCTAAATTAGGGTTTTCATAGGAAAAGTCAACTGAACTTTGACCAGCCATAACTTTCACATGCTGTAACACGGTGGGAGAACTGACTTTAGTTATGTTGCGGATAGCAAGAGTCGCCACCGACTTTTATTTTATCCAAAAGGAAAGGGTATAAAAGAACAGGAAAGACCTTTAAGAGATATTTTTGGGTCCGGGGGGTAGGTTATGTAAAGGGAAGGTGTTAGCACCCTTTACATCCATGGTTATCCATGGGCTCTTAGTTACTTAGCTCACTTTTGAATTGTTTTTGAAAGTGTAGTGTGAATAGAAAAATTTTCATAATAGTTGATAATGATCCATGTACGGATGCGTAAAAACTTGTGTTTGAAAATTTGTTTGAAATTGTGGAAAGTTTGAAAAGTTTTGAATGAAGTGAGCAAGTACATAAGAGAAACCTACCCTAAAGTTTAAGTCTTTTCTGTTCTTTATCCTTTAAGTGGTAAGACTATCCCTATTATTAAGGAGTAGGTAGTCATTACCTTGGATGTAAGGGACATATGAGGGACATCTGTTTTTATGAAGGCAACTGTGAGGTGTATTAAGCATTTAGGAGGGACTATCATCATTATTCGAAGGGACTTGATCTTTAAAGGCAACCATTAGGGACTTGATGATTTTTCCTTTTAAGGGACTTGCTTTATACACCCCACTTGACCTTATGATTAGGCAACATTGAGGGATAACCTTAGGAAGGTGAGATGGCGATTAAAAATCGACTTACGTGTGTGAGTGTTCAATATTATTTATCTTTAATTAAAGTGATCTAAATTAATTTTTAAAATACAAATAATTTTCACTCCCTAAATTACTAACCATAGCAAAAAATTAAATAAATTAAATATTACAAAATTTACACCAAGGAGCAATTACATAATTATAATAATAAGCAAATTAAAAATAAATAGCAAAATATAAAAGCAAAATATAAATAATAAGCAAAAAATAAATAAATAGGGGTTAGTAATAATATTAAAAATAAATAGGGTTAGTGAAATAATAATAAGCAAAAATAAATAAATTAATAATAATATGGTTAGTTATAACAATAATTAAAATGAATAGAATTAGCAAAAATATTATAATAACATGATAAACACAAAATTACATTTTTAATATAAACATTTATTTTAAAAAAAATATGAACAATTAAAGAATTATGGTAATATTTTAATTTATGTACAAATTATTAAATTATTTATAATTACAAAATTAAATTATTATAAATTTAGTTATTTCTAAACACATATTAAAAGAAAATAATTTAGATTATAAACATAGTATATAGGATATTTTTACATATTATAAAAAAAAAGATTATAATTATATTTTACAAAATTTAATTTTTATTAATCATTGTATTTACAAAAGTTATATTATATGCATAATAATTATATAAAAGAATTAGAAAAAAAATAAAAATTATTTAGAAAATAAAATTAGGTTTTCACAAAAATTAGGGTTTACTTAGGAAACATTTTAGAAATTTATAATATCATATACAAAATTTATTTTAACTAATATATATATATATATATATATATATATATATATATATATATATATATATATATATATATATATATATATATATATATATATTATAATTTATTTACAAAGTAAAAGAGAATAATTTTTAAATTAAGAAAAATATGAGTTTTGAATATTATAAACATTAAATAACATTTTATAAAGTTGTTTTATTAATAAAACTAAAATCAATTAAATATAATTAATCAAAGCAAAAAAATAAAATAAAAAAAATGTCAAAACAAACCTGGCTGGGATTTGAACCCAGGAGGCTTTGTTTACCAGCATCAAGGCATACCACCAGACCACTCCATGCGCAGGTGAGAGGAAAGGAAGAGAAGTTGTTTTTGTGCATTGTCTGAAAAAAATCAAGAAAAATCAAAAAGCAAAAAGGCCTGGGGTGGTGTTGAACCCATGACCTCATAGCTATACATACGCGCGCAGTACCACCTGGCTGGGAGAGCCTACCTGATATTTTAATGGTAATATAACATAATATATTATGTATGCTTCACCTGGAAAAATAAAAGAAAAAAAATGTCCCAGCCAAGACTCGAACCAATGCCATCACCTAATATGCCTACCAGCCTTACCACTGAGACACAAGCGCGCGTGTGACAAACAAACCAACAATTAAACATAAAATATTTTCATTAATATTTGAATTTTCCTGAACGCGCCAACAGCTTCTTCAACCTCATACCTGCGTTTTTACCTGCGAAATCAGCCACGAGTTTTCCTGCGAATTTAGCTGCCTGTTCTTCATTGTTCAAACCTGCGAAATTGAAACTCATACAAGACAGCAACGATTCATGGAATTGATTAATGTTTTATGATCCTCACAGTCCATACATCAATTCTACGTTTCCAGAATTCATTTATATTTGGTCTAGCAAGAAACCCTAAAAACTCAACCGAAACCCTAGCAATGGCTTTCTTTGATTCGAGTCATGAAACTTAGATTCAATTATCCAGAAAGCTTCACCACATCAAAACAAATCATATTAGTAAGTCACAATCAACAAACAACACATAAATCAATGGAATCGAAAACAAGTTATGGAGGACATAAAACCGATTCGGTTTGTGTATTACAACATGATTCGGATGCTTATGAGTTATGATTCGTGACCAGTGAAGTCCAGAGATTCTCCTTGTATCCTTAAAATACCTTAAAGATCTTTGTATTGAGGAATCCGAATTTCAAATTTGGAGTGATTTTTGAGGCTATGAACTTACACTTTTGGGCTGTGGAATTCGTCCTTGGGTGATTGCATTATGTTTAGTACTTATAGGAGATGGAATTTAGGTCATAACATTGATTGATCATGTGGAAATTTTGATTCAAAAAGATTGAAATTGATCATGTCTTAAAATTCAAATATTTGTGTATGAAGGCTTACTATTTTAAGACAAATCTCATGATTTCTTTCCTCTTCAACTTAAATCAATAATTAAGACTTTCTAGAAGCTTAATCTCCATTAAATATCATATTTTCATATTTTATATTTATTTAAAATGATTTTTTATGAATTAAATCAAAATAAATAAAAATAAAATAATAAAAATTCTGATTTTTAATCATTTGGGTCGTGCATGATGATAGTGTATGGATTGGATCACAATTTGGCCAGCCCATTTGGAAAGAATTGGTTCTAGACCTCCATTTTCATCATAAACCATCACAAAATTTCCCAACTTTGCAAAGGCACATCTCCCTCAATTTTAATGGTATGAGGGTGTTCTTGGACATTTTAGAAAGCTTGAAGAGTCCTCTAACCAACCCCACTGGTTTCATGTCCATATCATTTACCAATCTCAAGTTATGCCCTTTTGAAGTTGTTGACTTTTTGTTGACTTTTGAAATGACCTATAATGACTTAGCTCATACCTTCCAAATGAAGCATTTTTGGGCTTGGCTTGTGAGACACAAAGTTGTAGAGAATTCAATTTCCTTCAAAATTAGCTTTGGATGGAGACTTGGTGATGAAGCATGTGAAAGTTATGGCTGGTCAAAGTTCAGTTGACTTTTACTGAGGAAACCCTAATTTAGAAACTCCTGATTTTTGATGATCTGAAATCTCCTTGATGAATCATGATCAACCCTTGATCAAATGATGAATTTTACTTCATATACTTGATGTTGGCAAAAAATCATGAAGTTTGACTTTGGTTTGACCACAGTTGATCTCAGTTTGACTTTTTAACTGCATTGACTGATTTTGACTTATCTGATCATCTGACTGAGCAAACTTTTGAGAAAAGTCTTGAAACTTGTCATGGGGGTTCTTACACACATATAAGATGTTATGAAGCTCACTTGAAGTCTTGGAAGTTCATTTAGCCTGATTAAAGTCAAAACCCTAGTTTTGGATGCACTGCTTAGGAGGTGCATTGTCTGAGGGCATTGTCAACTCTTTTGACCAATTGTGAACTTTGTGAACCTTGTGAACCATCATAAAATGTCTTATGAACCTCATGGGAGGTATTGTGAAGCTTGTGAATCTTGTGAACCTCATAAAGTGACTTTGTAGACTTCATGAACCTCATGAAAGGTTATGTAAACATTGTGAATCTTGTGAACCTTGTGAACCTTCATAAAGTGACTTGTAGACTCCATGAACCTCATGAAAAGTCTTGTAGATGTTGAGAAACTTGTGAACCTTATGAACCTTCTTAGAACACAAAGTCTTGTATTGTGAGGGCAAATTTTGGGGTGCAACACATGCTTCATCAAATATTTTACATACAACGCTCATTTTGAAGGAAATTGAATTCTCTACAACTTTGTGTCTCACAAGCCAAGCACAAAAATGCTTCATTTGGAAGGTATGAGCTAAGACATTATAGGTCATTTTAAAAGTCAACAAAAAGTCAACATCTTCCAAAGAGCATAACTTGAGAAATGTAAAAGATATGGACATGAGACCAAAGAGGTTGGTTAGAGGACTCTCTAAGCTTTCTAAAATGTCCAAGAACACCTTCATAGCATTAAAATTTAGGGATTTGTGCCTTTGCAAAGTTGGGAAAATTTTGAGAGGTTTATGAAGCAAATGGGATCTTAGAACCAAATTTCTCCAAATGGGCTTGCATTTTTATGACCCAAACACTACTATGACATCATGCACGAATTAAAAATCATTTATTCAAATTTTTATTCATTTTATTTTATTTATTATGATTTTATACATTAAAAATCATTTTAAATCAAAATAAAATATAAAAGTCTCAATATTTGATTTGATTTTGGTTCTAGAAATTCTTAAAGGCCATTTAAAGATGATTGAGATCATGAAAAATCAGATCAACCAAAATAGTAAGAATATATCAAATTTTTTTTCAATATTTGAAAGTATATCTTTTTCAATCTCAAGTGATCCAAAAGTCCAAAGTAGGATATGATTTTTTGACCTAATTTCACTCACTACATATACATGAAGAGATCACAATGCAAATGGAGGATTTTGGCTGCCTCCAAGAGTAAGATCAAACTTCAATTTTTTCATAAAAAACTCATAATTCAGATTCTATTTTGCAGGTTATATCAAAGTGTTTTGAAGGTTGCAATCTCTTCCTTGATCATCCTTGATGTTATCCCAATGCTTTACATCATCAAAATTGCCCTCATATGCATAAACAGAATCCATGTTCTTACACTTTTATGATTTTTTTTGTTTTCTTCTATTCGTGCCATATAAATTATGTTTGATTGATGTTTTGTGTTTACAATGAAACAAGGAACGTTTCTGGATGGTTCAATTGAAGTTTCGTTGTAGGTTGAAGATTCTGCCATGATTAGGGTTTTGAACCTCACTTTAGGGTTTTCATGTTTAAGCCATATAAATAATTTTGGAAGCCGTGGTTAAATCGTAAACCTCACAAGGATCATGTTTATGTATTTAATTTGTTAAAATTTTGCGTATTCTGAATGTTGCAAGCTTGCAGGTTTATAGTGACAATTGGACTACCGTAACTATAAGTCCTTTAAAAACCGTAGCTAAAAGCTCCTCTCCTGAGGTTGAAGATGAAAGCTATGGCGCGAAGATTTATTTCAAAATTTCAATATAATTAATCTTGTTTTTGTTTCATTAACATTACAAGTTGTATGGTTGGTTCAGATGGTGGAGGTCACGCGTGTGGGAAGCCCAAGACCTGGGTTCAAATCCCAGGTCTCTTTTTTTTTATATAATTATGTTATGTTATTTTAGGTTTATATTATATTGAATGTTGCTCCTTCAAAGTCACCAACGCATGTGCAGTCCAGTGGCAAGGGATATATGTGTGGAGCATGGAGGCCTGGGTTCGACCCCAGGCTCCAGCAGGTAAGCTATTTTGGTTCCTTTTTTTCTAATTTTTTGTTATTTTAATATATTTTAATAATTATTATTAATTAACTAAATTTTTTCTAAATGTAAAAAAACTTAATTATTTTATATGTAATTATAAATAGATATTTGTAAATAAGCACTAATTATTTTTCTAAATCTTATTTTATTATTTATTTTACTATAATTATATTTTGTAAATAAAAAAAACTTATTTATTTTTAAAACCCTAATTATTTTCTAAAACCCTAATTTTTTTCTAATCCTAACGCTAATCCTAATTTTTTTTCTAACCCTAACCCTAACCCTAATATTTTCTTAACTTTAGAATTTAAATTAATATTTTTGTAAATCATAATTAATTATTATTTATTAAGTCAGTATATAATTTAATTATTATTATTAAAATACTATTTTCCTTATTAAAATATTTAAAATACTTCCTAATATTAATTTATTTTGCTAATTTTTTATTTCCTCTTATTTTTATTTTCTAACCATTTATATTCCCTCTTATTATTATTTCATTATTACTAACCTTTTAAATTATTGCTCATTTATTATTATTATTTATCATTGTTTATATTTTTTCGATTATATTGTAACTATCCCAAAGCTTTGTAATAGTTTAGGATTATGCTTTTGCTTTATTTTTTTATATTAACTGTGTGGTTAGTAAATAGGATGTGCATAACCATGTGTAATTAAAATAATTTAGAAAACTAATTAAATAAGATAAATACTTGAATATAAACACTCACACACGTAAGTCGATCTTTGATCGCCATGCTACACTTTCTAAGGTTACCCCTCACGTTGCCTATTTTTAAGGTCAAGTAAGGTGTCTTAAGCAAAGTCCCTTCATAAAATATCATCAAGTCCCTTTAAATTATAAGATCAAGTCCCTTCAAGGTTGCCTACGGAATAATGATCTTGTCCCTTCGAATAAAAGATGATAAGTCCCTACGAATTGCTAAAGACACATTGCAGTTGCCTAAATACAGATGTCCCTTCACATGTCCCTTATAACATCCAAGGTAATGACTACCTATTCTTTAATAATAGGGATAGTCTTACCATTGAAAGAACATATAAGAACAATAAAGACTTAATATAGGGTAGGTTCCTCTTAAGTACTTGCTCACTTTTCTTCAAAATACATTTTACACTTCACATTTTAAACAAATTTTTAAAACAAAGTCTTTATATACATCCATACGAGGATCATTATAAAGTACTTAGAAAATTCTTAATCACACATTACACTTTTCAAAACAATTTAAAGTGAGTTAAGTAACTAAGAGCCCATGGATAACCATGGATATAAAGGGTGCTAACACCTTCCCTTTGTATAACCTACCCCCCGAACTCAAGTCTTTTAAAATAGGTCTTTCCTGTTCTTTTATGTCCTTTCCTTATGGATAAAATAAAAGTCGGTGGCGACTCTTGCTATCTGCAACATTTATAGAAAGTCAGTTCTCCCACCGTGTTACACTATACTCATAAATAAATGAGACAAAATACATGTTTCCGCCAATGGTATGATCTTAGAATGGTCCACATACATCTAAATGTACTATTTTTAATATGCAATAGGACCTCTTTGGCATAGTCAAAACGAAAGACTTTCTAGATTGCTTTCCTACTAAGCAACCTTCATAGAGTTTGTCGCGCATCTCAAGGCTTAGTATACCAGTTACCTTATCTTGAGTCATCCTTTAATTGAGTGACCTAAAATTCAAGTCACCAAACCTCAAATACCACAATCAACTATTCTTGTGGTCGATAACTATTTTGAGGCATTGTACCTCAGTCAAACTGATCATGGTCTTAAATGTGATGTTCTTCGACAGAGGATATTTTAAGACCAAATCATTCTGGGTGTCGAATAATTAAAAGGCTCCATCGTTTCATAATTACTGAGAATCCCTTTTTTGACAAGTTATCCAACACTTAGCTGGTTGCATTTTATACTAGGTGCATATAATACATATTTTATCATAGTTTTTTCTCCATTGCTCTTTTGAATAACTATGTTGCCCGTATCTTCTTCTTGCAATGAGCTATTATCTGCAAGTTTGACATTTTCCTTCTTCGACTCATCAAAATCTTCCAACCACACTTTCCTAACAATTACGTGATTCGAGCGGCCTATGTCGAGGAACCAAATTTTGGAATCGTCATGGTCATCTGCAACTGCAGCCATAACCACCATATCTTCATAATCATCTAAATCTTGGTGTGTAAGGTTTTCTCCTTCCTTATTGCCTTTTGTTGCTCCCTTGTCTTTCACGTACCAACAATTCTAAGCCAAGTGACCCCAGTTTTCACAATTATAACACTACACACGTTTTTTTTCTCTTCTTTGTCTTTCTGATAAGAGTTTCCTTATCCTCTTTTGAAGGATTCAGAAGCCCTATCATCGAACTTATGCTTTTGAGGGTTCAACCAAGACTTTATGCTTTAAGTTTTGTCTCCTTTTCCCTTGAAGTTGTTGGAACCACCATGTTTTTCCATGTCTGAGCCTGTAGTGCTTGTATCGAATCTTGAACACCTTTCCTTTTGATAATCTGCATCTCATGTGCCTCAAATGAACTAACCAAACCTTACAGTTTCATGGTTTAATTTCAAGATTGTTGGATTCTTAAATGACTACAATAAAGTGATCTAAGTGAGAGGTTAACATATCCATTACATTCTAAAATACCATCTTATCAATTAGGGTTTAACCACAACATTTCATGAGATGGACTAGATTCTGCACCTTCGAGACATAACATGCAATCTTTTCTTCTTCTTTTTCTTCCATCTGCAGTAAATCATAATTCCTTTACAATGTTTGCAATTTCACGACTTTAACCTTCTCACATCTTTTGTAATACTTGACAAGAACATCCCATGTTTGCTTTGCCGATTCTGCATGAGAAATTCGATAAAAGTTCACCACATATACTATAGTTTGAATATAATATGCATCCTTGCTATCTTTCTTCTTCGCATCCTTGTGAATGACTCTCTGAGCTTCAGTTGCATTGTCAGCAAGCTCAGGGATGCCATTGTTGATCACTTCTAGGGTTCATGAAAATCAAACAAAGACATCATCTGCTTACTCCATCGGATCCAATTTTTGCCATTAAGAATTGCAAGAGGATTCATAATGCATTGATACCATTTATCTCTGCTGGACCTGCAATTCACAATCCCTAGAAACATGACCACCAACATGAAGTTCTTGAAAACACGAATATAAACAAAAATTAGAAACTCTAGATACCAATTTTTTAATGCATGAGGTATTTTGAGTCAGAATGAAAAGTAATTCATAAATTATAATTATTGAAAGTTGTAAAACAGAATCACAATTATTTATATATATATATATATATATATATATATATATATATATATATATATATATATATATATATATATATATATATATATATATATATATATATATATATATATATATATATATATATATATATATATATATATATATGAGTGAAGATATTCTTACTTCAGGAGTAAGTTTAACAGACCTACTCTAAAGTATAATCATTGATTTTCATTAATCTAACGGTTTTAATGAGTCATTTAAACTAATTATTTTTGGAAATATTTTTCTCAATGAAAACTGTTAGATTAATAAAAATCAATGATTATGATTTGGAGTAAATCTTTTAAATTTACTCAATGGTTATGTATAAAAAGTAGGGGTGGCAAACGGGCATGCCCACCCCGCAAAAGCCCGCAGAAAAAAGGGGCGGTGCGGGGCGGTCAAAATTAAGGTTGCATGCCTAAAACCTAAGCCCTCCCCGCAAAAAAGTGAGGGCGGGGAAAGCCCGCAGACATTGCACTTTTTAAGCCTAAACATACAAAAATCTAAGTAAATGTGAATGCCCGCAAAGCCCGCGATAAAAACGGGGCAGGACGGGACATACATTTTAGAGGGTGAGGGTCTAAACCCTTGGCCCACCTCGCACTAAAGTGCAGACAAAACGGGTATGCCTAACGGCCGGACCCGTTTTACCACCCCTAATAAAAAGTAATTAACATAACAAACTCTAATCCTAACTTACTTGTGTTTGGACCGGACTACGACTAGGATGATAATACAATAAAAGAGCATATGTGTGCAGCCTAGTGGTGAAGAGTTAAATCTTGAGAGTATACTTCTTTTCAAATCTAAGGTTCAAATTCCTCTAGATGCAAATTATTTATTAAAAGACAATAAAAAGCCTCAATTTATGTGAGACTTTTTTAATAACAGGCTTCAATAAAAGATTGTTATGGTATTTTGACAATAATTATTTTATTTGCACGTGAGATTACATTTTAAAAGAAAACTTTAATCATTTTTGTGAGATTACATTTTAAAAGAAAACTTTAATCATTTTAGTAATATGATTTTTTTAATGATGTGTGGATAACTACAATTAAATTATATTAAATGGATAAGATATTTTGTGTTCATCATAATGATGTGTGTCATTATATGAAACAAATGAGTTGACACAAGATCATACCATAAGTTAAAACTCTAGTTTGATATGATAAAAAGAAAAGAAAAAGTATTTTAACTATCATCTTAATACATTGTAGTTTAATTTAGCTGTTTGTCTAAGTTTTGATGTTTTTTTGATATAATTTCCTTAAGCTGAAACTTTGATTATGCGTATTTTTATATTGTGAAGTGTGAACAGTGATTTTTTTTTAAGATAACATATTTT
>OZ014522.1:508992295-509017295 GCA_963966055.1 Lathyrus aphaca | reverse complement strand
TAAGTAGTGTTCACTAATAGTTTTAAAGGTTCGCAATCATACATAAATTTGTCTCAAAGTATCTGTGTGTTTGTTAGAAAAGAGTCATAATGTACGTATATGTGCTCCATTTTATAAATAAGTCTTTACTTTCAAATCACTTATTGCTTTGAATTTAATTTCGATTATTCTTTTAAGTTTCCTTTAGATTTCTCCCATAAAATGATTGAACGAACTCTTATATAGTTATAGGTATAGTTATAGGTATATTGTAATAGAAAAAGTTTGATTCTTGTAATATAAAAAATGAAAGTGATGAGGTAATTAAAGTTGGTATATTGGCGTATCGGATACGTCATTGAAGTTTATATTAACATTGGTTATGTATATGTTTTTTAAGTAGGAAAACCATGGATAAAACATGGATCTGTGCCGATCGAATGACCAAAGAGTACGAGAGTGGGGTTGCGGAATTCGTTAAGTATGCTGTTCAACACGCTGAAAACCCCAGACGAATGCATTGTCCTTGCTTGCGTTGTTGTTATATTGGTAAGGTTGACGCACATGGATTGAAATCGCATTTGCTGAGGCATGGAATTGATCAAAGTTATCAGTGTTGGATATTTCATGGTGAGAAAATTAACGGAAATGTTGAATCGAGTGGAAAAAGAAATACGACCTATGCTTCATACGACAAAGACACGGAAACATATGATTGTGATCGAGTTGAAGAGATTGTAGAAGCACTGGAAGAAGATCTTCATGATTGTCCTGAAATGTTTGAGAGGATGGTAAGCGATGCAGAGAAACCGTTGTACAAAGGTTGCACTAAATTCTCAAGACTTTCTGCGGTATTAAAGTTGTACAACTTAAAGGCGGGCAATGGATGGTCGGATAAAAGTTTCACAGAGTTGTTGGCCCTTATGAGAGAAATGCTACCGGATGATAATGTTCTTCCTAATCGAACCTATGAGGCAAAAAAAATGTTGTGCTCTATTGGCATGAGCTATGATAAGATACATGCTTGTCCTAACGATTGCATTTTGTTTCGTAACGAATATGCAACGTTAACTGAGTGCCCCAAATGCGGTTTGTCTCGATATAAGAAAAGATTATCTCCCGCAAAAGTCTTATGGTATTTTCCGATAATTCCGAGATTTAGGCGCATGTTTCGTAGTGAAACCGATGCAAGACATCTTACTTGGCATGCAGATGAAAGAATTACCGATGGAAAGTATCGGCATCCGGTTGATTCACCACAGTGGTCGAAGATTGATAATGATTATCCTGAGTTTGGATTAGAAGCAAGAAACCTTCGATTGGCATTATCTACTGATGGAATGAACCCACATGGTCTTCAAAGTATTTCACATACCACATGGCCTGTGATTCTTATGATTTATAACCTACCTCCGTGGCTATGTATGAAGCGTAAGTACATGATGTTATCTATGTTAATCTCTGGGCCTAAACAACCAGGTAATGACATAGACGTATACTTGACACCTCTGATCGAAGATTTAAAGATTTTGTGGGAGAACGGTGTGGAGGTTTATGATGGATATAGGAAAGAAAGTTTCAATTTGAGGGCGATGTTGTTTGGCACAATTAATGATTTTCCAGCATACGGGAATCTATCTGGGTATAGCATTAAAGGTCAACGTGCGTGTCCTGTTTGTGAAGACGGAACCGATACGATCCGATTGGAACTTTGCCAGAAGAATGTGTTTCTCGGTCATCGTAGATTCTTACATTCTAAACATCATTACCGTGGGTGGAGAAAAGCATTCAATGGAGACACCGAACATCGTAGAGCTCCACCCGCATTGTCAGGTGAACAAGTTTTTGAAAAGGTGAAAGATGTGCGTACTGAGTTTGGCAAGCCTTTTGCACATAAGATTGTGAAAGGTGGGTGGAAGAAAAGGTCGATATTTTTTGAATTGCCATATTGGAAGTCTTTGTACGTGAGACATTTTCTCGATGTTATGCATATTGAAAAAAACGTATTTGAAAGTGTTATCGGTACATTACTCAATATAAAAGGCAAGTCTAAGGATGGCCTTAAAGCAAGGGAGGACATGTTAAAAATGGGAATGAGAACTGAATTAGCACCCGTGAAGAAAGGAAGACGAACATATCTACCACCTGCTGCTTTTACTTTATCTAGAAAGGAGAAAAAAAATTTGTGTAAGTCTCTGAGTGAAGTTAAGGTTCCAGAAGGATACTCATCTGATATCAGAAGACTTGTTTCTATGAAAGACCTCAAGTTGAAGAATTTGAAGACACATGATTGTCATGTTATAATGGAACATTTTCTACCGATCGGTATACGTTCTATTTTGCCAGAAAAAGTAAGAAGTTCCATAACTAAATTGTGTTTTTTCTTTAGGTCAATTTGTGGTAAGGTGATCGATCCCGAGATGTTACCAACACTACAAAAAGAGATTGTAATTACCTTGTGTGAGCTTGAAATGTATTTTCCTCCGTCTTTTTTTGACATAATGGTTCATTTAGTTGTTCATCTTGTGAAAGAGACACAGTTGTGTGGACCAGCTTATATGAGATGGATGTACCCTGCTGAACGGTATATGAAAATATTAAAAGGGTACGTGAAATCCCGAAGTCGACCAGAGGGTTGTATTGTTGAACGATACATTGTTGAAGAAGCTGTTGAGTTTTGTACTGAATATTTGTCTAACGTTCAATCGATTGGACTCCCCAGAGCTCAGATTTTCGACAAAATGGAAGGTAAAAAATTAATTGGGAATAAAATTGTGACAATATCAAGGGATGAACGGGATCAAGTTCATTTGTATGTTCTGCACAATAATAATGAGGTTGAGCCATATGTTGAAATGCACAAGGATGTACTCCGAAGGTTAAATCCGAACAGAAATGAAAATTGGATAGTTATAGAGCACAATCAAAGTTTCATACAATGGTTGAAGGATCATATTTATTTGAAGCGCTCTTCAGATCCTTCTTCGGTAACAGAAAGGTTGAGATGTTTGGCATATGGTCCAAGTTTGCATGTGTTTTCTCATAGCGCATATTCAATTAATGGATACACATTTTATACCAAAGAACAAGATGATAAGAGTACTATGCAAAATAGTGGTGTCACCGTGCTAGCTGAAGCAATGCATATATCAAGTATGAAGGACTTAAACCCCAAATATGCAAATTTGTCATATTTTGGAGTTATTGAGCACATTTGGGTGTTTGATTACGAGAAGTTTCAGATTCCCATCTTTGGTTGCAAGTGGGTGAATAGTAGTGGCATACGAATGGATAAGTCTGGATTTTTGCAAGTTGATCTTACTAGGGTGGGGTACAAATATGAACCTTTTATTCTAGCATCTCAGGCTAAACAAGTGTTCTATGTGAATGACCCGAAGAGTACAAAATGGTCTATAGTGCTTTTCTCTAACAAAGTGACTGATGATAGCGGTGTCGATCAATGTGATATTGATGTTGAGAATGAGTCATGCATTAGACGGAATGAGTTGAATAGAAATGATGAAGTTGAGGATCTTATACCGGATGAGTCATATATAAGAAACGATCATAATGAGGGAATTTGGATCAATTCATCCGTACGCATTGCTAAGAAACAAGTGATTAATATTCCAACAAAGAAAAGAAAGAGATGTTAGTGACTTAGGTAAATTATCCATGGTTTCTTTATTTTATTTTTTCGATTGTTTTGATTATAAGTTATATGTGATAATGCATGATTTCTTTATTTTTTTTTGTTTTCAATTGCTTTGATTATAAGTTATATATGATAATGCATGATTTCTTTATTTTTTTGTTTTCATTTGCTTTGATTATAAGTTATATTTGATATTTGATGGTTTCCTTGGTTTATTACAGGTTAGACATGGCTGATGACCAACCTGAGGAAGTTCCTAAAAAAGTATCCGCGGAAGAAGAAATTCGAAGAGGCATCACAGTAATGAGAAGGGTGGTCCAAGGAAGATCTCGAGGCATCATACTAGATGTCTATTGGAGCACCCAGGGACAGCTTATAGAACCTAATGGGCATACCTTAACTAGTTTTATCGGTGCACTAGTAAGGAATGAAATTCCCATTACATGTGATGATTGGAGAAACAAAGAGCTGAAAGAGTCCAAAGATAAAATTTGGAGTGAGATAAAGGTACAATCATTTGGCCCTTAATTATACGGAATCAATTATGTTTTTTCAATTACCGATACTAACTATCAATCTTTATGTTTTTCTTAGCGATGTTTTAACATCGAAGAAGAAAGAAGAGGCTTTTGTATGAAATTGGCCGGAAAGCTTCTAAGAGGGTTTCAGACATTTTTATCATCCAAGTTCCTTAAGGATGCGGATGGTAATTTTGTGGATGCGGAGCTTCCCAAAAAATATGAAAGTTTGATATCAGCTGAAGAATGGGAAGCGTTCAAATCCAAAAGACAAGACCCGGTTTTTCAAAGAATAAGTGCTACAAATCGGGAAAGAGCATCAAGTCCCGCATATCCGTACCGAAAAGGACGTGTCGGATATGGACGGTTAGAACAATCCATGGTAAGTATTTATAAATTGCGATAACAAATTTGTTCATCATATATTAGTTTTATCTGATCAAATTGTATGACTTAATGTGTAGCTGCAGAAGGAGGAAAGTTCAGAATCATCTCTTCCTGCACATGTTTTGTGGAAGGAAGCCCGTGTGGGCAAATCTGGAGTTCCTCAAGAAGAAGTTTTACAAGTATACCAGAAATGTGTAAGTATAACATTTTTTCATTAATTGAATAACATTTTTATACACAAATATTTGACAAGTGTACAATATTCATCTGATTTTTCAGGAGGAGCTATCTCAGTCTTTATCTCCCGATGATACTAGGAGCATACTTGGTCGGGCATTAGATGTCCCTGAGTATTCTGGTCGGGTGAGGGGTAAGGGATTTGGAGTCACTCCGACCTCCCTGAGTATTAAAAAAGCAAAGGCTCCTAGTAATCGGGAGCTTCATGCAAGAATGGAAGCCATGCAAGCTGAGCTTGATGCATTGAGGAGAGAAAGAGAGGCTAGCGCCTCAACAGTATACAGAGATGCTTCGGACAAAGACAGTATCAACTGTACCTTTCAGCCGAACATTCCAGAGGTAATTACATATAATTGTCTTAAATTGAACTATTTTCTTAAATTATGTATTTGACATATATACACATTAACGATTTCTTGTTATTATTGGTTTTAGGGCATTTCCCATTGTCAGCTGTATTTGTCGTCACCATACTATCGGATGGTTGGCAAGGGAAAAGTGCATAACGTTAGCGGAGTATTACTCCACACTAGAGAGCTCCCTGCTGGATGTTTGAAGGTATCAGTTGATATTGCAGTTGAGCCGAATGCAGCATTACCATATCCTAGCGATGATTCGGATGCAACAACGGTGCACGAAGCAGTAGGTTCGTTTGTTGCATGGCCGACAAACCTCATATGCGTAGGATATGAGGTATGATTAAAACTTATGTTAACTTTCCTTGGTATATTCAAAGTTTAAAATTTATGCTTAAAATTGTACTTTCATATTTTCCTATGTTAAATAGACTCCCACACAATCCAAATCAAAAGAAACTGCGATTCCACGACATACCGAGTCCACGGTTTCAAGAAAAGAGGTAATATACAATTATATGACATATATTCATGGAAGTTGTTACATTCTTAATTAGATCTAACTATTTATATGACATGTAGGTTCAAGAAAATGAGGCTAGCAATGCCTCCGCACAACAAAAAAAGGAGGTTAGCAACGCCTCCGCACGGGTACAAAGTTCTGGTGCTAAGAAGTCCGTAGCTAGGAAAAAACCTACCACCAAGTATAGGTCGTGCCTCAGGACATTTCTAGAGATGACCGATATACCGACCGGAGGTGCTCGGATTATACCTATGGAGGTAGGGATTTTCGGCTTTGATTACGAACAAATGATTGGTAATGAGGACTTCATGCAAGTTTTTGGTCGTGAAGAAATCGGCGTCACCGTTGTCAATACATATGTTAGGTAAATTCGGACTACTTTGTTTTATTAATTAAACAACTTATTTTAATGATGTTTACTTTATGTTAATGATGTTTTTATATTAGGTTTTTGTATGACAAATTGATGCGCCCCAATGGTTTGGACGTGTCATTCGGATTCTTAGCACCCGCGACCGTCAGCTATAGTTTAATGATAAGTAGACCGGATACCGTGACGGAGTACGTTCTTCGGATCCTCGTGGAGAATAAAAATGCGGAGAAGTTGTTTTTTGTACCGTTTAATACCGGGTTAGCATTTCATTCTAAATTCATCTATTATAATTATTTTCCAAGTTACCATCTAACATTTGCCTAATCATTACAGTGGACATTGGTTGTTGCTCGCAATCAATCCTATCCGAGAAATTGTGTATTATCTTGACTCGTTAGGAAATGATTGGACAACATACCCGGTTATGAAGGACCTAATTGACACGTAAGTGAGAATGTTCAAAATTTTTCTTAGTTTATGTGAATTGTTCTAATTGCTTCATTTTTATTTTATTAGCGTCCTACAAGCTTTTCGTGCCCAACGAGTTATCCAGACCTCAAGGAGGGGCGCCAACTCCATTTCATGGATTAAAGTGGCGGTATATTTTTAATTACCGCGTTTTTTATTATATTAGTGATGACTACACTTGATAAAACTTAGGATTTATAATTCATATTTTTTTTTCATATGTAGTGTCCTCTTCAACGTAATCAAATAGATTGCGGGTATTTCATGTTGAGGTTTATGCGAGATACTCTCATGTTGGGCCGATTAGAGATTCCCACCGATGTATGTATTTCTAACTTATGAGTTATTTTTATATTTACACATATCTTATATAATTAAATAGTCGGAATTAATTCAAAATATGTTATATTATTATGTAGTACTTTGATGAATTCAAGTGTGCATCTTATACAAAGGATCAAGTGGACGAAATCAAAGAGGAGTGGTGTCAATACATGATAGAGCTCAAAGTGTGTAATTAATGTGTACATTTGTAGTAGTATATGTAATGACTTATAAATGTAAACATAAATTTGTATATATTTTGATACATTTATGGCAAATTTGGTTTGAATTGGTTTGAATTGGTTAGCCAAATTTTGGTAAAAAAAGGCCAAAATGGCATATATAAAATGTGATAATTGACTGCAAAAATCTGGTTGAAAACAGGTACCAATTCTGGTTTATAAACCTGGAAAAAATGTGGTTACAAACAAATCCTACAAAAAATTTCGTATACCTTAGACAACGCTTTTGCCAAAAGCGCTGTCTAAGGGGGGGATTAGAAAGCGCTTTAGGCAAAAGCGCTGTCTAAGGGGGGGGGGGGGGGGGGGCTTAGACAGCGCTTTGTGAAAAGCGCTGTCTAAGGTATACCTAAAAAAATTAAAATAGGAGGGGCTTAGACAGCGCTTTTGGCCAAAGCGCTGTCTAAGGTATGGGCTTAGACAGCGCTTTTCAAAAGCGCTGTCTAAGGTGTACCTAAAAAATTTAAATTAAGAGGGTCTTTTAAAGCACTTTTGGCCAAAGCGCTGTCTAAGGGTGGGGGATTAGACAGCGCTTTTCACATTTTAAAAAGCGCTGTCTAAACCTTTAGCAGCGGAGGTTTAGACAGCGCTTTAAAGCGCTGTCTAAGGCTAAAAAAAGCGCTGTCTAAGGTCTTGTTTGTTGTAGTGATATATATATATATATATATATATATATATATATATATATATATATATATATATATATATTCTTTTATAAAGGAAAGCCCGCAGACATTGCACTTTTTAAGCCTAAACATACAAAAATCTAAGTAAATGTGCATGCCCGCAAAGCCCGCGATAAAAACGGGGCAGGACGGGACATACATTTTAGAGGGTGAGGGTCTAAACCCTTGGCCCACCTCGCACTAAAGTGCAGACAAAACGGGTATGCCTAACGGCCGAACCCGTTTTACCACCCCTAATAAAAAGTAATTAACATAACAAACTCTAATCCTAACTTACTTGTGTTTGGACCGGACTACGACTAGGATGATAATACAATAAAAGAGCATATGTGTGCAGCCTAGTGGTGAAGAGTTAAATCTTGAGAGTATACTTCTTTTCAAATCTAAGGTTCAAATTCCTCTAGATGCAAATTATTTATTAAAAGACAATAAAAAGCCTCAATTTATGTGAGACTTTTTTAATAACAGGCTTCAATAAAAGATTGTTATGGTATTTTGACAATAATTATTTTATTTGCACGTGAGATTACATTTTAAAAGAAAACTTTAATCATTTTTATGAGATTACATTTTAAAAGAAAACTTTAATCATTTTAGTAATATGATTTTTTTAATGATGTGTGGACAACTACAATTAAATTATATTAAATGGATAAGATATTTTGTGTTCATCATAATGATGTGTGTCATTATATGAAACAAATGAGTTGACACAAGATCATACCATAAGTTAAAACTCTAGTTTGATATGATAAAAAGAAAAGAAAAAGTATTTTAACTATCATCTTAATACATTGTAGTTTAATTTAGCTGTTTGTCTAAGTTTTGATGTTTTTTTGATATAATTTCCTTAAGCTGAAACTTTGATTATGCATATTTTTATATTGTGAAGTGTGAACAGTGATTTTTTTTTTAAGATAACATATTTTATTAATTTAATTTCCAAAATAACAATGTTTTAAAATAAATTATCAAACTAACATAGTTTGGATGCATGTTCGCCAATCAACATGGAAAACAAGTGCATTTTCTCACTAATTCGCCAAATGAATTGATTTGTTTCAATTTTTTTTAACTAATTCGCCAAATGGATTGGCGAATGAGTGTTATTTTGTACATGCATTCGCCAAATGGTTTGTTGTGTATGTGTTAGTGTTATTTTTGTGTTTGTTATATATATATATATATATATATATATATATATATATATATATATATATATATATATATATATATATATATATATATACATACATATATACTCATTCATATATATATATATATATACTCATTCTTATATATATATATATATATATATATATATATATATATATATATATATATATATATATATATATATATATATATATATATATATATATATATATATATGAATGAGTATACATAGATATATACTTATATAAATATATATATATATACTCATACTTATATATATATATATATATATATATATATATATATATATATATATATATATATATATATATATATATATACTCATTCATATATATATATATATATATATATATATATATATATATATATATATATATATATATATATACTCATTCATATATATATATATATATAAGTATATATATATATGAATGAGTATATATATATATATATATATATATATATATATATATATATATATATATATATATATATATATATAAGAATGAGTATATATATATATATATATATATATATATATATATATATATATATATATATATATATATATATATATGTATATATATATAAGATATACTTATATATATATATATATATATATATATATATATATATATATATATATATATATATATACATATATACCCATTCATATATATATATATATATATATACCCATTCATATATATATATATATATATATATATATATATATATATATATATATATATATATATATATATATATATATACTTATATATATATATATATTCTTTTATAAATATATATATATATACTTATATATATATATATATATATATATATATATATATATATATTTATATAAGTATATATATATATATATATATATATATATATATATATATATATAAGTATATAAAAGAAAATTATTCATATAAAAGAAAATTAGAGAATCTGACAAAGAGAAATATAATATAAAAGAAAATTATTATTAATAATCCAACAACGACAGTACAAAAACTAATTTCCCGCCCGATCTAACTGTCCCCCAGTACCACATCCACGGGGATGACCCCGTCTTCAAACTCTACCACCAGGTGGTCGAGGTTCCGCTTGTATTTGTGTGTTTGGTGGAGGCGGTTGTTGTTTAGTCCATGATTCTGTTATATTTGCAATTGCTTGTCCCCAATTACGTGGAAGGTTGCTGCCAAAGGCGCTGGCGTAACTCTGTTGTGTGCCCATGTTTTCAAAGCTGGGTCAGATAGGTTGGGCTGAGTTGGATTGGGTTGGGTGAGGACGATAAGCTTGACCAAATGAGGATATTGCCTCGTTTTGAGAACGAAACAAAGGTGGGGGCTATAGGTTGGTGTGGATATGAAGGTGTTGTCGGGGGTATATTGATGTTGGTAAGGCTCTTGTTGTTGTGATTGGGTTTGTGGCATGAAGGGGTTACGTGTTTGGAGGAATGGTCTATGGGTGTTTGAAGTCGATGGCTGGAATTGGATGGGGTAGTCATGTTGTGGGGTTGGTGGTTGGCGTATGCTGCGGCCTGCGAGCGCGGGTCAATTAAGTATGGGTTATCAGACACCCATTGTTGCGTAGTAACTGACATAAACCAAACTAAATATTCTCTAGTTGGTTTGACATTTTGCAGCACTTGGTCAATTATGACATGTTGACGCCGATCCATCCACTGTTGACGTAATTCCCTTGCAAAGTCTCTCCAATCTTCCATATTCCACATGTCACTTACTCTTTTCAAATGCCATTCTCCCAAACATGTCGGAGGGCCCGGAATATCCTGTTGCATTCCGAACTGCATTTTCACCCGATCTGTTTGGTGCATTTCAATCATAGTGAACCGGATGATTGGTGTTTTTGCTGTCCAAATTTCAGCATCCTCTGGGTTAGGCTCATGGTCGAGGGCTAAATATGGCCGCCAGATGAACTACGTAAAAAAAAAATTTCGTTTAGCAGAAAATTATTTTAGTGAATAATATGCATTAAAACGAAACGATATTTTTTATATATGACAATACCTGATCGATCCCCACGTGGTCTAACAAACTGCGATATAAAACTATGAAACTTCTTGGATTTCTACTATAATCCATCCCAAGACCGGACCAGCTAAGCACAATAAATTTAAAAGCATTTAGATACAATAACAATTTAAATATTTAAAATTTAATATGTTTGGAAATAAAAATTAATAGTAGACTTACTGATTTGCGTAGGGGAACGGGCATGAATTCATGTTGCGTGGGGCAAGCATCGGCAGTCTTGAATACCCCCAAGCTTGTAACAAAAATGCACAACCAAAAAATGTACAAGTATCCTTTGCGGCATTTTTACAAAGGCTACTGTACAAATGTGTCAAAACAGCCGAACCCCAACTATATGTATTTACATTGTTGATGTTTCGCAACAATGGTAAATACATCATATTTATTGTGTTTCCGGTACCGTCGGGAAATAAAAAATGACCGAATAAAAGCATAATATAACACCGAGTTTTTTGAATTTTTTCTAACTCGGTTGATTCTTCGTTTAAAATAAAACTAGCATAGTGGGCTCTAAGGACTCCTAGATTAATACCTGAACCTCTGCTACGAGTATTTGTTGGCTGCTCCTCGTCAATGAGAGGGGCACCCAGCAAGTCCGCTACTATAGAAATTTCATGGTTGACCTTACCAAAGACAGCTCTGTCGGATACACGTAACCCCAAAAGCATGTAGACGTCTTCCAATGTGACAGTGCATTCACCGAACGGCAGGTGAAAGGTGTGTGTCTCTGGCCTCCACCTCTCTTGTAGTGCCAAAATGAATTTTGTGTCTATAGAATTGTTGTGCACCTTTATGACTTCACCAAATCCGCATGAACGTAGATACGGTTCAATGATTGGATCAAACTCTATGTAGTCGTGCACCCGACACCGATATCTTTTTACATTCTGTAAAAATATTATTCGAAATAAGTTAAAATATGCAAGAGTAAAAAGTATATATAAATATATGTGTAAAAAAATATACGAAGAAAAAACTTACAAATGACGCGATATTTTCGATTGTGCCTCGATGTTGATCTCCCATTGTCAGTAAAGCCATTGAAAATATTTTGTAAAAAATGCCTAGAAATAATTATGAGACTATTATAAGTTGTTGGTGTGATATATGAATTGATTGTGTGATTTATGCCTAGACCAATTTATAGAATTATTTTTCAAAATATTTGCATGCAGTAGCCACACCATTTGGCGAATTCAAACAAAAACAATTGTACATATTCGCCACTTGGATTGGCGAATATGTATTCAAACACTTGCATGTTCTCTGATTGGTTCAACAACATAGTTGTGGATTGTGAAGCTTCATTCTGATTGGCGAATGAAGGTCTTGAAGGATCACCAAGTTGGCTTTCACATGCAAAGCTTCTTGTGCAACATCATGTTCAATGGAATGTTGACCATGGCAGGACATTGAAAGCAAACACGAATCTCTGTTTTTTCAGCTTTAGCAGGTATTGTTCAATAGCCATGTTGATTGGCGAAATCATGTAGGGATTCGCCAATCCATTTGGCGAATAGGGTTACACCTGCCCTGGTTAGCCAATCCATTTGGCGAACGTGTGTATACGGGTTAGGGTTTATTTTAGTTTATTAAGTTTATTGAGTATAATATAGATGATATATATAGAGTTTATTAAGTTTATGTTAGTTAGGGTTTATTTAAGTATGATATATATATGATATATATATATATATATATAGGGTTTATTAAGTTTATGTTAGTTAGGGTTTAAGTATAATATAGATGATATATATATATAGGGTTTATTAAGTTTATGTTAGTTAGGGTTTATTTAAGTTTATTAAGTATTATATATATATATATATATATATATATATATATATATATATATATATATATATATATATATATATATATATATATATATATATATATATATATATATATATATATATATATATATATATATATATATATATATATATATATATATATATATATATATATATATATGTGTGTGTGTGTGTGTGTGTGCGCGTTAGTTAGGGTTTATTTAAGTATGATATATATATATATATATATATATATATATATATATATATATATATATATATATATATATATATATATATATATATATATATATATATATATATATATATATATATATATATATATATATATATATATATATATATATATATATATATGTAAGTTAGGGTTTACTTATTAAGAAGTATGATATATATATATATATATATATATATATATATATATATATATATATATATATATATATATATATATATATATATATATATATATATATATATATATATATATATATATATATATATATATATATATATATATATATATATATATATATATATATATATAAGTTAGGGTTTACTTATTAAGAAGTATGATATATATATATATATATATATATATATATATATATATATATATATATATATATATATATATATATATATATATATATATATATATATATATATATATATATATATATATATATATATATATGTAAGTTAGGGTTTATTTATTAAGAATTATGATATATATATATATATATATATATATATATATATATATATATATATATATATATATATATATATATATATATATATATATATATATATATATGTAAGTTAGGGTTTGTTAAGTTAATACATTTAAGAAGTATGTGCAGAAGATAAGACATATGTGGAAAAATAATATAGTCTATATGTGCAGAAGATAAGACATATGTGGAAAAATAATATAGTCTATATGTGTAGAAGATAAACCTATATGTGCAGAAGATAAGACATATGTTTAGAAGATAACCCTATAGGTGCAGGAGATAAGCCTATGAGACAACTAGTACACATTAATTCAAAACAGTAAATATATCCATAAAATAATTTTTAACTTTACTATTTGTAGAATATTTTCATATCTTCATTGTACCATAAACTTCAAAACATTTTCGGATCTAAAAGTGTCTTTGTATATGAACTATGTCTCAATTACCCCAGTATATGATCAACGCCCATATAAATGGCGAAATATTTGAATGTAACCATTCTGGTTTCGACTTTCGTAACACCGAGGTTACTCGGTTCTCAATAACCCGACAATCCAATTTTGCTCATCTAAAAAAGAGATTGGAAACCAAAATGCAGCGTGGTCCAGTGGACGTCATTATTTACAAAAATCCAGTATTCTATGAGGATAACCAGGTCATGTATTTCCAATTAACTATATCTGATGACGAAAGTGTTCGTACTATGTTTCTAAGCCATGAGTATTCTGGTTTCAATGATATCGAGCTCTATATTACGCTTCACCAACAACAAATGTCTCAGACCATTGATCCTTCGCAAGTCTTTTTCGAATCTGACAATGATTTGGCTGAAGTCGATGTTGTTGATGAGGACGAGGAACAAGAGGAGGCAGTAGTTGATGAAATGGTCAATGAAGACGAGGTCCCGGCCAGTCATGTATATCGTCCTCCTCCACACATGACAAACTTGAACTTGGGAAGTGAAGGCCCATCTTCAGACATATTTTATGATCTGTATCCACAAAGACAAGGTGCATTAAAGGAGGGCGACCATTTTCGAACAAAAAAAGAATGCGTTCGAGCTATAAAATTTTACCACATGGATTTATCAGCTGATTATAAGGTCGACCGAACGAATCCTACACTATATATGATACGTTGTCGTAACGTGGCGTGTCCGTTTCGATTGACAGCATCATACAAAAAGAGAAGTGAAGATTGGAAGGTTGCTTCTATGAGACCGGAGCATACTTGTGTAATAACCAACTCAATGCAGGATCATCGGCAACTGAGCTCTCAGCTAATATGCAACGATATCCTATCAATCGTTGCCGACGATCCTTCGGTAAAGGTCAGCACGATAATTAAGCTCATAGTACAGAAGCACAATTATACTCCATCATACAGGAAAACATGGATTGCTAGAACTAAGGCTGTTGCCGTTGTATTCGGAAATTGGGAGGACTCATACAAAGAACTCCCAAAGTTTTTGCTGGCATTAAAGCACTATGCACCAGGGACCGTTGTCATCCTTGAGACCTTGCCGGCGTATACTTCAGAAAGTCATTGTGTTAATGGAAATGGCATATTCCACCGACTCTTTTGGGCTTTTGACCCATGTATAAAGGGGTTTTCCTTCTGCAAGCCTATAATCCAAATTGATGGAACATGGCTCTACGGCAAATACAAAGGAACTCTATTGATGGCAGTGGCACAGGACGACAACAACAATATCTTCCCAATTGCATTTGCTATAGTCGAGGGAGAGACTGCCGAGGGATGGAGTTTTTTCCTTAAAAATCTTCGCTTGCACGTGGCTCCCTAGTCTAACTTATGTTTGATTTCGGACAGACATGCATCAATTGAGAGTGCATGGAAGAATGTTGATAACGGCTGGCAGGAACCGCCTTTAACACATGTCTATTGTATTAGACACATCGCGCAAAACTTCATGAGAGAGATCAAAGACAAGACATTACGGAAGAAGGTCGTGAACGCAGGGTACTCATTAACCGAACCGTCATTCAAACATTATCGTGTGGAAAATTTCAAGCCTTTCGCATGCCTTGCTCCCATGTCATAGCGGCATGTTCGAAGGTTCGGCTGGACCCTTCAGGCTTACTATCCCCTGTTTACCAAGTGCACAATCTTTGTAACGTCTACAACAAAAGCTTTCCGGTTGTTGCAAATGAGGACTACTGGCCCTTCTACAACGGGGAAATAGTCTGGCACAATGAGAACATGCGAAGAAAGAAAAAAGGGCGTCCTAACAGCACACGTATTCGCACCGAAATGGATACGGCGAATAAGATGGTGAGACTGTGTAGTTCATGTCGTCAGCCCTGTCACAATCGTAAAAAATGTCCCAACGTTGGACCAAGCTCAACATCATAAATAAAACCATTGTAACCGTATTTATTTTAAATAGAAGCCTAGTTCGTTTCATTCATATCAGTAAAATCATACAACCACAAACATAAACATACATAAATAAAACAAGGAAATACATGATTCAAAACATGACCGTGCATAAATAAAACTAAAAAATACATAAATTCAAACATGACCATACATAAATAAAACAACTGGAACATTCAACATATCTAGCATATCAGAACCATCAGGACAACTTCACCTCCGCCTAACATCATCGAAAGAACACCTGCATCATTGACAACTTTTCTCCATTTCGTCACACCAGACTCCACAACCCGCTTCTCAATTTTAATTATCTTTTCTTTGTGGCCGATCTCTCCTTCTAACCAGCGGGTTAATTCTCTATGCAAGTGTTCCAAAGTTTGGGGGTTCCATAACAGCATCTTCAAAGGAGGCTTTGTTGCCGAGAAAAACACCAAAGCATTTTTCTTCAAAATATCAAATTTTGGAAGCGGTTCTTCTGATGTTGAGGAAGACGGTGTCGATGCAAAACTAGATGGACGAGGAGAAGCCATGTTGTAAGAGGGAGAGATTGAAAGGAATAAATGAGAGAGGGTTTGTAAGGAAGGAGTGAGATAAATATGATGTGTATGAGTGATAACCGGGCATATGTATTTATAGGAAAAAATTAGCAAGCCCTAAACATACACAACAAACCATTTGGCGAATGCATGTACAACAATAACACTCATTTGCCAATCCATTTGGCGAATTAGTTAAAAAAATTGAAACTAGCCAATCCATTTGGTGAATTAGGTTGAAAATGAATTTGTTCTCCAAATGTATTGGCGAACATGCATCCAAACTATGTTAATTTGGTAATTTATTTTAATACATTGTTATTTTGGAATTTAAATTAATAAAGTATGTTATCTTAAAAAAAATTCTGTGAACAGTTTTTTTTTTTCTCTGGCCTATTTTGTGTTAAAGTTGTTGTTATTAAATAATAATAATATATATAATAAAATGTTGTTAATATGCATCCGCACAATTAGATTGTGGTGGCTAGCTGCTACCGAAAACATGGTTACAGATTTACTGAAAAGGAATAAAATAAATTCCTCTTTGCCATTTTTGCCAAATTAAATGCTACAGGAATTTGTTATTGTTTGTAGTTTATAACGTTTGTCGAGTCAAAGGGGTAGAGAGATTGAGAGATATACGTATAACTGCTTTTATAGTTAAGAAAATGGCTATTGAATTCACCTGTTTTATTATATATATATATATATATATATATATATATATATATATATATATATATATATATATATATATATATATATATATATATATATATATATATATATATATATATATATATATATATATATAACTTACTCCAAAAGTAAGTATTTTTAACGAACTCCATAATCGTAGTCTTTAAATTAGATTTAATGTTAAAAAAGATTTATTCTTGAATATATATATATATATATATATATATATATATATATATATATATATATATATATATATATATATATATATATATATATATATATATATATATATAACCGTAGTCTTTAAATTAAATTCATTGGGTTGAATTTAATTTAAAGACTACGGTTATATATATATATATATATATATATATATATATATATATATATATATATATATATATATATATATATATATATATATATATATATATATATATATATATATATATATATATATATATATATATATATATATATTTGTTTTTAATCTTTAAGTTTAACTCAATTTCAATGTGATCACAAGTAGTTTGATTGTGAAAACCCTTTTCTTTTGGAGTAATTATATTTATGTCGTGCATGGTTTTTCGATGGTAAGTTCTTTCTAAGTGGTTAGGAAATCGGGGGTTTAGAAGGATTCTCCTTGATAGAAAAATGTTTCTCTGGTCAGTTTCAAGGTTATTGATTCGACTAACTTGTTTGCCATTAGAATTATTAAGGTAGTGGGGAATAATGTTGTTTCAGACTGGCCCAATGATTAGGCATACTCAATCCACTCATGTCTAAGGGACAGACCAATAACCCAAATGTCAAAGAGACCCACTGGCTCATGCCCCTCAGCCGGGGAGAACCTGTCGACCACGGATACCCATGGTCGGTTTTCTTTTCTCCCTCCAGACCTCAGCTCGACACCTGCTGAAGTCACCCAGATTCGGCCAAAGACAACTCTTGCTCGGATATCTCAATGCTCGACATACATCCAGTCCGACTAGGTATGCTTGCCACAACGACTAGTTTCTGACAGTTACCTATTTTCGGGGGATCCACGATCCTGATCCAAAATAGGGACCATTAGCCAAGCGATGTGGGCTCTCTATATAAACCCTCTCACATGAGAGGGTCATGTATCAAATATTCACTCCCTAAACACTTTTACTTGTACTTGCATACTCGTCTTCTCGCTCTTACTTTGGGATCAGAGTACCTTGCAGGTACACCCCTCATTCTCCTCGACGACCGAGCAAAGACTTCAGGATCCACGTCAGCGTCTGCAACCGTTGAAGATTTTGATCATAGTTACGATCAAGTATGCAATCCCATTTTTAGCAGAATGTGTGGAATGATTTGTTCCCTCTTAGTGTGTTTTTTTTAAAGATAGTTTCTCATTTTCGTGCATAAAATCAGGTGGTTGGCGCAAAAGGTCTTTGGTTGAGAACGATTGTGTTTGCAATTTTAAGTGGAGGCGTAACCTGTTTGTCATTGATGAAGAACTTTTGGGTCGTCTGGTTAGTTCCCTCGCTGGTGTGGTCAAACTAGTTCAAAAAGGATGCCTAGGTTTGGAATCTTGATCATAAAGGTGGGTGCTCGGTGATGTCCTCCTATGAGCTTATTCTTATCTTTGTTGTTGGGGAAAAACGTAGGTTGACTATATCTAGTAAAAGTCCTTGATAACTTAACTTTAAGAGGAATATATCCAACTCAAGGGTCCCCCAGAAAGAAGTCGAGAGACTCGATCCCATTTTCTTAAAAGTACCATCCATAAACAAATTGAAAGGATCATACTCTTTGGGCCCAAGGAGATAAATTCCTTTCCACCAAGAGGATGAAGATCAAAAACCCAAATGACTTACACCTCTTAGAGAATAAACAACTAGAGAATCATATCCAGTTTCCAAAATATCAACATAGAAACCAAAAGCACCTGAGATTAACCTCCACTTCCATTTGGCCATACGAGATAACATTAATCACAAAGAGATCTCTAACCCCCAAACCACCGTTACTATTAGACTTACATACATCAAACCACTTAAACCATGAGACCTTAGAATCTATTTTAACACCCTTCCACAAACCTCCTAAGGATCATAAATATTTTATTCTAAAACAACACATGCATTTTTCAAAAAAGATATGAGAAATATATGAATAACATTAAACACATAATTAATAAGGATCACTCGATCCCCAAACTAACAAACACATGCTTCCAATAATGGAGCCTATTGAAGAGAAAATTAACTATAGGATATCAGGTGACTCCAAGGTGAGGATTACCCCCACATGTAGACCAAGTACTTGAAAGGAAGAGCTCAAGATCACAATGGAGAAACTCACTAGCTGAAACCAAAAACATAAAGTCCACATTTATCCTTATCAAACTGCACTTACAAAAATTAAATAAATCCACTTTGAAAATAACATAATCAATCTCCCAAATCTCATCAATGACACCATAAAACACAGTAGTTGCCAATACTGGATTCTTATCTTTCGAACTAGAGAAATAAATTGATTCGACTTCAACCATAACCCCACGATTTTGCATTGTACTACTATCATCTTTTGATTTTGTACTCCAAGTAATTACATAAAATTTTGGCTCGTACAAAAATCATTTAAGTATCTCGGATGCACTACGATCATTAAATGCACTTTTATTTAACCAATTTATGAATCTATTGTTATGCTCTATCAACAACAACTTGTCACTCATTCTGGGATATTTTTTCTTTAAAAGTCTTTTGTGAGTATCTATGAAAGGTTGAACCTCCTCTATATTATTCAATATATAGAAATGTGTTTGAATAACTACATCCCGAGCCATTGATTTAATATTTAGACCTTGAATACCTCTTCGTTTGTCTAAGCATGACGAGACTTTGGAATTCCTATAGAATCTGCATCTGACAAATAGTTTGTACAAAACTCAACAACTTCTTCTGTAATGTACCTTTCAACAATCAAAGCTTTCGGTCGGTGATGATTCTTTGTATATACTTCAAATATCTTTATATATCGCTCTATTGGATACATCCACCTTAAATAAACTGGACCACAAATTCTGATTTCTCTTACTATATGAACAAGTAAGTGAACCATAATGTCAAAAATGATGGAGGAAAATACATCTCTGAAAACAACGAATTAATTTTCTTCCATTGCAACCAATCAATGACATGGAGAATGTTTCCATCATGAGTCCTTTCATCTGTGTGTCGTCTAAGATTCTTTGCGTCATTCAAATTATCAAAAAATATCTTTAATCGTGAAATTATTGGCAAGTACCATAACACTTTAGCAGGATAATGCTTCCTACTAACATTGTCATATTCATTGTCATTACCATTACTGGCCTTCATCTTGTAACGCGACATACCACATTTCAGACATTGATACAACTCTTCATACTTTTTCCACTATAATATACAATCATTAGGACAAACATGTATTTAGATATACTCTAGACCTATTGGACACAATATCTTCTTGGCCTCATAGCAAGGATCCGACTATTTGTTATCTTCTGGTAACATTTGTTGTAGCAATTCAAGTAATTTCGTGAAACTTGTATCCGACCATCCATTTTTTTCCTTCAGATTAAACAACTTTAACACCGCCGGTAATCGTGTAAAATTTGTGCATCCCTTATATAAAGGGGTGTCTTTATCACTACATAAAGTATCATAAATATGAGCATTCTTAAAAGAAGATTCCCCAATATCACAGAACACATCCTCTAGTTGATATTCCATATATTCATCTTCATCCACTCTTTGACTTTGTGACATCCGAATTTCCTCTTTATCCACCTCACCATGCCACGTCCATATTATATAATTTTGAGGCAAAATACCCAAATTGGTCCCTTAACTCTACCTCGGGGTCCAAGGACCATGTTAGTCATTTCCGTCCAATTATCCCAAACAACGTTAATTTTTTTTTACAGGGTGGCAAGTGATGTGGCACTTAGTTATACGCGTGGCATGTGACTTGGCAAAAATTCTCAGAAAAATTCTAAAAACATTTGTAGCAGCTAGGATTCAAACTCAAGTTCACTTAGTTGCTACAAATCATATCAAACCACTACACCACTTCACACTTATTTGTATTTACAACACAATGATTTGGCTTTATTGTATAAATTCATAAAATCTCAGAAAATAATCAAATATAATTTTGTTATGTGCATTGTCCAGTTAGATCATACGCGTGTATGTTTAACACATTGCAGCAAGTGATGCCACCAGAACTTAAGTTCAAGCTATATCAATCAACTTCATTAGCTTAACTCAAAAACTTGATATTCTTACTAAATTTTTTCCTTAAATACTTCAATTGTGAATTGTTTTTATAAAAAAAAACACTGCTTGCAAAATCAGAAAATAGGAAAAATATACAAAATTAGAAAATAGAAAATAGTGAGTTTTTCCTTAAATACTTCAATAGTGAATTGTTCTGAGGCTTAATGGAACGTTTAAGCTCCTGGATGATTTTTTGGGTAACAAATCAAATACATGTGAATGTGATATAAATAGGAAAAGTATAAAATACAACAAAATTATAAAAATTAATAATATTTTTTTCGCTTGTGTTCTTCCCCTTGTTATTCTTCTTCAACAACATCCCCTTGTTCTTCTTCTGCAACAACAATTTCATCAAATTTCTTCAACCCATAACAACCCTAAACAAATTTCTTACCATTCACTAACCATAACACCAGTTTGGGATTTCATAACCGATAATGTTCGAAACTCCATTCTGTTTGTGTAGTAACGATTCAAATCCCCAATTAACCCTAACACCAGTTTGGGATTTAAATTTTGAATTTCAGTTTTGTAACAGTTTTCAAATTACAGTTTCGAATTTGAGTCGTTGGTGATTTTCACGTACTTGTTGTTGATGATTTTCACGTGCTTGCTGCTTTTCTAAAGATGATTAATTTTCTAAAGTTGTTGGTGATTTTATAAAGATGATTAATTTCATAACTCTTTTGTGTTTTTCATCTGATTTTCATCTGTTTTTGTTTGAGGTGTTGGTTACAGGTGTGAAATAATTCTTGGCAAATCTATGTTGATGAAGATTCTCTTTGGTTTGAGTGGAGAAAGACACAATTTTATTCCATTTATTGTGTAAGACATGCAAATAAGTGTGAAGTGGTGTGGTGGTTGATAGCTTGTCAAGCAATTGAGAGAGCAAGGGTTCAAATCCTGGCTGCTACAAATGTTTTTAGAATTTTTCTGGGAATTTTTGCCAAGTCACGTGCCACGCGTATAACCAAGTGCCACATCAGCTGCCACCATATAAAAAATTAACGCCGTTTGGGAAAATTGGACGAAAAGGACTAAAGTGGTCCTTTTTGAACAATTAAAGGACCACTTTGAAACTTTTTAAAGATAAGGGACCACATTGGATCCCGAGGTAGAGTTAAGCGACCAATTTGTGTATTTTTCCTAATTTTGACATATATCATCCCAACAAAGCCGATGATATATTTTTTTCTTTAAACCCTTTTTGGTATTCACGTAAACAATATAAGAAAAATAAAAGATAACATTATTGTCAGGAAGATGTTTATCAGCGTATTCAAGGAATTCACAAACTTCGTTCTCATAAACTAGACCTAATCTATTGGCTCTCATCCAACTACGATCCATTACAACTTCATAAATTTATAAATGTATAATAATGTGAATGACACACCAAAATCTAATCCAAAAACTTAAGCATATGCATATACAATATGAACAAAGAAAAAAGGAATGAAGATGTACTCTCATACTAAACCTAAAGCATATGAAACATGTGCTCTCATACTGACTTGAGCATATATAATTTGAACAAAGAAAAAAGGAATGAAGATGAAGAATACTGTACTTCGAAATGTAATTAAATAAATGTAAGGAATGAAGATCTTGAAGAGTACCGTACTTTGAAGTTGAAGAATCAAATGAACGAAGACGGTGAATATTTGAGCATGTACAACATAAACCAAGAAAATAAGAATGAAGATGTCGAAGAGTACTGTACTTCGAAGCTGAATAATCAAATAAACGAAGAGGGTGAATATTTGAGCTCCAAATGAATGGATATGAATAGGATAAAGATTACGCCACCGTTGTCGTCTCTGGCTCGCTTGTTCGATTAAGGCGTCTTATGAAAGAATATACAAAATAAGTTTTGTTTTAATTTATCAGTAAAGCTTTTAACCTCGGTCGGAGAAACCAACAATAGTGGAATTTAAGTCCTTTAACAGCAGTTGTTTAGTTTAACCATTGTAAAATCATTTACAATTTATTTTTTAAATAATGAACTTAAGTGACACATGCTTAATGTACTCTAAAAAATGTAGTTGTAGGGAATCGAAGTTTGCTACATTTCATTTATTATTATAATATTTTATGACAACTGTCATTAAATTACTGTTTATACATCCAACTATTGAATGAACGCGAAATTTTTAACCTATTACAATGGTGTATATAGATCCGTTGTAAACTTGTCGTTGTTATTAGTGCGTTTTGTAGTAGTGAAAAGAAAAAGAAATAAATGATCACCTTACTTCGCACTTCTTTGGATACTAATTCTCTTACTTTGCTAAACCATTCATCAATACTACAAGATCATCATCAAACACAAAAACTCTCATAAAAAAAAACTCTACATATTATTTAACACAAATCTGATAAGTATATAATCCAAAAAATCACAACTAATTGAATCATATGTTTTCTCACAGTCTATTTAAAAAAATGAGACAAAACTTTTTAAATTTCTTAACCAAATCAATCACCTCAATGGTACAAAATTCGGTTATTTTACATATCAATTAAATTAATATAACTAAAACTAATTAATATAACGAAAGGTACTACAACTATTACATACATAGTCCTTGAAAGTCAATTTTGTACATTTTAAACATTAATATGTTTGTTAAAAATAAAGTAAAAATCAATATATGATTGCAAAGCAAGAAAAACATTAATAAGAGTAAGTTAATTTATACTAACTAACTTTTCCAGCTTTTACAATTTAAACTTGTCCTTTCTCTGTCTCTCTCTTAGTATATATACACGCGTACATAGAAGACAATTCATTCAAGTTGAGGCCGTTTTGTCTCTGCATTTATGAGAAGAAAGTAACAACAAGAAGCATAAGGAGTCTTCTCCTTATATATAATCTATATAGCAAATTCCTATCAATTATCTCAGAAAATGGGGAGGCCACCATGTTGTGAGAAATATGGGATTAAGAAAGGACCTTGGACTCCTGAGGAAGATATCATCTTAGTTTCTTATATTCAACAACATGGTCCTGGAAATTGGAGATCAGTTCCCACCAATACTGGTATATTATTCATTCAATTTTGTTAAACCTAGCTAGCTAGTTTTATATATTGAATTTGATTCATTTGTTGTTTTTGTGCTATGTTAGGTTTGATGAGATGCAGTAAAAGCTGCAGACTTAGATGGACAAACTATCTTCGTCCCGGTATCAAACGAGGTAACTTCACTGATCATGAAGAGAAAATGATTCTTCATCTTCAAGCTCTTCTAGGCAACAGGTTAGGTTATACCTAATTCCTCTCTCATCTCTTCTACATCTTAATTTCTCTTACTTACCTAATTTCTCTTACTTAAGTTATCGGATCGTGTATTGCATGGATCAAATTACTAGTATATGTTTGATGGTTGGATTGGATTGGATGTATCAGATGGGCGGCGATAGCTTCGTATCTTCCGCAAAGGACAGATAATGATATAAAAAACTATTGGAATACACATTTGA
>OZ014522.1:508719795-508989795 GCA_963966055.1 Lathyrus aphaca | reverse complement strand
TTGGTTTGTTCATCAGTTGTCAAGCGAAGTTTGGCTTGAATCTTCAGTGTTTATCAGTTCATCGATTCATCAGTTCATCAGCGATTCATCTGAGGATTTATTTTCCTCAGTATGAATTTATCAGATCATAATCAGACAATTTTCAGTTGGCAAGTTGCAAGGTATTTGGGCTGTGTTCAGAGGCTTGTTGAAATAATCGAGATTTGTTGTAGGTTTAGATCAAATTTCATATCCAATTCATTTTTCATCCGTTTTATCCAATAACCATTTCCTTTCCATTATCCATTACCAATTAAACCATTTATTACCCATTTTAATCAATGACCTTTTTTTTCCATCTTCGCTTACTGATTCATTTTTAGAATAGTTGGCCAAATTACCATTTTTTTTAATCATTTTCAATCATCCATTTATATCATAATTCAAAACCATTATCATTCTTTTATACTTTCCAATTTTCTATATCATCCACAAATTCACATTTTTATTCGTATAAACCATATCCATTTTATTTACATATTTCTAATTCCATTTTTTTTATATACCACAATATAGAGAAATTCTTAAACTCACTTTTTTTTTTTAGGCCATTTGTTTTTTTTAGAATTTAATTAGTATTAAGTAATATAAAAAAATACATATAATAAAAAAATCAATCAAGTTTTATTATTACATTTACAAGTATAGTATATTTTATCTCATCCAAGCCAAGACAACTTTCATATATTTCTTCAGCCTAACAACTCCTGGCCCACAAACAAGCATTTGCTGCAGCCAAACTCCCCAACGCCTTGCCTTTTCCCGCACACGGCTTGCCAAGTACACCATCAGCTCACAGCCACAAACGAGAACAACAACAAACGTCATCTCTCAAACCAAGCCGTACAACAAGCCTTGCAAACTCCCAGCCTGTTCCCGTACCAGCCGCAGGCCCAGCTTGCAAAAGCAAAAACAACAGCATACTCCCATCAATCCGTAGGCCAGCAAGCAGCAGGCCCCACCTCATATCAGCTTGTCTCAAGCCTGTTACGTCACAACTAGCCAACAAGCCTCAATGCCTTGCCAAACAACAAACTGAAGCCAATATCCGAAGCCTTCACGCGTCCTGCATCAAACTTCTTCAAGCCAGTTTCATCAAAGCCAGCCACAAAACAAAATAGTATCAAGCCACAACTTCGTATCATGCCATCCGCGCCGTACAGATCTCATCAGCCCAGCCGAATCACAACAATTTCCCGCACGCATTTCACACGAGCCAAGCACGAGAGTTTTGCAAACGCACCTGAAAATAAAAGAAATCAAAACGCAATTGACGGAGAAGCAAAACGCAAGCGGTGAAAATGAAATTGTAAACAGAAACGAGATAACCGTGACTTCTCCCAAACGCTCCAAGTTTCACCAAAACGACATCAATTCCTTTTTTTTCTTCTCCTATTTAAAGAGCTCTTCACCTCTTCCATAAGCAAGCTTCGAGAGCATACTAATACCCTGTCCAGATTGATTTTCAAAGCTTCAACTTAAATTTCCCAATCCCTAATCCACAAATTACCGAACCAAATTGAGAGAAGTCCGACGCAAGAAGAAAAGGAGAAGAAGCCGAATTTGAAAAGAGTGAAGAAGCTTTGCTCGTGGTTTCGATTCTTTGAAGGTGAGGAGGAGTTGCGTTCCGTCGCGTTTTGAGATTCCCTTTTCCTCCCCTGTTTGTTTGCGTGTGTAGGCAAGGAAGAAGAAGACTCAGTCTTCTCTTTTTTTTTTATTTTCTTTTTTTTTGTTGTTTTAATTGTTTAATTTATTTTTATAAATATAAAGGAACAAATTGATTTAGTTTTGGGCTTAAAGCTATTTGGTATTGCTAATCAAACCCGCGGATCACCACTTGGATCCTTCCTTTTTTTTATTTTAATTGTATTTAGGTTTCTTTTTTTTAATTTGTTATTAATTGGAATTCATTTTGATAATGAAGTCTTTGGTTAGAAAATCTATTTTGAAAAGAGTTTTTTTTAGAAAAAAGATTTTTATAAGTATTTTATGAAAAGAGTTTAAGAAAAGAGTTTAAAAAGTGATTAAAAAAAATGTCTTGATCTTTCTTTTTGGATCTATTTCTTTTTGGGATCCATTTTTTCTTCATCTCTTTTCAATTTTGGTCGATGATAATCTTCCGATTCGGAATTGTTGATTTCCGATTAAGTTTAATCTTCATTATTTCAAATCTATGGATGAATGATCATTTGGATCATTCTCCATACTTTGAGATCGTGATAGGTTGCTAAATCGAGAAAATTCAACGATAATTTCGATTAAGATTAGACCTTTCTTTTTCTTTTAGTGTGGCATGTTTTCGGAGAACGATCCATTATATCGTTTCTCTAACATGTATTAACACGAATATTTTCCACTTTAATTAGTGGTGGCCGGCCTCATTTGTAGGGTAATTACTTCGTAAATTACTCGGCGATTGCTTAACATAGACCTAAAGTTGTCCCGATTCGATTAAAGATCCACTTGGATCCGGTGGCTTCGGTTTTATTTTCACTGTTGTGGTTGTGCTTGATTAAGTTCATCATACCACCTTATATTGTATATAATATTATAATGTGAATATAATTGTTTAAATTTAATCTCTTGCACTTTATTCTTTTATTTTAATCTCTTGCTCCTTTATCTCCTTATTATATTTTTCCATATTATATCATATATCATTGTTTATATTCATATTATGCTTGTATATATTCATATTGTGCTTGCTTTTTATTTTTTTTTATTTTTTGTCCATTTTGGATATTAAAACACTTAATAAAGGATTAAACTCTTAAAAAACTTGTTACTTCTAATTTTGGACTTATGGTTACTATCCCGAACTTGTGGAGATTGGACTTAGATCTTCTAGGATTCCCTTTGCTCAAGTTGGAGTGGTTAGAAATCTTGGCCTCAAATGATGTCATTAATTTTTGAAGATGGAAGTCCGAATTTTGAAGATTTGTACATATTGGTCTTGGTAACTTCTTTCCTTAGCTTTTAATTCAAGCATTAGGACTAGTCTCTTCATCTCCTCCCCATTCTTTAATTTTCAAACTTCTTCCTTTTTCAAAACCTTCTTGTTTCTTAAACTTCAAACAATTTCATAAACAAACCTTGATTTCGATCAAGCGATTTTTTGAACCTTTTCCTTTTATTTTCTTAATCAAATATTAAGCCATGTAAATATATTAAAACCATTTTTGTATATACTTTAAAAAATATAAATCCATTCAATTGTTTTGTGCCTTGTGCACCTTTCTTCTTTTCCATATGTTTAGATATGATTCATCCCTTTTAGCGGAATTATTCGCTAAGGGATGACGACTTATCTTTACATCTTAAAATCAACTCAACCCACTTATTCTTTTCAAACTTTGTACCACGAACTACGGGGTTTTGATCTCGCATTGCACGTTGTGGGTACGTAGGCATAAGGCTTTAAAACCTTATCAAACACAAAATTATTAAAAAATATTCTTCTTCTCATCTCTTCCATCATTTTAAACAAACCAATTTCAGACCAAAAAGCAATAATTATTTCAAAGGGCTCCCGTAGAGTACTACGGATGAGTCGGGTGCCTAAAACCTTCCCGGTTCATAACCAATCCCCTTACCCAATCTCTGTTTATTTCTTTTAGCCTTTGCTTTTAGAATCCTAGGTTTTTATTCGTTCTTTTACCTTTTTCCATTCGGAAATAAAGAAAAGCGCGGTGGCGACTCTGTGTTAATCGAGTTAAGTTAATCAATAGCTTACACTCACGATTTTACCGCTACAGAAAAGTGGCGACTCTGCTGGGGAGTAATCTCTAAGCGGATTTAGCCTACTTTGATTTATTTATTGTTTTGGTTTGAATTGTTTGTTATTTGTTTGTTCCGTTTTGGTTTTTGGTGATCCTCTGTGTGAGATAGATTCTAACCCGGATCTGAGTGACACTTATGATAGGACGGCGATATTCGAAGCGATATGTGATGGAGTAGTCCAAAGCAATATCAATTTGATAATCTCCACTCGGTTAGGCTCTCTTGGACTATCAATGTCATGACGAGTAATCGTACGTGGCATTATTTTCCGACCTTGAGCTGATCATACTGAGGACCTTAGAACCCTTAACCCATCTAAGCCAATTTAGGAACGTAGTGCGAAAGCTGTCTGGATGTAAATCTAAGACGGTTGTCACGCGATACTACACTCGGACGAGGTCTATTTTAAGAATGTCATCGGTTGGGGAGTAATCCAACGTACCGATAAAATTCTAAAGATGGCTGTTAACTCCGGGCACCTCTGTTAGCACCCTTTTGGTTTCTTGCAGGTACAATGAAGACAAAACCTTAGTACTTACCTGTGTGGGTTGGTTCTGTTACCTTGACTTCATGCTCGTGACTCGGAACCTAAGCCCGTGTGCCTTGTGTGATCTTGTTTGTGGTTGTTGCATACATGCCATCATAACATTCATGAGCATTATCCGTAAGATTTCAAAGGACTTATAAGAAACTTTTGCAAATTTCAGATATCCATGGCTATGACTTTCGAAAGGAGGAATACAAAGAAGTATACTTTCAAGAGTCCTAATATTGTAGAGTTAAGGAAGCTAGGAGCTTTGGTTGCTGATACCCAAGAGTTCCGAAAATGTCATGGAAAGCTGTTGCACATGTTGGATCTTGATGTACCTGAGGGGATTCTCCCTACTTTGGCTCAGTTTTATGACCCGTTGCACCATTGTTTTACCTTTCCAGACTATCAGCTTGTACCTACTCTGGAGGAATATTCTCATTGGTTAGGTTTGCCCATTCTGGACAAGGAGTTTCTTTTCACTGGTTTAGAGAAGGAGCTTACTGTCAAGGTTATTGCTAAAGCATTGTTTCTTAAGGAATCCGAGCTTAATGGGAAGTTTCTCCCAAAGGGGAGTGTCCGTGGTATTAATGCCAAGTTTTTGATGGGAAAGGCTTCCACCTCACTTGCTTTGGGTCATAGAGATACATTTGAGGCTATCCTTGTTTTGCTTATCTACGGGATTGTTTTGTTTCCAAATTTGGATGGCATTATGGATGAGAATGCTATTCAAATCTTCTTGAAGAAGAACCCGATTCCTACCTTGCTTGGAGACATGTACCATGCCTTTCACTATAGGACTTCTAAAGGCGACGGAGAGATTGTTTGTTGTGCTCCTCTTCTTTATAGGTGGTTTATTTCGCACCTACCGAAGTCAGATGTTTTCAAGGATAACAGAGAGAATCGAAGATGGTCTCAGAGGTTGATGTCGCTTTCTCACAAGGACATGACGTGGTTTAGCTCTTATTATGACACCGGAGTTCTCATTGATAGTTGTGGAGAATTCCCTAATGTACCTCTTCTTGGTACACGTGGGGGAATTAGCTACAATCCTATTTTGGCTAGACGTCAGTTTGGTTATTGTTTGAAGGATGTTCCAAATAATCTTGCTTTATCCCGTTTCTTCTTTCTTAATGGTGATGATCATATAGAGATGAAGAAAAGGATTGCTCATTCTTGGCATGCTGTTCATAGGAAAGAGAAAGGTCAATTGGGTAGACAACACCTTCCCCCTTCCGATTGTTATATTCAGTGGGTTCAATCTAGAGCTTCCAAGCTCAAGATGCCTTATCCACCTGAGGAGCCTATGTTTCCCATATTGCCTTTGTCTGCTTTTCTACCTCCCGTTGATGAGAAGTTGGTTCTTCAAGAAGAGTTAGAGAAGATGAAGAAAGAAAAGGAAGAATGGTTACTTGAGAGGACTACTATGCAGGAGCAGCTTAAGGAGAAGGATGATCTTATTGAGCTACTTGAGCGGCGTGTTATGAAGAGGCCGAGAGAGGATTTATTTTCCTCTAGTACTTCAGCTACTATTCCTCCTACTTCCGGTGCTTGGAAGGCCATTGTCGATAAGTTGGTGAAGGATAAGGAAGATATGGAAGAGCAATACAAGTATGAGATCAAGAGGATTCGCATGAAGTATCAGCCAGGATTCGGGACTTCTTCGGATATGATTCCTTAGGCCTAGTTTACTCTTTCTCTTATGTATTAGGATTATTGATGTTTTGTACTTCATTTGTAATCCTCACTTTGATATTAATGAGAATGAGTTTTTCAGTATTTCAAAAAGTGTTTCTTTATGAATATTGCAAGTTAACTTATAATCCTTTGAAATCTTTGCATTTGCATATACATAGCATGCATCATATTTGCATTTTTGTCTTGCTTTTGAGTGTTCTCCAGGGTTCTTATTGTTGTTTCTTGGTCTTCATTCAGTGTTCCTGTCAAGCTGACTCATCGCTTTGATACTCGAGCTAATTGGAAAAGAGTGATGGATACTTTGCAACAAGAGAATCGCGAGCTGCGCGAAGAGGTTACTTATTTGAGGGAAAGCTTGGAAAGGGTGACTGCTATGATGGAGAATTTGATGGCTGCTCAGAATCAGCCACCTCCTAGTCCTCCTGCTCAGAATACTGTCATCTCAGAGGTTGTTACCGCATCCATTCCTATCGAGACTGTTATTTCTCCTCACCATCGTATACCTGCTAGCACGCCCTGGGGCGTGCCTGTTGACTTTTTTCCTGCTGGTTACCGTCCTCCTCATCGTCCGGAGACTGCTGCATTCAATACTATCCCACCACCAGTGTGGACTACTCTTCCTCCAATTGTGACTGCTGTATCGCCCGTAGTGCGCAATATTCCGCATCAGGATGAGATGATTTACCATGCTGAGCCCAGTGAAGGTGCTGGAGTTGCTGAAAGACTTGATGACTTCCAGGGACGCTTTGTCGAGATCCAGAGGGAGATGAGAGCTTTGAAACACAAATATTTGTTTGGAAAAGATGCTTATGACCTTTGTCTGGTCCCGAATGTTAAAGTTCCTTACAAATTCAAGCTGCCTGAGTTTGAGAAGTACAAAGGCAATACTTGTCCATTGAGCCATCTGACGATGTATGCAAGAAAGATGTCGACTCAGACTGATAATGATAAGCTGCTGATTCACTATTTCCAGGACAGTTTAACTGGGGCACCTATGAGGTGGTATATGAGTCTGGATAATAGTCAAATCAAGACCTTCAATGATTTGGGAGAAGCTTTTGTGAAGCAGTATAAGTACAATGTTGATATGGCGCCTGATAGAGATCAACTCCGTGCTATGTCCCAGAAAGACAAAGAGACTTTTAAAGAATATTCACAGAGATGGAGAGAGCTGGCAGCTCAGATTGTTCCTCCGTTAGAAGAAAAAGAAATGACGAAGATCTTCTTGAAGACGTTGGGTTCTTTTTATTATGAGAGGATGATAGCGAGCGCTCCTTCTGACTTCACTGAAATGGTGAGCATGGGTATGCGTTTAGAAGAAGGTATCCGTGAAGGACGGTTGACTCAAGAGAACATTAATAGTTCAAGTTCTAGAAGGTTCAACTTCGGGAAAAAGAAAGAAAATGAGACTAATGCAGTATCCCGAGAAAGTTATAAAAGACCTCACAATCGTATGAATCACCATTCACAGCATGTGGCTTCTGTTACACCAATGATTAACATGGCTCCAACTGTGCCAGCTGTTCCAAAGTTCCAACCTCGTTATCAGCAACCTTCTGTGCAACAAGGTGGTAATCAACAAGCTCGGGCTAAGCCCAGTTTTGATCTTATTCCTGTGTTGTATGCAAACTTGCTTCCGTCTTTAATTGCAAAGAATCTTGTGCAGACTCGTCCTCCACCTCCAGTTCCAGAAACTATTCCATGGTGGTATAAGCCAGAAGCCCGATGTGCTTTTCATCAGGGTGCCCCGGGGCATGATGTTGAGAACTGTTATCCTTTGAAGTTTGAAGTACAGAAATTGATGAGGAACAATGTTCTGTATTTTAATGATGTTAATCCTAATATACAGAAGGATCCGTTGCCGAAGCATGGTGATGCGTCTGTGAATATGGTTGCTGGTTGTCCAGGGTTGTTCAAAATCTATGAAGTCAGTCATATCCGAAGATCTTTGGTGGAAATGCATGCTTTCCTGAGTAAATATCACGATATCGATCATGACTATGCTGGATGTTGTATCTGTTCGGTGAATCCGCGTGGTTGTGTGATTGTGAAAAGGGATATCCAGAAGATGATGGACGATAAGCTGATCGAAGTAACAGCGAAGAGAGATGAATACGAGAATGAAGTAAATGTCATTATGCCTCAGTTCAATCTTCCTGAAAGGGTTGCTCCTGAGAGAATGGTGTTTTCTTTTGATAGTCGCCAGACCGCTGTTGCTCCATTGGTGATCAATGTACCTGGTCCAATGCCATATGAGTCTGACAAAGCTGTTCCGTACAGGTATAATGCTACGATGATAGAGAATGGTAGGGAAGTTCCTCTTCCTACTCCAAAGTCTGTGGTTAGCATTGCGGATGTGACAAAAGTTACCCGAAGTGGTAGATTGTATGCTTCAGACCCTCCGAAGAGAGTTGAAGATACCAGTGCGAGCAAGCAGATTATGGATGCTGTGGTCCAATCGAGCCAATCTGGTAATAATGATGATGAAGTGTTAAAGCTGATAAAGAAGAGTGAGTATAACATTTCTGAGCAGTTATTGCAGACTCCCTCAAAGATATCAGTTTTGTCTCTGTTGATGAGTTCTGAGGCTCATAGGCAGTCATTGCAAAAGATTCTAGATCAAGCCTATGTAGACCATGATGTGACGGTTGATCAATTCGATAGTATTGTGGCGAATATCACTTCATGCAACAATTTGAGCTTCTGTGATGAGGACTTGCCTGAAGAAGGAAGAAATCATAATCTGGCTCTGCACATCTCGATGAATTGTCAAGAAGATGCTTTATCTAAAGTGTTAGTTGATACCGGCTCGTCTCTGAATGTTATGCCAAAATCGACATTGTCAAAGCTTGCATTTCAAGGTGCTCCCATGAGGCACAGTGGGATTATAGTGAAGGCATTTGACGGGTCAAAGAAGACAGTGATTGGAGAGGTGGATCTTCCCATTCTTATTGGACCGTTTATATTCAAGATTACTTTTCAAGTAATGGATATACGTCCCGCGTATAGTTGTCTCCTTGGAAGACCATGGATCCATGAAGCTGGAGCTGTAACATCCACTCTTCATCAGAAATTGAAGTTTGTGAGAGAAGGTAAATTGGTAACCATTGAAGGTGAGAGGGCGATGCTTGTGAGTAATCTGTCTTCTTTTTCTTATATTGATGCTGAGGAAGAGGTGGGAACGTCGTTTCAAGCTCTTTCTGTTGTGAATAGTGTTGTTAAGAAGAATGCCATGCCCATGTCCTCTTTCAAAGATGCTTTGCGAGTGATTGAAGCTGGTCAGTCTGATGGTTGGGGAAGAATCATTGATGCTGTAGACAACAAGGAAGGTTTTGGTATCGGCTTTGCGCCTGGTGCAGTTATCAAAGATCCCAAGACTATTCAAGAAGGCTTCAGAAGTGCTGGATTTATCAACGATCATTCTGCTGCTGCTATCATTGATGATGATGATGATGAAGACGAAGAAATGCAAGACTTTGTTACACACGGAAAGATTTGCCAGAACTGGATCGCTGTTGATGTTCCTTTTATTGTTCATTCTTCAAAGTAATTGTTTTTATTTTCTTTCAAAAATCCTTTCACTCTGCCCAAGGTGAAAGTGATGCTTGTCGGGCTTTGTTTTAAATTTGATCATCATCAATAAAATGTTATTTTGTTATTTCCATATGTGTTTTTCATTTTTGCTTTATTCTGAAAAAATGGTAACATAAAAAACCCTAAAAATAATAATAATTGTGTATCTGCATATTGTTTGCACTTTTGCTCATCTTTTAAAATAAAAATAAAATCATTGTGCAGATTGATTGATAAACCCATTGAAAACAATGATCCTATGCCCTCTCCCAACTTTGAATTCCCTGTGTTTGAAGCTGAGGAAGAGGATGATGAAGAGATTCCAGATGAAATTTCTCGGTTGCTTGAGCACGAGGAAAAGATTATTCAGCCTCATGGAGAGTCTATAGAGATGGTCAACTTGGGTTCTGAAGATGAAAAGAAAGAAGTCAAAGTTGGAGCATTGTTGGATCCTGATGTTAAGAAGAGGATTATAGAGCTTCTCAGAGAATATGTTGATGTATTTGCGTGGTCTTATCAAGACATGCCAGGTCTTGATACTAATATTGTGGAGCATAGATTGCCGCTGAAGCCTGAATGTCCACCTGTAAAGCAGAAGCTCAGAAGAACTCATCCAGATATGGCATTAAAAATCAAAGAGGAGGTTCAAAAGCAGATTGATGCAGGTTTCCTTGTGACGTCAATTTATCCTGAATGGGTGGCTAATATTGTTCCAGTTCCGAAGAAAGACGGAAAAGTCCGAATGTGCGTAGATTACAGAGATTTGAACAAAGCTAGTCCGAAAGATGATTTTCCATTGCCACATATTGATATGTTGGTAGATAATACGGCTAAGTTTGATGTGTTCTCTTTTATGGACGGATTTTCCGGTTACAATCAAATAAAGATGGCACCCGAAGATATGGAAAAGACCACATTTATTACACCATGGGGAACATTCTGCTACAGAGTGATGCCTTTTGGATTGAGGAATGCTGGTGCGACGTATCAAAGAGCTATGACTACACTTTTCCATGATATGATGCACAAAGAAATCGAAGTATATGTTGATGATATGATCGCCAAGTCAAAGACTGAAGAGGATCATGTTGAGCATTTGCTGAAGTTGTTTCAAAGATTGAGAAAGTATAAGCTTCGTCTGAATCCGAACAAGTGCACATTTGGTGTACGTTCTGGAAAGTTGCTAGGTTTCATTGTCAGCCAAAGAGGTATTGAAGTTGATCCTGATAAAGTGAAAGCTATTCAGGAAATGCCTGCTCCAAGAACCGAAAAGCAAGTCAGAGGATTCTTGGGCCGATTGAATTATATCTCAAGGTTTATCTCTCACATGACTGCCACATGTGCTCCGATCTTCAAGTTGCTTCGGAAAGATAAAGGTTGTGTCTGGACAGAGGATTGTCAAAAGGCGTTTGAAAGTATTAAAGAATATCTGCTTGAACCTCCTATCTTGTCTCCTCCGGTGGAAGGTAGACCAATGATCATGTACTTGACTGTGTTGGAAGATTCCATGGGTTGTGTGCTTGGTCAGCAAGATGAAACTGGAAGAAAAGAACATGCAATTTACTACTTGAGTAAGAAATTCACTGATTGTGAGTCTCGGTATTCAATGCTTGAAAAAACTTGTTGTGCCTTAGCTTGGGCTGCAAAGCGTCTTCGCCAGTATATGCTGAATCATACGACTTGGTTGATCTCTAAAATGGATCCAATCAAGTATATCTTTGAAAAGCCTGCTTTAACTGGGAGGATTGCTCGTTGGCAAATGTTATTATCAGAATATGATATCGAGTACCGAACTCAAAAAGCTATAAAAAGTAGTATCTTGGCTGACTATTTGGCACATCAACCGATTGATGATTACCAACCTGTCAAATTTGATTTTCCAGATGAAGATATGATGTTCCTGAAAGTGAAAGATAATGATGAACCTTTGATTGAGGAAGGGCCGGAGCCTGGATCTCGATGGGGTTTAGTTTTTGATGGTGCTGTGAATGCACGTGGAAGAGGAATTGGGGCAATGATCATTACTCCCGATGGTTCACATATTCCTTTCGCCGCAAGATTGACTTTTCCTTGTACCAATAATGAAGCTGAGTATGAAGCCTGCATTATGGGTCTTGAAGAAGCTGTTGATTTAAGGATTAAACATCTTGATGTATATGGAGATTCTGCCTTGGTGATTAATCAGATTCAGGGCACGTGGGTAACTCATCAACCTCACTTGATCCCCTATAGAGATTATGCCAGGAAGATATCAACGTTCTTCACCGAAGTTGAATTCCATTATATTCCTCGCGATGAGAACCAGATGGCTGATGCTTTGGCAACCATAGCTTCCATGATAAAAGTGCACCAGTGGAATGATGTTCCTATGATCAGTGTGAATCGACTTGAAAGACCAGCTCATGTGTTTGCAGTTGAAGAGGTTCATGATGATAAGCCTTGGTATCACGATATTAAATGTTTCCTCCAGAGTCAAGAATACCCGCTTGGGGCATCTGGTAAAGATAAGAGGACTTTGAGGAGATTGGCAGGCAATTTCTTTCTGAATGGAAATGTGCTTTATAAGAGAAATTTCGACATGGTCTTGCTCAGATGCGTGGATAGACACGAAGCAGACATGTTGATGAAAGAAATTCATGAAGGATCCTTTGGCACTCATGCCAATGGGCATGCAATGGCTAAAAAGATGTTGAGAGCAGGTTACTATTGGTTGACAATGGAATCTGATTGTTGCAAATATGTGAAAAAATGCCATAAGTGTCAGGTGTATGCTGATAAGATTCACGTACCACCAGCTTATCTCAATGTGATTTCTTCCCCATGGCCTTTCTCCATGTGGGGAATTGATATGATTGGCATGATTGAACCCAAGGCTTCGAATGGACATCGTTTTATTCTCGTGGCAATTGACTACTTCACCAAATGGGTGGAAGCGGCATCGTATACTAATGTGACCAAGCAAGTTGTGGTTCGGTTTATCAAGAATAATCTTATCTGCAGATATGGTGTTCCGAATAGAATCATTACTGATAATGGTTCGAACTTGAACAATAAGATGATGAAAGAGCTTTGTGAAGATTTCAAGATTCAACACCATAATTCCTCTCCTTATAGACCGAAGATGAATGGGGCTGTTGAAGCTGCGAATAAGAATATTAAGAAGATCATTCAGAAGATGGTTGTGACATACAAGGACTGGCATGAGATGCTCCCTTTTTCTTTGCATGGGTATCGTACATCCGTCCGCACTTCAACAGGGGCAACCCCTTTCTCACTTGTTTATGGTATGGAAGCAGTGCTCCCCGTCGAAGTTGAGATCCCATCAATGAGAGTTCTGATGGAAGCCAAGTTGACTGAGGCTGAATGGTGTCAGAGTAGATTTGACCAGTTGAATTTGATTGAAGAAAAGAGATTTAAAGCTTTGTGTCATGGTCGGTTGTACCAGCAAAGAATGAAGAAAGCTTTTGATAAGAAGGTCAAACCTCGCGTATTCAGAGAAGGCGACCTCGTGCTCAAAAAGATTCAGTTTTTCCTTAAAGATTCTCGGGGCAAGTGGACTCCGAACTATGATGGACCATATGTTGTTAAGAAAGCCTTCTCTGGCGGTTCATTAATTCTTGCAACTATGGATGGTGAGGAGATCACTCGTCCTGTGAATGCGGATGCAGTCAAGAAATACTTCGCCTAAAAAATAAAAGAACAGCTCGCTAAGTTGAAAACCCGAAAGGGCGGCTTAGGCAAAAATGAGCGTCTCGGTGGATTGAAAACCCGAAAGGGCGGTCCAGGCAAAAATTAGAGACAAAAACAGAAATAATTATCCTGGTAGATTGAAAACCCGAAAGGGCAATCTAGGCAAAAGTTAGGGATCATGGCAAGTAACTGCGTCGACAGACTGAATCGCTTGTAGCAACCGAGGATTTCAGATTCTTGTCCCTCAGAAGAATTATTCATCAAAGATTCTTATTCACTCATCCTTGACTGAAGTTTCGGACACAGTGGAGTTCAGAGTTGATAAGGAGAATAGTGATCATTATATCTCAATGTAGCCCTTTTCCATGTATTTACCATTTTTCAAACTTGTAATGATCCATGGAGTCATGCCATTTGCTGACTACCATTCTATCAATGAATTTGAGCTTTATCCAATTGTTTGCAATTCTTTATATTGTTTCTGTTTACAAAATTTCAATTTATTGTTGATGATGATTTTTGAAACAAATTTAATAAATTTAATTTTTGAAGATTTTAAAAACACTTTTCTTTTGATATATGAACAAAGAAAGGTTATCAACAGTGATTCCAAGAATGGTAAAGTCTGGATGTGTGTAACTTGTCTCTCCCAAAGCAGGGTTTGATTTGGTTGTGTCCATGCGAAGTTCCTGGATAGTCTTGATCAGATTGATGTTAATGATGTTTTGTTCCCCAACCATGATGTTGAACAGAGATTGTATGTGTTCCCCAGAAGAATTGTTGGAAGGGATGTTTTGAGAATCCCTAGCTGAGTGTGGACCTTTTCCTCAGCATGTTATCTTTGAAGTGAGAAGTTTTGGGAATCCCCAGCTGAGCTCATGTTCCTCAGCTTGTTTGTTTGCATCCTTGAATATAGAAGTATTGATATAGCAGTCAGTTTAGAGGTTTTCTTTTACCCTATGTTGGGTATTGATTTAAAATCCCTCGTAACTGTGTTTTGGCTATGATGTTAACTTCTGATATCCCCATATGGATCCCCAGTAGGTCTGCATGTGATGATTTCTAGCAGGTTCCTATGTGATTTTTTTAGCAAGTCTGGCACTCTATCCCCAGGTGGAGCAGGAGTTGTATGACAGTTATTCTTTGTGAAGTTTGATTTTTATCAAGAATATTTTCATCCTCAGCAGATTATTACCTTTCCTCAGCAGGATGATATTCCTAGCAGACGTTGTCTCTTCATGATTCGAGCCTTGTAGTAGGATTGTATTCCTTTGATGGCTTATGATATTCCCCTGCAGATTTCAAGTTTGAATCTCCAGCATGTTTCCCTGCATTGTTGCCTTGGGATTAGCCGAGTATCCGGTTGTTGTGGTGTTTATGTCACCCGTTCTTATCTTTATGTCTGTTTTGTCAGCATATTCATAAGCATATTCATACGCATAAGCATAGCATTGTTTTGCTTGCATTCTTGCGTTTATCATTGTTCTCTGCTCTTTGGTGTGGATTTTCCCCACAGAGTGTGTGTGTCGTATTCCTCTCAAGTTTAGAGTGTCGACCATTAAGCAGAAAGAGTTAATCCTTTCTAACTCCCCACTGAGTTTGTTTCTCGTGGAAGATATTGATTCAGTTTCCTTCCCAGTTTATTATCTGGATGGAATTGACCCCAGTTGAGATATTTCCTCCTCGGGATGAGTCTTGTTTGACCGTTTCTCTCCAATTTGTTCTTGGATTGAACTTTGGTCTCCCTTTTGTGGATATATTTGCTTTGGAATTTAGCTATCAGTAAATCGATAGTGGGTAATATTACCAATTTAATCAAGTCTCTTTTACTTGTGCTCCTACCCAGTAAATCAGGTAGTCGAGAATTTGTTCTACCCAGTAAATCCGGTAGTCAAGTTATTTTCTTACCCAGTAAAAAGGTAATAGAGTTTGTTATTCTTTGATTCAGCTTCTACCCAGTAAATCAGGTAGTCGAAATTTGTTCTACCCAGTAAATCCGGTAGTCAAGTTATTTTTCCTCTTACCCAGTAAAAAGGTAATTAAAATCTGTTTCCCTCCGATTGATCTCCTACCCAGTAAATTCGGTAGTCGATAATTGTTCTACCCAGTAAATCCGGTAGTCAAATTATTTTTCTTACCCAGTAAAAAGGTAATGTAATCAGATATGTTTCTCTTACCCAGTAAAAAGGTAATCTGATTGAGTTTCTACCCAGTAAATCCGGTAGCCGATATTTCTTCTTACCCAGTAAAAAGGTAACAGAAACTATTTCCATGTGATTGAGTTCTCTACCCAGTAAATCAGGTAGTTGAAAAATTTCTTACCCAGTAAAAGGTAATAGAAGTTTGTTTCTCTTTGATTAAGTTCCTACCCAGTAAATCAGGTAGTCGATCATACTCCTATCCAGTAAATCGATAGTCGAGTCTGTTATGTTTCCTACCCAGTAAATCAGGTAGTTGAGAGTTTCTTGCCCAGTAAAAAGGTAATTGAGGTCATTCCTCCGGATTTTTCTCCTATCCAGTAAATTGATAGTCGAGTCTGATGTATTTCCTACCCAGTAAACCAGGTAGTTGATGATTTCTTATCCAACACAGTATTTCTCCGTTTCTTGGACTCAAATATTTTGTTTGATTGATTTTCTGGCAGGATGTTTATCTTTCCCTGGTTGAATATGTTGTTCTTGATTATTTCATATCTTTTCCCAAGCGGAGTCTGTTATCCAGTGATTTATTTTCCTGGTAACTCTGTTGTTGACTGTCTGTTGTTTCCCCAGCGGGATTTTCTTCTGTGTCCCCAAGTTGTGCTTTTCTCTAGTGGTCATTATTTTCCCCACAGAGATCTTGGGTTTGCATATCATATTCATATCATATCATTGGTTCTCTTAGGACAAAAATTGGGTTTTTCTGTATTTAAGTCTCTCCCATCTTGTAGAGACGAAGATGTCAATCTTCATATCTCCGGATTGAAGAAACTTAAATAGGGGCAGCTGTAATACCCTAATTTTTGCCCTAAGATTGTTTCGCATATCATCTGCATTTTGCATATCAAACAAGATCGCACTGGTTTTCGAGTTTCTCCTCAGATCGGGTCTATGCTTCGCAGAGGATCACCATTATTTTTACTGTTTTATATTTGTTTATATTTACTGACTTCTAACCAAAATACAAAAAATGTTGCAGTGTTCTTCTTCTTCTCTGTGCTGCAGGTTTGCGAGGATGAGACAGTAATTTCGCTCAGATGCGTTTGTTCAATCATAATGCGATTTCAAGTGGATGTTTGACCTAATCTGGTCAAACTATTAAAAGATTGTGTTGATTTCCAGTTGTGGGTGCCAGTAATTCATTCATCAGGCAATGCGTTTTCAAAGTACCAAGTCGGTTTGTGTGACAGTTGTTTTCTGTACAAAGTTTGGTTTGTTCATCAGTTGTCAAGCGAAGTTTGGCTTGAATCTTCAGTGTTTATCAGTTCATCGATTCATCAGTTCATCAGCGATTCATCTGAGGATTTATTTTCCTCAGTATGAATTTATCAGATCATAATCAGACAATTTTCAGTTGGCAAGTTGCAAGGTATTTGGGCTGTGTTCAGAGGCTTGTTGAAATAATCGAGATTTGTTGTAGGTTTAGATCAAATTTCATATCCAATTCATTTTTCATCCGTTTTATCCAATAACCATTTCCTTTCCATTATCCATTACCAATTAAACCATTTATTACCCATTTTAATCAATGACCTTTTTTTTCCATCTTCGCTTACTGATTCATTTTTAGAATAGTTGGCCAAATTACCATTTTTTTTAATCATTTTCAATCATCCATTTATATCATAATTCAAAACCATTATCATTCTTTTATACTTTCCAATTTTCTATATCATCCACAAATTCACATTTTTATTCGTATAAACCATATCCATTTTATTTACATATTTCTAATTCCATTTTTTTTATATACCACAATATAGAGAAATTCTTAAACTCACTTTTTTTTTTTAGGCCATTTGTTTTTTTTAGAATTTAATTAGTATTAAGTAATATAAAAAAATACATATAATAAAAAAATCAATCAAGTTTTATTATTACATTTACAAGTATAGTATATTTTATCTCATCCAAGCCAAGACAACTTTCATATATTTCTTCAGCCTAACAACTCCTGGCCCACAAACAAGCATTTGCTGCAGCCAAACTCCCCAACGCCTTGCCTTTTCCCGCACACGGCTTGCCAAGTACACCATCAGCTCACAGCCACAAACGAGAACAACAACAAACGTCATCTCTCAAACCAAGCCGTACAACAAGCCTTGCAAACTCCCAGCCTGTTCCCGTACCAGCCGCAGGCCCAGCTTGCAAAAGCAAAAACAACAGCATACTCCCATCAATCCGTAGGCCAGCAAGCAGCAGGCCCCACCTCATATCAGCTTGTCTCAAGCCTGTTACGTCACAACTAGCCAACAAGCCTCAATGCCTTGCCAAACAACAAACTGAAGCCAATATCCGAAGCCTTCACGCGTCCTGCATCAAACTTCTTCAAGCCAGTTTCATCAAAGCCAGCCACAAAACAAAATAGTATCAAGCCACAACTTCGTATCATGCCATCCGCGCCGTACAGATCTCATCAGCCCAGCCGAATCACAACAATTTCCCGCACGCATTTCACACGAGCCAAGCACGAGAGTTTTGCAAACGCACCTGAAAATAAAAGAAATCAAAACGCAATTGACGGAGAAGCAAAACGCAAGCGGTGAAAATGAAATTGTAAACAGAAACGAGATAACCGTGACTTCTCCCAAACGCTCCAAGTTTCACCAAAACGACATCAATTCCTTTTTTTTCTTCTCCTATTTAAAGAGCTCTTCACCTCTTCCATAAGCAAGCTTCGAGAGCATACTAATACCCTGTCCAGATTGATTTTCAAAGCTTCAACTTAAATTTCCCAATCCCTAATCCACAAATTACCGAACCAAATTGAGAGAAGTCCGACGCAAGAAGAAAAGGAGAAGAAGCCGAATTTGAAAAGAGTGAAGAAGCTTTGCTCGTGGTTTCGATTCTTTGAAGGTGAGGAGGAGTTGCGTTCCGTCGCGTTTTGAGATTCCCTTTTCCTCCCCTGTTTGTTTGCGTGTGTAGGCAAGGAAGAAGAAGACTCAGTCTTCTCTTTTTTTTTTATTTTCTTTTTTTTTGTTGTTTTAATTGTTTAATTTATTTTTATAAATATAAAGGAACAAATTGATTTAGTTTTGGGCTTAAAGCTATTTGGTATTGCTAATCAAACCCGCGGATCACCACTTGGATCCTTCCTTTTTTTTATTTTAATTGTATTTAGGTTTCTTTTTTTTGATTTGTTATTAATTGGAATTCATTTTGATAATGAAGTCTTTGGTTAGAAAATCTATTTTGAAAAGAGTTTTTTTTAGAAAAAAGATTTTTATAAGTATTTTATGAAAAGAGTTTAAGAAAAGAGTTTAAAAAGTGATTAAAAAAAATGTCTTGATCTTTCTTTTTGGATCTATTTCTTTTTGGGATCCATTTTTTCTTCATCTCTTTTCAATTTTGGTCGATGATAATCTTCCGATTCGGAATTGTTGATTTCCGATTAAGTTTAATCTTCATTATTTCAAATCTATGGATGAATGATCATTTGGATCATTCTCCATACTTTGAGATCGTGATAGGTTGCTAAATCGAGAAAATTCAACGATAATTTCGATTAAGATTAGACCTTTCTTTTTCTTTTAGTGTGGCATGTTTTCGGAGAACGATCCATTATATCGTTTCTCTAACATGTATTAACACGAATATTTTCCACTTTAATTAGTGGTGGCCGGCCTCATTTGTAGGGTAATTACTTCGTAAATTACTCGGCGATTGCTTAACATAGACCTAAAGTTGTCCCGATTCGATTAAAGATCCACTTGGATCCGGTGGCTTCGGTTTTATTTTCACTGTTGTGGTTGTGCTTGATTAAGTTCATCATACCACCTTATATTGTATATAATATTATAATGTGAATATAATTGTTTAAATTTAATCTCTTGCACTTTATTCTTTTATTTTAATCTCTTGCTCCTTTATCTCCTTATTATATTTTTCCATATTATATCATATATCATTGTTTATATTCATATTATGCTTGTATATATTCATATTGTGCTTGCTTTTTATTTTTTTTTATTTTTTGTCCATTTTGGATATTAAAACACTTAATAAAGGATTAAACTCTTAAAAAACTTGTTACTTCTAATTTTGGACTTATGGTTACTATCCCGAACTTGTGGAGATTGGACTTAGATCTTCTAGGATTCCCTTTGCTCAAGTTGGAGTGGTTAGAAATCTTGGCCTCAAATGATGTCATTAATTTTTGAAGATGGAAGTCCGAATTTTGAAGATTTGTACATATTGGTCTTGGTAACTTCTTTCCTTAGCTTTTAATTCAAGCATTAGGACTAGTCTCTTCATCTCCTCCCCATTCTTTAATTTTCAAACTTCTTCCTTTTTCAAAACCTTCTTGTTTCTTAAACTTCAAACAATTTCATAAACAAACCTTGATTTCGATCAAGCGATTTTTTGAACCTTTTCCTTTTATTTTCTTAATCAAATATTAAGCCATGTAAATATATTAAAACCATTTTTGTATATACTTTAAAAAATATAAATCCATTCAATTGTTTTGTGCCTTGTGCACCTTTCTTCTTTTCCATATGTTTAGATATGATTCATCCCTTTTAGCGGAATTATTCGCTAAGGGATGACGACTTATCTTTACATCTTAAAATCAACTCAACCCACTTATTCTTTTCAAACTTTGTACCACGAACTACGGGGTTTTGATCTCGCATTGCACGTTGTGGGTACGTAGGCATAAGGCTTTAAAACCTTATCAAACACAAAATTATTAAAAAATATTCTTCTTCTCATCTCTTCCATCATTTTAAACAAACCAATTTCAGACCAAAAAGCAATAATTATTTCAAAGGGCTCCCGTAGAGTACTACGGATGAGTCGGGTGCCTAAAACCTTCCCGGTTCATAACCAATCCCCTTACCCAATCTCTGTTTATTTCTTTTAGCCTTTGCTTTTAGAATCCTAGGTTTTTATTCGTTCTTTTACCTTTTTCCATTCGGAAATAAAGAAAAGCGCGGTGGCGACTCTGTGTTAATCGAGTTAAGTTAATCAATAGCTTACACTCACGATTTTACCGCTACAGTAGGTAAAGCTAACGTTTTTTTAAGAAAAAAATGCTGCTAAAGGCCTACTTTAGAAAGTGTTTTACCTTTAAAAGCGCTTTCTAAAGTAGGACTTTAGCAACGCTTTTTCCTTAAAAAACACTCTCTAAAGTGGGCCTTTAGACAACGCTTTTAAAAGCGCTGTCTAATGTATACATATAAAATTTTAATGAATTTTTTTTATATACCTTTAGATAGCGCTTTTTGAGAGAAAAAAAACGTTTTCTTTTGTCCCCACTTAGACAACGCTTTTGAAAGCGCTCTCTAATGTATACCTATAATTTTAATGAATATTTTCTATACCTTTAGAGAGCGCTTTTTAGAAAAAGCGCTTTCTTTGTGGACTATAGATATCGTTTTTTTTAAAAGCGTTGTCTTTTCTATACATATAATTTTAATGATTTTTTTTAAGAATCTCATTTTAACCATTTTTTTATGCATAAACCTGTATAATTCAAGTCATTTCAATAAACATATATAATTCACATTTTCGTTAACAATTTCTAGTATGATTCATTAACCATTTCCACTAATCCTATAAATCACATAAATCACAAATACCATTTAAATCCAAAACTATACAATTCAAGTCATTTACATCTCAAAACTAATACCATTTCACTAATATCACTAATACAATTTCAATCCAAAACTATACAATTTAAGTCATTTACATAAACCACAAGTCAATAACATTCACATAATCCCTTAATCATATACCTTAAACTATTATTTTTTTAATAAGATATTTGCACAATTCCTCCGTAATTTCTTGCAATTTTGAGGGCGTGTAATGAGAACATGCGTATTCATCAAAGTATTGCATAACAAAACAAAATATGCACTAGTTAGTTTAAAATAATAAATTATGACATATCCGATAAATATTAATATAAATCCTAATTAAGTTATAATTCCATGCATACCTGAATAGGAATCTCTAATCGATCCCTTTGAAGAATTTCTCTCATAAACCTCAAAACGTAATACCCACAGTCTATGCCATTTTTTTGCTGAGTACACTACACAAAGACAAACAAATAAGAATTAATATATAATTTTTGTGTTATTAAGTAGCATCACTAATAAGAAACTTTGTGAAAATTAATATACCTCCACTTGGACCCATGTAATAGTGTTTGCTTTAACCCGTGCTACTCGATCATCTCTTTGTGCTCAGTATACTAGTATAACTCTATAAAAGAAAAACGTAAATTTAGAACAATCTCACAGAAATAATTAAATATACAAATAAACATGAATATTTCAAACAATCTCACTTACGTATCAACAACTTCCTTCATACTCGGATATGTTGACCAATTATGCTCCAATGAATTCATATAATAGACCACTTCTTTTGTAGGATCAATGGCAACCAACAACTAGTGTCCACTGTAAAATATAGCAAAAGTTTATATGGATAATTTCTATGCAAAAATACGAAGATTAGAATGAAATTCTAACCTGTGTCCAATATTATACGGTAAAAAAACAAAGTTTCTGTTTTGTTGGCCGTAAATCTCTCTATTAAGTGGTCTCCTACTGGAAGTGAATTCAAAATAATTATCGTTGCATTGACACAGATGCAAGAAAAGAAACAAAATCTATTTGACAACTGCGTCCCGCGCATAATTTTTTCATACAAGAATCTAAAATAAAAACATAATAAACATTAGACTATTTTCATTGAAATGTGTAAATAAATTGTTCAACTAAATAAATAATAGATTGATCGGAGTAACAGATGTATGCATGCATAACAATGATTCATAATTCAAGATGCTTGAAAATATGCTCCATGTCCTTTCTTCCGATTATCTTGGAATGAGGAAAACACAAAACACCATCGTCCATGTCTATTTGATGAATAACACCTTGCATCACATCTGATGTGGCCACAGGTGTCTCAAGACACAACCGAAAGTGAGGTGCAAGAGCTCTTTTTTTCTGCAATGTCCTTGCAGGAACCTTTTTCTTGCTGATGACCTGTTGTGAAGCTTGAGCAAGAACCTAACAATCATATAAGTTAGGTAAAGTAGAAAATCATGAAACTTTTGAATTCAGATCATAGAATAACACTTTAAGTGTACCTCTCTTTGTGATGCAAAAGTCTTTTTTTCCGGCAAAATCCCTTTATCCTTAGATGCAGGTTTTGTAGGAGTCTAACATTACCAAGTAAAACAAATGTACGTAATGGTTTAGAATGATTTTCATAATGGTTCAGAATTGACATTTGAATACTAATAGATTTATAATGGTTTTCGACATACCTCATCATTTATGGAAAATAGATCTGACGGCCATCCAACATACGAACTTATTGCATCTCGCAACAATGTATCCTCTAAAACTGAGTCAGACATAGCTAGTACCACATTCGTTTCTAAAACGATATCAACTGACACTTTCACATATCCATGAGGGAGCTATTTATGGTGAAGTAAATCTCCCACATTGTTATGCACTTTTCCCTTGCCAATCATGCGATAAGTCGGTAACGACAAATACAGTCGGCAAGATGAAATGCCCTAAAGCAATAGTGAATGCATAATTGTTAATGTGTATAAAGACCAATTAAAATAAACGTGTTAATTTAATTAAAATAAATATGTGCTAATTACCTCAGGAATTTCATTTTCATAATTGATACTAGCTTTGTCACTAGTATCTTTCAACCCGGAACCGCGCTTTTCCGCCTCATATCTCTCTTTATCCTTTTGTAATTCACAGACTTGCGCTTTTAGTTCCTTCAATGATTGCATGACTTCTTGGTTACTGGAATTTTTCCTCTTTAGTTTCTTATATAAGGAAGATGAAGTCACACCAAATCCTTTACCCCTCATCCGACCAGAATACTCAGGAACATTTAGTACTCGACTAAGAATGCTCTTGCAATCCTCCTCACCAGTGGTTAAGGAGTTAGATAGAGTCTCCTGAAATTCATTGACAAATAAAAAATTATTAGTAGGGATTAATAATTATATTTTAATAAAATTTTGATTAACTTAAAGACATAATGTTATACTTACACATTCGTCATAAACATGTTGAACATCTTCCCTAACAACTCCATCCTTACCCACACGAGTAGCCTTCCACAAAACATGTTCCGAAAGAGATGTTTCTTCACTTTTCTACTCTTCTAACTACACATTGAGACAAATAATAAGACCGTCAATTATAATATATTGAAACAATTAATAAGATCATATCAATTATATATAGTTATCATTTGTTGTTGTAAACGGGCATATCCCAAACACCCTTTTTTGTATGGATATGTGGGTTTTAATGCTCTTTGGCGATTAATGGAACTCAAATCCTGGATAAACAAGTTTAAATCATATTAGAACAAACTAATGCAACAAGTATATAATACAATTAATAGACATGAAAAGATAATATTACATTGAATTTTTCGGTTTTCCGTTTGGCTACAAAAAGTGCCTCCTTCTTTCGGTGTAATCAAATCTGCATACAAGTGTGGAAGTTCTACTTCAACAAAAAAAATTTCCTTATCCCTCAGATATTTTTTGATAATAAGGCTCGAACCCCTCTTTGTCTCTTTCCGGCCAATTGGAGACAATTCTTTTTCCGGCTTTCATCAATATTAAAGGACCTCTACAAAAAAAAAAACATACACATATAAACATAAAGTGTGTTAGTATAAGTAAAAACAATCTAATAACACGTCAACCATGTTTGATAAGTACATGTATCTCAATCCTTATCTTATCTTTACCAACTTCCAACAATGGATTCCTCCAATGATCACTTGTAATTGAAATGCGTTGGCGGACAAGTGAACCAATGTATGAAGATAACATTGAACCGTTAGGCTCAATTAGTTGGTTCTCCTCATTCCAATGTATATCAAATTTGACCCCTTTGTCTCTAGTACAAATTATTGACTTCATAATTGTTATTCCATATTTATTTCACTTTCTACCTTCAAAGCTTCATTTTGAGCTTCATTTGTATCATGTGTCTTGTGTGTATCTTCCTCATTATTAGCCATTTGACTTGTAAGAAAGAAAAAAAAATGAAAAATTATAAAAATATATAATCTATAATCCATTTAATGATATAACATGACAAATTAAATGACAAATATAAAAAACCATAATCTATTTATAACTAGTACCTTTTTTAGGCACGTCTCTTTCTTTTCTTGGTTGAAATATGTTTTACCCGTCTCTTAACAACACATGCGGTTGGACTAATCCAAATACCCTCATTATGATCATTTCTAGTATATGATGCATTCACTATAATATTTTCATCTTGATCATTTCTAGTAAATGATTCAATATCAACATCAATATCACTTTGATCTCCAATGTTTTCATCAATTACTTTGTTAGATAAAAGCACTTAAGACCATTTGTACTTGTCGTATCGGTGACATGGAACACTTGTTTAGCTTGAGATGCTTGAATAAAAGGCTCATCTTTATACCCACCCTATTAAGATCCACTTGTAAAAATCCCGACCTATCCATTCGTACGCCATTATTGTTTTCAACCCACTTGCAACGAAATATAGGAATTTGAAACTTCTCATAATCAAACACCCAAATGCGCTCGATAACCCCAAAATATGACAGATTTTCAAATTTGGGGTTTAAGTCTTTCACACTTGAAATGTGCATTGCTTTAGCTACCACGGTGACACCACTATTTTGCATAGTACTTTTATCATCTTGTTCTTTGGTATAAAATGTGTATCCATTAAGTGTGTATGCTCTATAAGAAAACACAACCAAACTTGGACTATATGTTAAACATCTCAATCTTTCTGTTTTTGAAGCGGGATCTGAATAATACTTTGAGAAAATGTGATCCTTAAACCAATGTATGAAACTTTGATTGTGCTCTCATACTATCCAATTCACATTTCTATTCGGATTTAAACCTCGGAGAACATCATTGTGCATTTCAACATACAGCTCAACCTCATTCTCATTGTGTAGAACATATAAATGCATTTGATCCTGTTCGATCCTTGATATTGTCACAACTTCATTTCCAATTAACTTTTTTCCTGCTTTTTTTCCCGACAATATGAGATTTGGGGAGTCCAATTGATTGTACATTGGACATATATTCAGTACAAAACGCAATCGCTTCTTCAACTATGTATCATTCGGCAATACAACCCTCTGGTCAACTTCGTTTTTTCACATACCCTTTTAATATTTTCATATAATGTTCAGCAGAGTACATTCATCGCATATAAGCCGGTCCACAAAATTGTGTCTCTTTCACCAGATGAACAACTAGATGAACCATTATGCCAAAAAACGAGGGAGGAAAATACATTTCAAGATCACACAAAGTAATAACTATTTCGTTTTGCAATGTTTGTAAGATCGCATGATCGATCACATTACTGCAAATTAACTTGAAGAAAAAACATAATTTAGTTATTGTGCTTCTTACGTTTTTCAGGGAGAATAAAACATATACCTATTGGTAGACAATATTCCAGTATAACATGGCAATCATGCGTCTTTAAACTCTTTAAATTAAGGTCTTTCATAGACATAAGTCTTCTAATATCTGAAGAGTATCCTTCTGGAACTTTAACTTCACTTAGAAACTTACATAATACTTTTTCTCCTTTCTAGATAGAGTATATGCAACAGGTGGTAGATATGTCCGTTTTCCTTTCTTCAAGGGTCCTAATTCAGTTCTTATCCCCATTGCAATCAAGTCCGGCTTGATTTAAGACCATCCTTAGAATTTCCTTGTATATTGAGTAATGTACCAATAACATTGTCAAACACATTTTTTTCAATATTCATAATATTGAGAAAATGTCTTACATACAACGACTTCCAATATGTCAGTTCAAAAAAATTTACCTCTTCTTCCACCCTTTCTTGACAAGTATATATGCAAAAGGCAGGTCAAACTGAGTACTCACATCTTTCACATTTTCAAAAATTTGATCACCTATAAATATAGGTAGAGCTCTACCTTGTTTTGTGTCTCCATTGAAGGATTTTCTCCACCCACGGTAGTGATGATTCAAATTTAATAATCTACGATGACCGAGAAAGATATTCTTCTGACCAAACTCCAATTGCGTCCAATTTGTTTTATCTTCACAAATAGGACACACACATTGACCTTTTATATTGTACCCTAATAGATTTCCATATGCTGGAAAATCATTAATTGTGTCAAATAACATCGCCCTCAAGTTGAAACTTTATTTCTTATACCCATCATAAACCTCCACACCGTTCTCCCATAAAAACTTTAAATATTCGATTAAGGGTGTCGAGTATACGTCTATGTCATTCCCTGGTTGTTTAGGCCCAGAAATTTGCATTGATAACCTCATGTAATTACGCTTCATACATAGCCATTGATGTAGGTTATAAACCATTAAAATCACAGGCCAAGTGCTATGTGAGATACTTTGAAGATCGCGTGGGTTCATTCCATCAGTAGATAATGTCATGCGAAGTTTTTTTGCTTCTTTTCCAAATTTAGGATAATCATAATCAATTTTCATCCACTGTGGTGAATCTGCCGGATGTCGAAACTTTCCATCATTAATTTTTTCATCTGCATGCCAAGTCAAGTGCCTTAAATCGGTTTCACTATGAAACATGTGTCTGAATCTCGTAATTATAGGAAAACAACATAAGAATTTTGCTGGAGACAACTTCTTCTTGTATCGAGAAACACTACATTTAGGACACTCATTTAACGATGTATACTCGTTTCGAAACAAGACGCAATCGTTTGGACAAACATGTATCTTATCATAGCTCATGCAAATAGAGCACAATATCTTTTTGGCCTCATATGTTAGATTGGGAAGAACATTATCCTCTGGAAGCATATCTTTCACAAGGGTCAATAACTCTGTGAAACTTTTATTCGACCATCCATTGCCCTCCTTAAGTTGTACAACTTTAATACCGCAGACAATCTTGTGAATTTAGTGAAACCATTATACAACAGTTTCTCTGCATCGCTTACCAACCTCTTAAACATTTCAGAACAATCCTTAAGATCATCTTCAAGTGCTTCTGCAATCTCTTCGATTCGATCATAATCATATGTATTTGTGTCATTGATATTTGGAGCATAGGTCGTATTATCCCCCGATTCAACATTCCTGTTACTTTTTTCACCATGCAAATTTTAACATGTATAACTTCGATCAATTCCATGCCTCTTTAATTGTAATGCTAATTGAATCGCGTCAACTCGACCCACAAAACAACAACCCAAGCAAGGACATTTTATTCGACTAGGGTCTTTGACGTGCGCAACATCAAACTTAACAAATTCCGATACCCCATTCTCATACTCTTTTGACAAACGACTTGAAGACATTCATTTCTTATCCATAGTTATACTAATTAAACTAAACAAAAACAAAAATAGAAAATATTTACCTGTAGGAAAACGATCCGACTTTCACACTTTGATCACAAGTAACCCCTATATATAGAAAATTCAATAAGTTAGTAACTCCACCATATCAGTTCATTCAAAGCACTACTAATTACAGTGACGAGAAAGAACAACTAATTACCTGTAGAGATGTAAACACCTTCTAGACCCACACAGTGTCCAAATATGTTAGAATTACCAAGATACCCATGTACACGTATCATAAAATGAAATATCATTAATTGACCAATTATGAGACATAACTTGACAAGTGCCAACATGTAATCACAAACAAACATATATTCTTCACGAACTATTACTTAACCAAAGTGTTTGGGTAAGTAATGTCTAACCAAATATTAAGACTCATTGCTCACTTCAAACACATAGCCAAGTTCATAGAACTTAAACCATTTTCATCTTTAACATAAACTAATCCAAGAACACCAAAACAATATCAAATAACACCAAAACTCAGTTTGGTCAATCGATTACCAAAACAATATCAAAAAACAAAAATGGCAAATAACACCAAACATCATTTTCAAACATTTTTATCAAACAAAAGAATCATAAGCTACTATGTAAGGTTCATTCATTTCATCAAACAATATTTTGATTAATTTCTTTTATTTTGCTTCTCATGTGAATACAAAAGCCATAATGGATGACTATTTTTTACATCAGTGTTACTAGTAATATTTTAAACGACTCCTAAAATTTAATGGGTTAGTGTTTAGTTCAATTTAAATTGAATTTAGTACTTTAAAATTCTACTTATATTAGTTACATCTGTGAATGAAGAATTAAAAACAAATTTAATTCATTTTTGATGAATTAAACTTGTTTTTAATTCTTAATCTTCGGTCTTAATTTTTATTTCCACTTCTAATTCTATGAACGAAGTTTAATGTATATTATTTTAAGCAAAACAATCATAATTATCCTATACTATTTTTCTACTCTATCATGCAAATAAATTTACCATTAAATCTTTTTTCATCTAACCATAGCTGAGACCTTCTTGCAACTAACAAAGAAAATCACATTAACAGTTTTTTTTTTTTTTGAAGTGGAAAAACATAATTTAATAGCAACAGGCATAAGTCATGCCTAGGAGTAAATACAAAAATAGCTTGATATGATACACTACCGAATACCCTTTGATGTTTATAGTTTTTCTTAAATTATTTCGTGTTTATTTATCAATTTTAAAGATGGTTGTATGAAAAAAGTTAATGTGCATATATATATATATATATATATATATATATATATATATATATATATATATATATATATATATATATATATATATATATATATATATATATATATATATATATATATATATATATATATATATATATATATATATATATTCAATTTTATTTAATAATTATTTTGAGAAATCACATAATACATATACTTTCTAAAATATAAAATTAACATGAACAACATAATTATATTTATTCTCATATATATATATATATATATATATATATATATATATATATATATATATATATATATATATATATATATATATATATATATATATATATATATATATATATATATATATATATATATATATATATATATATATATATATATATATATATATATATATATACGGGAAAAACTTTACTATTGATTCAAATATATTTTTAAATAATGTCAAAACAAAAATAATATTTATGAGAGAGAAAAAATACATTGTTAATTCAAATATTTTTATACACAGAAAAAATACTATTCCTATAAATGGGATCAACTTTACATTTGATTTTGATATTTTTATATACAGGAACAACCTTACTATTGATTCAATTTTTTTTTTTATAAATAGTATCAAAACAAAATTAATATTTATATACGGAAAAATACATTATTGATAAAAATATTTTTATATAGGGAAAAAATACTATTGCTATACAAAATACTATTGTTATACACGGGAATAATTTTACTATTGATTAAATTTTTTTATAAATATTGTTAAAACAAAAATAATAACAAGATTCAACTAACCGTTTTAACAAAATTTATTCTACTAATCTTTGTAACATTTTAGTTCTATCAAATATATTTTTAATATTTTAACATTTATATTTCCATTTGTATCAATCTTCACACATCCATTAACTAAAACCATCAAACATACTGGTCCATGCGAATGAACAAGTAACACATCAGTGCTCGTGCGGATGCACGGGTAACACATCAGTACCGTGTGAATGCACGAGTACTCATACCAAAATTCGTACAAACGTATGAGTTTTTAATTTTTTTTTGTATTAAAAGAAAATAAATATAAAATATATTTATGTTAGTTGTACTACAAACTTTTTCATTTTTTTTAAATATCTTAAACCATGATTTTCAACTAATTCTAATTTTGGATATTTTAATTATTTGAAATACATAATCTATTGTATTTCATCATTTTGTCCATCAAAGTAGTTCGTATAAAAGACTCACATCTTTATATTAGTAAATTAAGAATAGACATTTGGTAAAAGTTTATGTATATTCTTATAGATACTAACTAGTGGATATCTGATAGTTATGTAGCTTTTGGTGTTGTCATTCATTTTGGTAAAACTGATTGTGATTGATATATGCATATAAAAAGATGGTTTGACTTCTATTTTCTGTTGGTTGTTCTCTGATCAATGTTCGAGTTGTTTTAGCCAAAAATTTGTCAAAGGGGGAGTTTGTAGATGTTGTAGATTGACAACATTTTATGGTAAAACAAGTTATGTGTTCTAATGTCATGCTTGATGTCATGACATGTTATTAAGAAATTTGCAGATGTGATGTTTTAAGAGTGCTGCTGTTTTAGTAGGATGTCAAGACTGATGTCATGACATCTCTGTCTGGTGCTGAAGACAGAATTGTCGAATTTATTTGTTGGACGCGTTTTCAGAAATTTGTTTGAGTGTTTTGTTGAGAATTAGTAGGAACTATTTTTAGAATGTTGTGACTCAGCATGGTTCAGAATATTGAAGAATATATACTTTCTAAATATAGAGATATTTTAGGAAGTTATAGATTGATGATCTTTTTGTAGCAGATTTTTCTGCATTATTGTATCAGTTGATATGCTGCATTTTTAGGCCCAAAATCCAGTTGGAATTAGGTTATAAAAAGAAACCTTGTAACCTAGGTCTAGTAACCTACCAAAGATGTAAAAGTTGTATCATTAGGGTTGAGTTCTTAACAACAGTATGCTGAAAAGATGTAATCTTCAGGGATGTTGCTTTATAAACCTCGAAGTTGTTAAGTAAGAGGTGTATTGTTCTTGGAGGAAGCTTTTAAGCAACTCTAAGGTGCTGTCATGGAAGTGTGTATTTTGTTTTGCCTTGTTGTTTAGGTAAAGAGTTGTCAATATCAGCAACTGAGAGTTGGGATTGTGAGACATCATTAAGGTGATTGGAAGTGAGATGGGTTTCTCATATTTAGGAGTTCCTAAGTAGAAGTTGCATTGGTAGTGATTAAGTGAGAAGACTGTAAACTGTGGTGTTTGCTGAGAAGTCTTTGAATTGATACTACATAGTGGATTTCCTTCATGGCTTGGTATCCCCCAGAGTAGATGAGTTTGCATCGAACTGGGTTACCAATTTGAATGTGTTCTTTACAGCTTTTCTTTTTTATTATTTATGCAGTATTCTTGCTAAATGTCATATCATATGTCTAAACCTCCTGAAAGAGTGTTTAAATCTGGTATATCAGAATTTTATAATGTTGTTGTTTGTATCTTGCCATGTTTATCAGTAACAGATCAGATGTCTCAACATCATATTTGACATTTGAGTTTGTCATACCAGAATTTTAATTGGTATCAGAGCAGACATCCTAGTCTGTTTCTGGATGAGATCCAAGGGGGATACTTTCTGGTTCATGGTCAAGGTAGAAGATTTCTACTGAAAAGTTGTTTGTTGTCTGAATGGTCCCTAGAAGTGGAAGATGGACTATTCTGATGTTGTAGCGTGGTGATATGTTGTTGATGTGACAAGTTTGATTTATTTTCAAACCTATGGTTGTTGGTGTCACCTGGAGAATATTGCTAGGGATAATTTGTGACACCTGAAGTTTCTGAGGAGTTTGTATCTGCTGCTTATCTATATGATAACTCCTTATGTTTGAGAAGGTTGCATTATATCTTATGGTGATAAGATATATGATTGTTTACTTCAGCTGACTTTGTCAATGATACTTGAAGATTTCTGCTCAAGTCCACTCATAAAGGCATTGTTAAGTGAAGTTGTTGTAAATAGATATGAAGATAGCAGAAGTATTTGTTGCAAACCTATTTCCAGTATGTAGATCTCTTAGTGTGATCCTTGGAATAATGTTTTATCCCATGATATAATATCACATCAGAATTAGGCATGATTCTGTTGTCTAAGGATTGTTTGTATAGATGCTTTGGGTGCTAAACTAATGTGGTTATATCACATATGTTTGGAACATACTCTTGATCTGGAAGAGAAGGCATCTGTGTGATGTGTCTGAGAAGGTTCTAACCCTGGAACTTATCTTAGCTTTGTGTGTTGGTCAAGGAGTGATCAACATGTTATCTTCTTCCGAGGACCGTTCATTTCTGGTCCTTGCTGTAGGAGTGAAATACCTGAGCTTCAAGGAGTATTATTTCAGAGAGAATCCTTGTACATGAAGGTCAAACTATATCAACTTGTGGAGTTGATTGATGTGGATATAGCTGATCAGTTTCTATATTGGGTGTAAAGACATCTCAAGTCAGACAGTCTGAGTACTAAGTCTGAAGGAGAAGTCTATTGAAGTGTTCCAGATACTGCATTTGTTTGTTTTGGTTTGATAGCTTGATCAACTACTGATGGTTGATTCCATTGTGTTCCCCTGCATGTGTATATGTGGATTACTATGAAGATTGTCCTCAGAACCATAATAATATGTGATGTTTTTTTGTGAGTGATACTTATGTCTGAAAGAATGTTAGAACATCATCTCAAAAAGTATCAGATGCCTGCAGAAGAAGAAGAGGTCAAACTACATGTCCTACCTGGTGTGAGAAGGTAATCTTATATGACCTATAGTAAATACCTTGACGGGAGACTTGGTACTTTTCTATTGTTTGTGTGATGCATAAAGGTGGATACTTTGACGGGAGACTTAGTATTTATCTGAGAAGTATGTATATCTGCACTCTGAATCTTATGGTTCATAAAATGTATTGATTAACTGATGCTCGTCTTCAGAAAGAGATTTGGTTATTCATGAAAGGGGGGGGGGGGTTAAGAGTGATATTTGTGGTTTAATGGTGCAAGAGGACAAACTGCTTTTGATGGATGCAGTTGGAGTTTAGTTCTTCCCATGACAAGGAAAGCATGTAAAAATCATAAAGTTAGAATGGATAAAATAATCAGAACTTTGTGAAGATTGCTTTACTCAAGAAAAAGTGTCATCCTTGGTATGACTGTAAGGTCTAGTTTTTTAACTATTCCTTTTGAAGGCTCATACAGTGACAGGTTTGAAGACTTTGGAGAAATAATGGGAGTTTCTCATCAATATGTGATATTGGTAGGAATTTCTGTAGAATCAACATAATGGAGGTTGTCAACTCAAATTTGGTTGATGAATCAATTCTATGAGAGCATGAAACTCTTGTTCTGTTAAGGGAGGAGGTTTCTTCAAGTGGAAGAAGAAGGAGCTGAGTTCAACAGCTGGATATGGAATGATAATGTTCAAGCATCTGGTTCAACATCCGAATCTTAGTTGGTGAAGTGGCACATCAATTAAAGATAGGATGATTTACAAAATAAGTAGATCATAATATTTTTAAGAGAATTCTGACAAACGTGAAGAAGACAAAGTGTGGCAGTTGACTTTTTCATATGAGGATTCCTAAATGAGGTGATCAAATTGTGGCTATTGGTTGATCTCTATAGTGGATTTGAAGAATCAAGATAATCAGAGTATGACAGCTGGTTAGTCTTAAGGATTGTCTTGGAACATGTTACTCTTGGACAGAAGGGTGATAAATTGAATACTCAAGGAAATTTGTTCTTCTTGAAGGTGGATGAGAGTTTATCTCTCTTTCTGGATTTCTGATTCAAGCTGGTGGCACAACATTGTTGAATGTATTCAGTTATTGGATTATTATGTTATAGTAAGTCCAGTTGGTGGAGCATATCAAGAATCATGGGATGATGTCTTGGTATATGGAAGATGTTCTAACTGGTGTTAGGACATTATCTAGGGTGATTGTCTTCTTTGTATCTAATTTTAGTCTACCTAATCATATGGGAGAATGATGAAGTAGGTGATCTGTCTTGAGAGAAGATATGTATTGTAGACTAAAGTAGATTAGGTATTGGTTGCTTGTTAGTCTTAATGTGGATACTCATAAATTGATAGTTTGGATGAGTATTCTCTGTAGTGTATGGGCAAAAGATTGTGAAGGTAATGAATGCCTAGTGTCAGGACTTGCTTGCAAGAAGATGTTCAGCAGTTGTAGCTTGTGGTAACTACAAACCAAGATGGGGTCATGTGTTTTGGTACAAGGGGTGATTGTGTTCAATTGTGAATTGAATAAAGAGTGAGCTCTTGAAGACATGAAGATGTGTCTTATGTTTTCCATTTATTATAGTACAAAGAAGCATGTGTTATCCTTGATAGAGGGAGAGTGTTACTAGCTTGTGCAATTGGATTTGTAATGTTAAGAGGGAGCAGTGTTCTTATTGGTGTTCTAGATGGTGCATGTCATTTGTTTGGATGACTTCTCTTATGGCTAAAAAAGGGGAGAAGTAAGTAACATCAGATGTCCCTTGGTTGATGATGAGTTGGATGGGTGTTCAAAAGATGGTTTTAGCCAAAATATACCAAAGGGGGAGATTGATAGTTCTGTAGCTTTTGGTGTTGGCATTAATTTTGGTAAAACTGATTGTGATTGATATATGCCTATAAAAATGGTCTGATTTTTGTTTTCTGCTGGTTGTTCTCTGATCAATGCTTGGGTTATTTTAGCTAAAAATTTGCCAAAGGGGGAGTTTGTAGAAGTTGTAGATTGACAACATTTTATGGTAAAACAAGTTCTATGTTATCATGTCATGCTTGATGTCATGACATGTTATTAAACAATCTGCAGGTTTGAAGTTTTAAGAGTGCTTCTATTTTAGCAGGATGTCAAGACTGATGTCATGACATCTTTGTCTGGTGCTGAAGACAGAATTGTCCAATTTATTTGTTGTGCGTGTTTTCAGAAATTTTGTTTGAGTGTTTTGTTGTGAATTAGTAGGAGCTATTTTTAGAAGGTTGTGACTCAACATGGTTCAAAATATTGAAGAATATATACTTTCTAAATAGAGAGATATTTTTGGAAGTTATAGATTGAAGATTTTTTTGTAGTATATTTTTCTGCATTATTGTAGCAGCTTCTATGCTGTGTTTTTAGGCCTAAAATCCAGTTGGGATTAGATTATAAAAAGAAACCTTGTAACCTAGGTTTAGTTACCAACCAAAGATGTAAAAGTTGTATCCTTAGGGTTGAGTTATTAACAACTGTATGCTAAAAAGATGTAATCTTCAGGGTTGTTTCTTTGTAAACCTCAAAGTTGTTAAGTAAGAGGTGTATTGTTCTTGGAGGAAGCTTTTAAGCAACTCTAAGGTGTTGTCATAGAAGTGTGTCTTATGTTTTGCCTTGTTGTTTAGGTAAAGAGTTGTTTATATCAGCAACTGAGAGTTGGGATTGTGAGACATCATTAAGGTGATTGAAAGTGAGATGAGTTTCTCATATTTAGGAGTTCCTAAGTAGAAGTTGCATTGGTAGTGATTAAGTGAGAAGACTGTAAACTGTGGTGTTTGCTGAGAAGTCTTTGAATTGATACTACATAGTGGATTTCCTTCTTGGTTTGGTAGCCCTCAGAGTAGATGAGTTTGCATCGAATTGGGTTAACAATTTGAATGTGTTCTTTACAGCTTTTCTGTTTTATTCCTTATGTAGTATTCTTGCAGAATGTCATATCAGATGTCTAAACATCTTGAAAGAGTGTTTGAATACGGTATATCAGAATTTTATAATGCCGCTGTTTGTACCTTGCCATGTTTATCAGTAACAAATCAGATGTCTCAACATCATATTGGACATCTGAGTCTGTCCTACCAGAATTTTAATACTCGTGCATCCGCACGAGTACCGCTATGGACCATGGAATTGTCACTAGTTTTTCATAGACATTAAAAAAAATTGGAAATATCAAAATTTTACTGGAAAAAAGAAAAAAAAAGACTGGAAGATAATTGTATAAGATTTTGAAAACAACTATTGTTAAGAAAAAATATTAAATATATATTTTGTAAAAACAATTGTGAAAAATAGAAGAAAAAAATATGTTTTTTAAGGTTGATAGAGTTATAATAAAAATGTTTATAAAATTTTAATAAATGAGAAAAATAAATATCCAAAATTAAAATTAGTTGAAAACCATGGTTTAAAATTTATATATAAATGAAAAAGTTTGTAGTACCACTTGCATAAGTTTTATATTTATTTTCTTTAAATGCAAAAAAAAAAAAAAAAATTAAAAACATGTGCGTTCGCACGGATTTTAATATGATTACATGTGCATTCACACGATATTGATGTGTTACCTATACATCCGCATGAGAACTGATGTGTTACCCGTACGTTCACACGGGATAATATGTTTGAAGGTTTTAGTTAATGAATGTGTGATTGTTGATACAAATGGAAATATAAATGTTAAAATATTAAAAATATATTTGATAGAAATAAAATGTTACAAAGATTAGTAGAATAAATTTTGTTAGTTGTTATTATTTTTGTTTTATCAATATTTTAAAAAAAAAATTGAATCAATAGTAAAATTATTCTCGTTTATAACAATAGTATTTTTTCCCCTATATAAAAATATTTTCATCAATAATATATTTTCCCGTATATAAATATTATTTTTTTTGACACTATTTATAAAAAAAAAAATTGAATCCATAGTAAAATTGTTCCCGTATATAAAAATATCGAAATCAAATGTAAAGTTGATCCCGTTTATAGGATAGTATTTTTTCCGTATATAAAAATATTTGAATTAACAATGTATTTTTTTCCATACATAAATGTTATTTTTGTTTTGAGATTATTTAAAATATATTTGAATCAATAATAAAGTTGTTCCCATATATATATATATATATATATATATATATATATATATATATATATATATATATATATATATATATATATATATATATATATATATATATATATATTTGAATCATAATATTATTTATGTTTTGACTTCATAATTTTATATCTTATATTTTAACAAATATTTGAATCATTTTATTTTTTAATCATAATATTATGTAGGAGAATAAATATAAACAAAAATAAATATAATTATGTAGTTCATGTTAATTATATATTTTGGAAAGTATATGTATTATGTGATTTTTCAAAATAATTATTAAATAAAATTGAAATTTTCACACACACACACATATATATATATATATATATATATATATATATATATATATATATATATATATATATATATATATATATATATATATATATATATATATATATATATATATATATATATATATATATATATATATATATATATATATATATATATATATATAACCATCTCTAAAATTGATAAATAAACAAGAAATAATAATTTAAGAAAAACTATAAACATCACAGGGTATTCGGTAGTGTATCAGATCATGCTATTTTTGTATTTACTCCTAGGTATGACTTATACCTTTTGCTATTAAATTATGTTTTTCCATTTTAAAAAAAAAAAAACTGTTAATGTGATTTTCTTTGTTAGTTCCAAGAAGGTCTTAGCTATGGTTAGATGAAAAAAGATTTAATGGTAATTTTATTTGAATGATAGAGTAGAAAAATAGTATAGGATAATTATGATTGTTTTGTTTAAAATAATATACCTACTTTTTTTATTTAACTATTTGATCTGACCTAATCAGAAGAGACCTTCTAGTGATGATCAATTACGGTGATGAACCGGAGGTGTATCTGTAAGACACTCTGATGTCAAAGCGAGAAAGTACAAGTATAAAATAGGTAGAGAGGAGAATAAAATTCAAAATATCCGACCCTTTGGAAGATACAATATTTATAATATGTCGCCAGTGCTGAGTCAAGGTTCTCCTCATGGGCTGGATTAGCTAGGCCCAAGGAAGATCTGTCAAGGACTGCGTGAGATTATATAAGACCTAACGCGTGATATTGCCCTTGGTCCAACTTCCCCTACATATCAGGAGACAATAGTGGGCATTTGGGTGACATGGAGCACGTGGGGGAAACGTTATCCCCACGTTCCGTCATATTGGACTGTGGGTCGTGCCCGACAACTGGGTCTCTACCTGATGCATACTGCATTGACCCAGTCCAGAACAGGAGTCTCCCAAGTCGCAGCTCCGGAGCGGAGTGATGACTTAAGCAAGCATGTCAGACATAAGGTTCATGGCGGCGAGTGTCGTATCCCAAAAATTAAGACCTCGCGACGGGAAAGGTGCCTTGGGAAAAATTTAAATGATCAACAGAGTCGTCACCGAACTTATTTTATTCCAATTAAGGAAAAGGAAAATATCGAGAAACCTTTTTTGAAAACAGATAGGGCTTGGTCTTTGAAACCATATTTTGAGTTCGTGAGTCGATTCCGTAAGGGGAAGGTATTAGCACCCCTTACGTCCATTGTACTCAACGGGAACCTCTTAGTTTGATTTGTGATTGAATATCTTAACGAATGTCATTTATCTTCTTCGAACAAAAAGCGGAAATAAAATGCGAAATGATTCTAAACTAGGGTTAGTAATTAGAGGGAAATGGGTGGTTAGCTTCCTAGGGTGCTCGACAAGGAGTAAGATCTGCGTGCCTACGTATTCCCTTGTGCAATAGGAAAGTCAGAGCTTCGTAGTTCGTGGTTCTAAGGTTGGTTAGTTGGTTGATTTTATTAGGCGTCAATTGCTCACACCTGAAACAGATGCCTCGTGTTTAAACAATTGAAGAAACGCATCAGAGATCCAACACTTGTCTTTTTCACCTTGTTTCGATAGTTGTTAAATGTTTTATTAATCTAAGACCGCTTGATGTTGGATCAAGGGTTTGGTTCTAAAAGTAACATTTTGGTTTTTTTGGTTTGATGGCGATGCGCGAAGCAGTCGACTTTACAGGTAAATGCAGATGGGGGTTTATTATTTGTGTTGGTTAGGTGGATCCGATTCCCTAGGGGTGCTCCTAGTAATACGGAAACATAACCGAATGAATTGTGCGAGTGTGCGAGTGAAACCGCTTGGTGTTGGACCAAGGGTTCGCAAACGAAATAAAATCGATAAAATGCGGAAAATAAAATGCGTACAAAATAATGGGAGAGGGATACATGTAAATTACACGGGGTTGTGATAAATAAAGGGTATCATTGTAGTTTGCCCAAGAGGAAGCGTGTGTGCAGTGTTTCGAACTATTCGGAGGCGTTGAACCTTTTTATTCGGAGGAAACTATTCGGAGGCGTTGGACCTTTTCGGATGCGTCGAAATGTGGTTCGTTAACTACCTTAGAACTGGTTCAAAGTTTAGAACCGTTATATGAGGAGTCGAATTGTTTTATGTATTAAAAAGCGATAAATAAAATAAAATGATATAACCAATAAATAAAAATAATAAATTAAATTAAATTGCGGAAAAATAAACTAAATTACATAGGCCTCATATTGATCGAGTATCACCGATTTAATGAAATCGGGCGAAACGTCGACCGTTTGTTATATCATCGGCCCAAAAATAAACAATAAAATAGAAATGAATTATATGAACATTAAAATATTTTCTAAAATCATCTAAAAACAGATAACAAAATAAAGTATTATGGAATATATAAAAAAAAACTTATTTAAATAAATAAAAGAGGTACAAAAAAAAAAAGTAAGAAACTGAGAGGGGTGTGTGCGCTAGATTAAAGGGTGCAATTAGCAGCAGATCAACTAGGTTGAGCCCAAAAGCTAGAAAAAACATTTATAAAATAATCCTTAAGAAAAGGGAATGCACGGTTGCAGTATAGGGTGTTACTGTGTGAATCTCGCTGGGTTTCAAAGCCCAGTCCAGCAAACAGAAGCTTAATATAAAAATATAAAACAAAAAAATTGAATAATAAAAACGAAATCTGAACATGACTCTCTCTCAAAAGTGAAGCATTTAATAGAGATCAACAATATCCCAATATTCAACGGTTCAATAAAGACAGAGAAAACGATAAACCCATAAAAACAGAACTCGATTCAACAAGAAAAATAGAAAAGTGATGGAGAAACCCACCCTTTCAAAAGCTCAACGGCGCTGATGCTCTCTTAGATCTCACGGTTTTGGTCGCACGACGGATGCTCACGGTTGTGGATGGTGGTTGAAGTTTCGCCGGTGGTGGCGAAGTTCGTCGGATTATGGGTTTGGTTCGGATTGTTGAAGGAAGGTTATGGTAAAAAGGATTCAGTGAAGGTCTTGGGATGGTGGTTTGTGATGAAACGATTGAGGTGATGCTTGCGTTCGGCGGTTCCAGTGTTTCGTGATGGTGAAGGAGGAGTTCACGGCGAGTATGGTTTGTGAGGGAGGTGGTTTCGCGATTTCTGTTTGTGTTTCGGAGTGTTCGTTTTTTCACGGTTTGCGGTTGTGGTGAGTAGTTTGTTTCCGGTTTGTTACGATTTGTCACGGTGAGGTTTGTGTTTTCAAATTTGAAGATGATGAAGGTTGAAATATGGTTAGTTTATGAAGGTAAGTTTTATTTATTAACAAAGGATATGAAAATCTGAGGTTCTGAGCTTATGGTGGTGATGCAGTTACGTGTTTCTGGAAATTAGAGAGGCGGGTCAAAACAAATTGTGTTATTTCTGAAGCTTGATTCTTAGTTTTTCCCCCCAGAGATTTTAGAGGTTTTCAAGCTTATTTTGTGTATTGTGAAGGATTGGTTTTATAGAGAAGAATTAAGAGGGTAAAAAGGAGATTTGGGGCTGCTGGGATTTGCCATGAATTGGTTATGGTGAAAAAAAATGGTTGCTGTGCGTAGAAGGTAGTGGAATCCGTTGATGGTAGTATGGAGCATTGTTTTGGAAATTCAGCTTGGGTGAGGTCAACGTGTGACAAAGAAATGGTGTGGGGTCCATTGATATATTGTTAAAAATGGTAGAAGTCATGCCTTGGCTGAGAGTAATTTGTTTTGGGCCATAAAGAAATGGTATTAGCTGATAAATGTGGGATAAAATTATTTTTGAAACAGAAAATTAATAATAGTACAAATAATAATAATAATAATAATAATAATAATAATAATAATAATAATAATAATAATAATAATAAAATACTACTAAAAATAATAATAATAATAATAATAATAATAAAAACTAACAATAATAATAATAAAACTAATTTATGATAATGAAAATAAGTTTTTTTTTTAATTTGTGAGTTTAAGGAAAAAAAATGGTAATGACTTAAAATAATGGACTAGAGAAGAAAGGGCTTTTGGAAATGACAATGAATTGAAAAACTTTTTTGTGTAATATAGATTATTTAAAATAAAATGGATTAAATAAAATAAACAAGGCATTAGATTTTTTTGAACGAAATGAATTTCTTTTTTTTTTTAAATGAAAATTGGATAGTGAAATGGTTTAGAAAAATGATTTAAAATAAAATAATGAAAGAAAAAAAGAAAAAAAAAACAAATAAATAAAAAGGATGATAAAAAGGTGATAACCGGATAAAAGCTTCCACATAACACAAAACACCGCACACAAGCTTGACCTGAACGAACCTTAAACAGAAGGAAATGAAAATTTGAAATAACATATTTTTTGGATTTTTTTTAATATGCGGTTAGACAGTAAAATAAAATGGTGCAGGTAGGACAAATTTGGGGTATGACAGTTGCCCCTATCGAATTGGCTTAGACCGAGTAAGATGAACTGACTCGCGTTCAAACTTTCAAGTGTAGAAGCATGCCTTCAACCTCGAGGATTTTGATGAAGACAACACGACTCATGCACTTCATACTTGCAAAAATTTAAGAGCTTCCAACATGATCAAGCAACAAGCAATTGGCATTGTGATCAAGCTTCGTATGCACATTCAGTTTATTTCAAGGCTTGGAATCGTGCGTTGAGGTATACATCAAATCGCTTTAAGATTGATATACAAGTGCTCAAATTATCATTTCATATTTTATCATGATGCATACAATCTTTGGAAAGTTTCTAAAATGGTTTAACACTTTTAAAAATAATATGTTTCTATTTTTTAACAATGTTAACCGGTTAACCATTTGGTTAACCAGTTAACGGCTTCAAATTTTTAAAAGTTGTGTTAACGTTTACATGCGTTAACCAGTTAACACTGAAAGTTTTTGAAAAAATCATTCCTTTAAAATTCAAATTGTATCTTTTGGTTATACCTTTTCAAATAATTATTTTTCATAATTTTTCATACCTTTTTGAAAGGGTGTTTTGAATATTATATATTCTGAATTTTTTAAATTCAAAAACAACCTCTTAGAATTTTTTCATTAAAAATCACTCAATCAAATTCACTTATTTTCATATATTTTCAAACTTTAAAAAGTGTTCATATTTGATTCATAACATTTCATATTCATTTTGAACACTTGTATTGAAATTGAGAAGTGGATTTTGATCAAAGGAGAAGATCAATTTTATATTGATATCACATATTGTATTATTCTCAAAATTACAAAGAATTATAAAAGTTTTCTATTGTGACTTGTGATCCAGGATTGTTGGACACAAGGGATAGTGATTGCAAGAGGATTGTTCTTGCACACTAGGTTATGTTTAGTTGTTTAGAAATTAGGCCTCACCGATTGATGGTGCGATAGGTTGTACAATCTAAAAACTAGTGGAAAATCTCTTTCGTGTTGGAAAGGGGACTGGATGTACCTTCGGATTGTGAAGGGAACCAGGATAAATTGTTGTGTCTCTTTTATTTCTTGCTTTATCGTTTTCCTACCATAAAAAAGTAAAAGAGAAATATCCATCCATTAAGAAAATAATCGAGAAAATTTTATAACACCTAATTCACCCCCCTCTTAGGCGTACTTTGAAACTACAATTGGCATCAGAGCAAGTTTAGGTAACCTGTTCCTACAAGATCTTGTATGGCTTCCGCAAACTCGAATCTTGTTTTCAAAGATGGTGGATGTAGCAACAAGCCCCCACTCTTCTACAGCGAATATTTTTACTTTTGGAAAATCAGAATGAAAGCACATCTTGAAGCCCAAGGAGAAGGCATATGGGAAGTGATCGAAGAAGGTCCACATAATCCTGTAAACGTGATCAATGGCGTTGGAACCGCAAAGTTAAAAAAATACTTATGATGAAGATGATAAGAAGAAGATTCTAAATGAGAAGAAGGCAGTCAATATACTCCAAAGCGCTCTCAGTATGGATGAGTTCTTCCTCGTATCACAGTGTAAATCGGCAAAGGAGATTTGGGATACCTTGGTAGAAACGCATGAAGGAACAACATAAGTAAAAAGATCAAGGCTTAATACTTTAAGTCAAGAATATGAGATGTTCCGTATGCAGCCCGGGGAATCTATTGTTTCCTTACAAAAAAGATTCGTTCATCTAACAAATCACTTGATTGCTCTCGGGAAGACCTTCACCAACGACGATCTCAAATTAAAAGTCCTAAGATCCTTGACAAGGGAATGGCAACCGAAAGTGGCCTCTATTTCGGAAAAGAAGAGTGTCTCAACGATGACATCCGCATCCCTATTTGGCAAACTTCAAGAGCACGAATTGGAACTTGGAAGGCTCGAGAAGCACGAAAGTCAAGAGAAAAAGTCCAAGGGAATTGCTTTGAAGATTGACACGAAGGATGACAAAGACGACGAGACTTCCGAAGATGAGAACTTCATGCTTCTTGTTAAGAAGCTTGGTAAGTTTTTCAACAAAAATAAAAATTCCTCTTTTCCTAAAAAGAATATACATTTCAGGAAAAAGGATGCATCCACATCGATTCAAGAAGTCACATGTTATGAATGTGGGAAGCAAGGTCACATAAAACCGGATTGTCCAAGACTTGCAAAGAAAGGAGGATTCAAAGGCAAGAAGGATTTCAAGAATAAAAAGGCTTATGTTGCTTGGGACGATAATGAAATTAGTTCCTCATCAGAATCAGAAAGCGATGAATGTGCAAATATGGCTCTAATGGCTTCACATCACTCCGATGAAGAAAATGACGAGGTTAGTAGCAACTTTTCGATTTATGAGAATGATGCACAAGAAGTTATAGATGAACTTCTAAAAGAATGAAAGACTTTGTATAAAAACATTTCATCCCAAAAGAAACGAATTCTATCTTTAGAAGAACAAAATACCGCTTTTGGAAAATACATTGAAAATGAAAAACAAAAATTGATGGATGAAAAACAAAGTCTTGTATGCAAAAATTGTGAGTCATTATCTTTTCAAATTTTTCAACTTAAAATAGTATTAGAAAGATATGAAAAAGGTCAAATTTTCCTGGAGGAAATTCTTAGGCACCAAAGATATCCTAATGACAAAAGTGGTTTAGGATATTCTAAGTTTTCCAAACCAAGCACAAATGAAATCATTTTCGTAAAAGCTAGTGAACAAGTTGTTAAAGAAAAGACAAACAATTCTAAAACCATGCATCAAAGTCATAAAAAGAAAAGAATCATTAAGAAACAAAAGTATGTTCCTAGATATAAAAGTCACTTTCAACTTACTTGTTTTTATTGTGGAATCAAAGGCCATACACCTAATGCTTGCTATGTGCGCAACATTGGTGTTGCTAAAGGGCATTATGTGTGGGTTGAAAAGGGTACTAACTACCAAGGACCCAAAGAAATTTGGGTACCTAACAATACTTGATTTTGTTTTGTAGGTATGCTTGAAGACAACTTCTACTCAATGGTATCTTGATAGCGGTTGTTCAAAGCATATGACGGGCGATATCAACAAATTTTCAAGTTTATCACTAAAGGCCAAAGGATACGTTACTTACGGTGATGATAATAAAGGAAAGATTCTTGGAGTAGGAACCGTTGGTGCACCTCCTCATACAATCATCGAAGACGTTCTTTATGAGGAAGGCCTTAAACACAACCTTCTTAGCATAAGTCAATTGTGTGACAAAGGGTTTCGAATCAACTTCACAAAGGAGGAATGCTTGATAGAACATGAAGTCACCCATGACCTCTTGCTAAAAAGTAAAATATTTAATAACATTTTCATGATTTATTTTGATGACTCTTCCTTGAAGGTAAAATGTTTAATGGCAAACAATAACAAGGCATGACTTTGGCATAAAAGGTTTGCTCACATTCACATGGAGCATTTAAACAAGTTAATAAAGCATGACCTAGTTGTTGGTCTTCCGAAGATAAAGTTCATCAAGGATAAGTTATGTGATACTTGCCAAAAAGGGAAGCAAACCAAGACATCTTTCAAGTTCAAGAAAGTGATATCTACTTCAAGGCCACTACAATTGTTACATATGGATCTTTTTGGTCCATCAAGAACAAAAAGCTTCGGAGGTAACGTTTATGCTTTAGTTATTGTTGATGATTTCTCTCGATACACATGGACATTGTTTTTAGTGCAGAAAAGTGATGCTTTCAAAGCATTCAATAAGTATGCAAAGCAAATTCAAAACGAGAAGTCACTCACAATAGTCTCCATTAGAAGAGACCATGGTGGAGAATTCCAAAACTCATCCTTTGAAGACTTTTGCGAAGAGCATGTAATTTCTCACAACTTTTCCGCACCAAGGACTCCTCAACAAAACGGTGTCGTAGAAATGAAGAATAGGGCATTGGTGGAACTTGCAAGAACAATGCTTAGCGACTCAAATCTTCCTAAATATTTTTGGGCGGATGCGGTTAGCACGGCTTGTTTTGTAAGCAACTGTGTCAATATTCGACCAATTCTCAAGAAGACTCCGTATGAGTTGTTCAAGGGTAGGAAACCAAACATATCATTTTTCCACATATTCGGATGCAAATGCTTTGTTCTCAACAACGACAAGGACAGTCTTGGTAAGTTTGATGAGAAGTCCGACAAAGGTATATTTCTTGGTTATTCTCTCTCAAGTAGAGCTTTTAGAATTTCCAATAAACGAACAATTACTATTGAAGAATCTATTCATGTTTCATTTGATGAGACTAACCCCTCGAAAGAGGATAATATTATTGTGGATGATGATGATGATGTAGTAGATATGTCACAACAACAAAAGGAGACATCAAAAGATCAAGAAAATCACAAGAAGATAACTCACCAATCATTGAAGAACATCAAGATCTTCCGAAAGAATGGAGAACTCATAGAGATCACCCGATAGATAAAGTTATTGGTGATATTAGCCAAGGTGTTGCAACTCGACTAAATCTCAAGGATGCTTGTCTCAACATGGCGTTTTTATCTCAAATTGAACCAACTAAAATCGATGAAGCCTTAGGCGACGATCAATGGATAGTAGCAATGCAAGAAGAACTTAATCAATTCGAAAGTAATCAAGTTTGGAATCTTATACCAAGACCGGACAACAAACACATCATAGGAACAAGATGGGTGTTCAAAAACAAACATGACGAGAATGGAATCATAGTTCGTAACAAAGCAAGATTGGTCGCACAAGGCTACAACCAAGAAGAAGGAATTGACTTTGATGAAACGTTCGCTCCGGTAGCAAGGTTAGAAGCAATTAGATTATTACTTGCTTACGCTTGTTCCATGAATTTTCAGTTATACCAGATGGATGTCAAAAGCGCTTTCCTGAATGGTTACATCAATGAAGAAGTCTATGTCAAACAACCTCCGGGCTTTGAAGACTTCAAGAATCCCTCTCATGTGTACAAGTTGAAGAAGGCTCTTTATGGCTTAAAGCAAGCACCAAGAGCATGGTATGATCGCCTTAGCAACTTCCTATGTGAGAAGGGTTTTACAAAAGGAAAGGTTGACAAGACTTTGTTCATCAAGAATTTCAAGGGCAACACCTTACTAGTTCAATTCTATGTCGAGGACATCATCTTCGGATCAACAAACAAAGACCTTTGCGAAGAATTCTCTCTTATGATGCAAGGAGAATTTGAGATGTCCATGATGGGAAATATGAACTACTTCCTCGGATTACAAATCAAGCAAACAAAGGATGGCATCTTCATCAACCAATCCAAGTACTGCAAGGAATTGTTGAAAAGATTCGATATGGATAGTTGCAAAGTGATGTCTACTCCTATGGGATTCGGAACGTACGTTGATCAAGACCTATCCGGCATTTCAATTGATATTACAAAGTATCGAGGTATGATCGGTTCACTATTATATTTGACGGCAAGCCGTCCTGACATTATGTTTAGTGTTTGTTTATGTGCCCGCTTTCAAGCTCATCAGAAGGAATCACATCTCACCGCTGTGAAGAGGATCATGAAGTATCTCAAAGGAACAACGCACGTCGGACTATGGTATCCAAAAGGTAGCACATGTTCTTTAATTGGTTATTCTGATGCTGATTATGCAGGATGTAAGACCGATAGAAAAAGTACAAGTGGTACTTGTCACATTCTCGGGAATGCACTAGTGTCGTGGGCATGTAAGAAGCAAGCATGTGTTGCACTTAGCACGGCCGAAGCGGAGTACATCGCAGCAGGAAGTTGTTGTGCCCAAATCTTGTGGCTTAAACAACAACTCCTTGATTTCGGTATAGATCTTGGTTGTATCCCTCTCCGATGTGACAACACAAGTGCTATCAATATCACGAAGAACCTGGTCATGCATTCAAGAACAAAGCATATAGATATCCGACATCACTTCCTTCGAGATCATGTACTAAACGGAGATGTAGATGTTACGTTCGTGGATACACACAATCAACTCGCCAATATATTCACTAAACCATTGGCTAAGGAGCAATTCTTCAAGATTCGACAAGAACTTGGTATTCTCAATGAAGGTGACATCTAACCTTAACTTAAAAATTGATTGTTGTATGTATTTGTTGCATAATATATGTTTTTGTTCACTTTGTGTTACAAAAGGATAGCACTTACTTTTCGCCGTGTTTGAACTTCCACTCTTTCGGTTATCCGAAAAGCATCTTTTTTAAAAATATTTTTTGATCAAAAGTTGTGTTGTGATATATGCTAACACTTTGTAAAAAAAAAAATTGTCAAAAATATTTTTCCGCATAGCCCCAAAACTGCTACTGTCTTTTAAATTTTTTTGAAAATTTTGGCCCGTTAACCGGTTAACATTTCCCAGACAGCATTTCTAGGTCACATGTCTGTCAAAACGTTTTGTGTTTTATTTTTCTTCTTTTATGTCTTTTGGTATGTGTGTTAAATGGTTCATGGTACCTCTTTCCAAAACCTCATAACTCATTTCCTCCTACTTTGACCCACCATTAAACACCACTATCTCATATTTAAACTCTCTTCTCCAAAAACATAAACACTCCATCAATACTCCATTAAAACCCACTCCACTAAAACTCTCTTATAAACTCTACCCTCTAAACTTCACTCTCCACTCCCACAAACCCTAATCCGAAAATACATCTTCAAACCCTAAAACCCTGAGCTTCAGCTTGTCTTCAATGGCTCCCAGAAAAGGAAAGGCTCCAGTGTCAGTGTCAAAATCCAGCAGTGAAGAAGAAATGACCATGAAATCAACCAAGAAGCGAAGAATGGATTTTCGTGTCCGGGTTCACCATCTTCTTAAGGGTAAGTATGTGAATCTGAAATCCTTTGAAACCTTTAAGTTTCCGGCTTTGTTAGAATATCAGGGGATGCTAGACTTTATTGCTGATAACGGAAAAGTGTATCCAAATTTGGTAAAATCTTTTATGAACAACATGTCTCTTAACTGTGATGATAAGGAGAAACACCAATTGTTTGTTGTTGTGAGAAAATGTGAGATTGGAGTTGACCTAGGTACTCTTGCAGCTTCTTTGTCTATCCCATATTCGGGTGTTTTTCTCTGAAAAGGGGTAAACCATGATGAAGGAAAATAGGCTGACTATGACAAAATGGAATACTATTATCAGATTTGTAGGTTTCCAAAGGCAACCGTGGTGTTCGGCCAACGTACCTCTCGGGTACTCTGTTATGCTAAGAATTTATCTGTGGATGATCGGATGCTACACTATGTTATCTGTCATGTTTTGCTGCCCAAGGATTCCAACTTGTCTCAGATCAATGATTTGGAAATGCAAGTACTTTTTGCTGTCAAGAACAAGATTAGAGTGAATTGGCTTCCTACTATGATGTATCATCTGAAGCAACAGATTTCTCTAAAGACAAGATTACCATATGGCCGCCTCATCTCAAGAATCTTGGAAATTATCGATATGGAAATCGGTAGAGAGCCTTCTATTGCTATGTCTACAACAGCTAATGAGATTAATGGAGTCACTATCATCAAAAACACCGACATAATTCAAAGCAATGATGGAACCTACAAGTATGACGACGGATCCTCCACCTCCATCCCACCTATTCCGGAAACCGACATCACAAATGACTTTCTTTATGCTACCATCATGAAAAACCATCATGAAACCATGCGTGCCTTCAAAAGCCTTCAGAACTTAGTTTTAAGCTCCCGAAACCCCACCGAGTTTGTTGATGAGGATGGGGACGGTAGCAAAGAGGAGGAAGAAGATTATGAGGATGTGTCGGATGAGGATTGAGGACCATGTTTCTATGTTGTTTTTTTTACTATGTTTCTTATGTTGCTTTAAGTCTAGTTTATGTTTTGTTGTTTCAAACATAAGTCCTAAGTTTATTAGGCAATTTTGGTTTCGTTGTATTAAGTTTTCACATTATGTTCGTGCTCTTGTTGGTTATGTTGAATCATGTTTATGCTTCTATGTGTGTTTGCTTGCATGTTTACTTGATGCGTATTTCTATTCAAGGCGTGTATGGTGATTTTTTTCATATCTATACTTGTTGGTCTCTTCCTTTTTGCTAATGCCAAAGGGGGAGAAGACTTTGTTTCTCTAATGCCTCTCGATGCAGAATTTCTTTTGCTCCTGCCGCTATTATTTAGGGGGAGTTGCTATCCTTAGGGGGAGGATATTCTTAGAGAAACGTCGATCAAAGCTCTCGCAGAATTTTTGGTTGTCATCATCAAAAAGGGGGAGAATGTAGAAGAATGCCTTCAACCTCGAGGATTTTGATGAAGACAACACGACTCATGCACTTCATACTTGCAAAACGTCAAGAGCTTCTAACATGATCAGGCAACAAGCAATTGGCATTGTGATCAAGCTTCGTATGCACATTCGGTTTATTTCAAGGCTTGGACGCGTGCGTTGAGGTATACATCAAATCCCTTTAAGATTGATATACAAGTGCTCAAATTATAATTTCATATTTAATCATGATGTATACAATCTTTGGAAAGTTTCTAAAATGGTTTAACACTTTTAAAAATAATATGTTTCTATTTTTTAACAGTGTTAACCGGTTAACCATTTGGTTAACCGGTTAACGGCTTCAAATTTTTAAAAGTTGTGTTAACGTTTACATGCGTTAACCGGTTAACCATTTGGTTAACCGGTTAACACTGAAAGTTTTTGAAAAAATCATTCCTTTAAAATTCAAATTGTGTCTTTTGGTTATACCTTTTCAAATAATTATTTTTCATAATTTTTCATACCTTTTTGAAAGGGTGTTTTGAATATTATATATTCTGAATTTTTTAAATTAAAAAACAACCTCCTAGAATTTTTTCATTAAAAATCACTCAATCAAATTCACTTATTTTCATATATTTTCAAACTTTAAAAAGTGTTCATATTTGATTCATAACATTTCATATTCATTTTGAACACTTGTATTGAAATTGAGAAGTGGATTTTGATCAAAGGAGAAGATCAATTTTATATTGATATCACATATTGTATTATTCTCAAAATTACAAAGAATTATAAAAGTTTTCTATTGTGACTTGTGATCCAGGATTGTTGGACACAAGGGATAGTGATTGCAAGAGGATTGTTCTTGCACACTAGGTTTTGTTTAGTTGTTTAGAAAGTAGGCCTCACCGATTGATGGTGCGATAGGTTGTACAATCTAAAAACTAGTGGAAAATCTCTTTCGTGTTGGAAAGGGGACTGGATGTACCTTCGGACTGTGAAGGGAACCATGATAAATTGTTGTGTCTCTTTTATTTCTTGCTTTATCACTTTCCTACCATAAACAAGTAAAAGAGAAATATCCATCCATTAAGAAAATAATCGAGAAAATTTTATAACACCTAATTCACCCCCTCTTAGGCGTACTTTGAAACTACATCAAGGTATAAGATAATTAGATACTAACAGACTCCAAATTTGTCCGTAACAGAAAGAAATTGTGTAGTAAATCGATGATTAAAATTGGAAAATAAAGGTGATACGAAACAAAAACAGGTTGACAGAAAATTAAATAATCACTTATCACTGCAAGGATGATAATGTGACCCCGACACCAAAAGGATGTCGAGTGACATAAATTTCAACAAATCGCTTATCACCGCAAGGATGATAATGCGACCCCGACACCAAAAGGATGCCGAGTGGCAGAAAATTAAACAAATCGCTTACCACCGCAAGGATGATAATACGACCCCAACATTCGATGCTAGGTCGATGCTAAGTAACAAAAAAATTAAATAATCGCTTACCACCGGAAGGATGATAATGCGACCTGAACACTTGATGCTAGGTCGATGCTGAGTAACAGAAAATTAAATAATCACTTACCACCACAAGGATGATAATGTGACCCCAGCACTCGATGCTAGGTCGATGCTGAGTAACAGAAGAAAAACAAATAATCGCTTACCACCGCAAGGATGATAATACGACCCCCAACACTCGACGCTAGGTCGATGCCGAGTAACAGAAAATTAAATGACCGCTTACGACCACAAGGATGATAATGCGACCCCAACACTCGATGCTAGGTCGATGCTGAGTAACAGAAGAAACAAAATCGCTTACCACCGCAAGGATGATAATGCGACCCCAGCATTCGATGCTAGGTCGATGTTGAGTAACAGAAAATCAAACAAATCACTTACCACCGCAAGGATGATAATGCGACCCCAACAGTCGAGGCTAGGTCGATGCTGAGTAACAGGAAAATAAATAATCGCTTACCACCGCAAGGATGATAATGCGACCTCAACACTCGATGCTAGGTCGATGTTGAGTAACAAGAAAATAAATAATCGCTTACCACCGCAAGAATGATAATGCGACCCCAACACTCGATGCTAGGTCAATGCTGAGTAATAGGAAATTAAATAATTGCTTACCACCGCAAGGATGATAATACGACCCCAACAGTCGATGCTAGGTCGATGTTGAGTAACAGAAAATTAAATAATCGCTTACCACCGCCAGGATGATAATGAGACCCCAACACTCGAGGCTAGGTTGATGCTGAGTAACAGGAAATTAAATAATCGCTTACCACCGCAAGGATGATAATGCCATCCCAACACTCGATGCTAGGTCAATGTTGAGTAACAAAAAAAATTAAATAATCTGGAAGAGAAATATTCAACGGGGACGTCCACTGAATAACACCTAGGAGAATCTTTGGAATCTTCGATCGACCCTGGATCTTGACTTCTGCTGGGGAAAGGCCTGGAATCTTGGGTTGATCATGGATCCTGAATTATGCAACTATGCTTGTTTGTTTTTGAAATGGTATTCCATAATGATGGAGATACGATGCAAGTGTTTATGCACTGCTAAAAGTTAAAATGTTGGGAGTATGAAAAGTTGATTTATTTAGGTATGCATATGATGCACATGCTGTAAATGATGGATGTAAATAATGCATAATGATGCATATGAGGTGATCGGAATGATAAAAGCGCCAGCTTAGTGGACTTTTGGTCTGGTAGTTGCCAATGATGATTGGACTTTGGGTGGGTGGAGGGTTTGATTCCCCGACACTTGATCTTCGACGATGCGTGGTTAGAAGATGAATCTGGGTGCCCCAAGTTCGGTCACTTGCTGATGAGCGAAGCGACTTAGTTGGCACATTAAGATTGATTTGCTTTGAACGGTTTCCAACGCCTGGCAAGATCTTCTTGTTCAGCTGGTGAAAAGAGATATGAAGATTTGCTCCTTGTTTGCTTGCCCCTGTCTATAGGGTATTGGAAAGAATTCTGGTAGGGAAACTTTGAGAATGACCATGACATGATCTTCCCTAGTGTCTGGATTTGGTAGGTGTCTGCCACTGATTGAGCATTTGAAGGTGACTTGCCCCTGATTGAGCCGTTGGAAGATGACTTTCCCCTGATTGAGCTGTTTTGAGGATGATTTTCTCTTGAATGAGTTTATTTTGACGAAGTATTGATTCAAGTTCCTCTTTTGATTGCCCCTTGTTGGGATTGCACTGATGTTACGCACTGAATTGCAATTAAATTATTCATACACAAATGGTAGTGTTAATGTAACGTTCATGTGAGTTTTGAAAAAGTCAATTTATTTGAATGTTGTGATAGTGTGATGAATGAACCGTTAGTCCAAATGAGGTGCTTGATTTAGAAAGTGCGTGAAAGATGCAGCAAGAATAATGTGCAATCGAGATTGAAGATTAGCAAATATATGGGAGTCAATTTACGCAACCTTGTTGGTAGCATGCTTTCAGAATAAACCCTGCCTCAATTAGGACTTTTGAGGGTTGTAACGGGGTCTAGTTAATGGTTTGAGAAGCAAAGGATAATAGGCTCAAAGTTTTATTTGTACCCACCCCTTCTTTGTAATGTTCTTCAGTCCTACGTTCAGTTAACTCTACACATGCACTCGTTTTCGACTTTGCAAGAGTGAAGATGAAGCTTTTAGGTTCGCTTGGAAGTGACAGTCATCTTATTTTGTTGTTGGTGACCCTTTGATTCTTGATTTGGTGGTCATTGATATTTGTTTTGATTTTGCTGAGAATTTAAGTTCCTCTTTTGATTTGTTCTTTTTTCGACTAAGTCTCCATTCGGGTGCTCAACTTAGTGGTTTTTTCTTTTCTTTTCTTTTTGTCTGAATGTTGTGAATGACAAGTCATTTGTTGATGGTCCTCCGACGGGATGTCTCATCTTGCAATTTGAAGGTGTAGCCAGGTTAACTGAACAACTACCCTGCCCTGGGTTAAATGTAAGGGTTTGTATCCGAAAGAAACTCCTACTACTAGGCTCAAAGTGATCGACTAGGGATTAACTCCTTATATCTCCGGTGTTTGGGAAATTTAAAAAAATGCATGTACATCATTGACGAGGTTTTATCCGAAAGCATACCGCAACAGTTATGTATTTTGTTTTCATCATCCTCCCTCAAATATTTGTTAAAGTGAAGTGAGGGAATATTTTTGTGATTTTTGTGTTAAATGAGAAATAATGAGTAAATGCGAATAGACTGATTCAAAACATGCATAAACATATTATTAACAACACCGAATATGAAATAACAATGTTCAAAGCACATAGTACTTAAACAAACAATACAAAACAACAAGAATGCGAAAATAATAAATGGCGATGACTGCCTTGATTTGAGGAATTGAACTTCTCTTGATTTGACTTGCTCAGAGTTGGAGACTATTCAGCTTGATCTTCAACAACCCCTTCAAAAGCTTTCACTTGCTGGCACCGTGTGGCGACAATGGATTGGCATGGACATTTGGATTCTTATGAGTGAAGGTGAGTTCCTTAGAGTCGATCAGGTCTTGAACTTTGTGCTTGAATACTCTGCAGTTCTCAATTGTGTGACCTAGAGCACCCTTGTGATACTCATAGCGAGCATTGGCATCATAGTCTCGGGCGGTACCAGTTTGTGGTGGCATATCCCTCAAAGTAAGAGATCCCTTTGCCATCAGCCCATTGAAGATTTCTCCATATGACATAGGCAGTGGATCAAAGTTTCTTTCAGACTTTCTTTGTTGATATGGCTGGCGTTATTGAGGAGCGCGTTGCTGTTGTTGACCAGGCTGTTGTGGATAAGCCGGTTGCTGATATGGATTAGGTGCAACATTAACAATCAGAGGATATGGACGCGGTTGATAAAGCATTTGAGGCGGAAATGGAGCTTGGATAACAGGCTGATAAGGCATTGGAGGAACTAGCTGATATGGCACAGGAGCATATTGTGCAGCAGCAACATATGGATATTGATAGTAGGGTAGTGAAGTAGGTGCACTCTGTTGAGGATTCCCACTTGAAGCAAAAATGGCATTTGTTTCACCCTTTTTGTACCCGTTGAAAGGCTTTTTGACTCCATCTTGGCTGCTAGAACCTCCTTGGATCTTTCCACTTTTCAAACCTTCTTCGATTCTTTCTCCAACAATCACCATGTCCGAGAAACCAGAAGACACGTTGTTGATCAGCTTTTCATAGTATTGCCATTGTCAGGTACCCATGAAAAGGTCAATCAGTTCACGGTCAACCAATGGCGGATGAACTCTGGCAGCTAGCTCCCTCCAGCGTTGTGCGTACTCTTTGAATGATTCGTTTTCCCTTTGAGTCATACTCTGAAGTTGAGTACGGTTAGAAGCTAAGTCAATGTTGTACTTGTACTGCTTTTTGAATGCATCAGATAGATCAAGCCAAGTATGCACATTATTGCGCTCAAGTTGCATGTACCATTCTAGAGACGCTCCAGACAGGTTGTCTTGGAAGCAATGGATCATGAGTTTGTCATCTTTGGCATGAGCGACCATTTTTCTGCAATACATTCTCAAATGGAGCTTAGGACAACTGAGGCCTTTGTACTTCTCGAATTCTGGCAATCTGAACTTAGTAGGGATCACAACATTCGGAACTAGGCACATGTCTGAGGCACTCAAAGAGGTTGAATTGTGTCCTTCCATGATTCGGAGTTTTTCAGCTAACTCGCGACACATCTTCATAGCTTCAGACTCTTGAACATCATGAGGATTGGTGATTGGAACATCGGTATGCATCTCGTACTCAACTTGTTGATCCTCTTCAGCATGAGGAATGTGAACCTGAGTTGGAATGAGTTGAGTTTGAGGAATAAAACCAACAGTAACGCCAGAGGTTGGCATTGGTTGAGAAGTCACTTCTTTAATAGCGGGAGTATAGCCTGGAGGCAAACCATATACCAAATGATTTTGAACAGAAACCGAAGGCATTGTGTGCAAGGTAGATCCTTGCACGAGAACATTGTTCCTTGCGGCAGCAGCTTCGCGACATTCTTCCATTCTGGCCAAAGCTTGTAAAGTCTCAAAAATCGGATCGATCTTGCTCTTGACCGAGTCAATCTCTTCCCTCATAGCAGCTTGTTCATCTTGAATCATGTCCATCAGTCTTCTAGTGTTGGCTCGAGTTAGGTACGGGTGTTGAGAACGATACGGGCGTCGGAAAACCAACTTGATTTACTGAAGAATGAAGGAACAGGTAATGAGTTTACGACTTTGAAATGGAATGCAAGATACATAATAAATGCAATGTAAGATGATATGCATATGCAATGCAAGATCCAGGATCAAAGGTTCAACGCGCTCTAAAATCGAACACAATAATAGAATAAAGTAACTGGTATCTCAGATAAAGAAACCCCACATGTAGGTTTTGGGTAGGTGCCCAGAGTTATGGAGCATTGTCAAAAAATATTATAGACATGACGGAGATTCATCATACGATAATATCTTTGAAATGATCAACTCTAGGTGAGGTCTTTGTATTGTCCTACGAAGAAGATTCCCCGTATGCGTTTACTACACAACCATAAATCCTGGTTTAGGGTATTCTCAGACATCGTCAATCGAGATTGAGAATATTACTGTCAGATAGTAATATGTTCAAAAGATCTTGTCTGATTGTGGTTTTCATATTAACCCGTTGAGTCACATAGATCTCGTAGGTTAACACTACTAATCACTATGAATTGGTTTGAAGGTTCCTGGAGTCGACAATTCAACTTAGAAACATTGACAACACGAAGAAGGAACATCGCATCACAATATTTCCAAGAGAATCTATTCCAGGTGATGGTTTTCGCTTCGTTCCTCGGAGAAGATTCCCCGTGGTCCTCCACTACACAACCATCTTCTAGTCCTATGGGTTTTTCTCAGGCCTTTGCAGTGAGCCTATCTCATTCAGTACCAGTGATCAAAGGAACTAAGTAGCAATAAAAAGTAAGTAAATAAAATAAAATAAATAAGCGGAAGAAGATAAATAATCAAGGTTGACATTCAATCACAAATCAAACTAAGTTAGGCTTGACTCAGTCCCCAGCAGAGTCGTCAACTGTCGTATCCCGAAAAATACGACCTCGCGACGGGAAAGGTGCCGCGGGAAAAATTTAAATGATCAACAGAGTCGCCACCGAACTTATTTTATTCCAATTAAGGAAAAGGAAAATATCGAGAAACCTTTTTTGAAAACAAATAGGGTTTGGTCTTTGAAACAGATGCCTCGTGTTTAAACAATTGAAGAAAAGCATCGGAGATCCAACACTTGTCTTTTTCACCTTATTTCGATAGTTGTTAAATGTTTTATTAATCTAAGACCGCTTGATATTGGATCAAGAGTTTGGTTCTAAAAGTAACGTTTTGGTTTGATGGCGATGCGCGAAACAGTCGACTTACAGGTAAATGCATATGGAGGTTTATTGTTTATGTTGGTTAGGTGGATCCGATTCCTAGTCCCTAGGGATGCTCCTAGTAATACGGAAACATAACCGAATGAATTGTGCGAGTGTGTGAGTGAAACCGCTTGGTGTTAGACCAAGGGTTCGCAAACGAAATAAAATCGATAAAATGCGGAAAATAAAATGCGTACAAAATAATGGGAGAGGGATACATGTAAATTACACGGGGTTGTGAGAAATAAAGGGTATCGTTGTAGTTTACCCAAGAGGAAGCGTCTGTGCAGTGTTTCAAACTATTCGGAGGCGTTGAACCTTTTTATTCGGAGGCAACTATTCGGAGGTGTTGGACCTTTTCGGATGCGTCGAAATGTGGTTCGTTAACTACCTTAGAACTGGTTCAAAGTTTAGAATCGTTCAATGAAGAGTCGAATCGTTTTATGTATTAAAAAGCGATAAATAAAATAAAATGATATAACCAATAAATAAAAATAATAAATTAAATTAAATTACGAAATAAAAAAATAAATTGAAGTAAAATGGCGGAAAAATAAACTAAATTACATAGGCCTCATATTGATCGAGTATCACGGATTTAATGAAATCGGACGAAACGTCGACCGTTTGTTATATCATCGACCCAAAAATAAACAATAAAATAGAAATGAATTATATGAACATTAAAATATTTTCTAAAATCATCTAAAAAAAATAACAAAATAAAGTATTATGGAATATATAAAAAAACTTATTTAAATAAATAAAAGAGGTACAACAAAAAAAGTAAGAGACTGAAAGGGGTGTGTGTGCTAGATTAAAGGGTGCAATTAGCAGCAGATCAACTAGGCTGAGCCCAAAAGCTAGAAAAAACATTTATAAAATAATCCTTAAAAAAAGGGAATGAGCGGTTGCAGTATAGGGTGTTACTGTGTGAATCTCGCTGGGTTTCAAAGCCCAGTCCAGCAAACAGAAGCTTAATATAAAAATATAAAACAAAAAAACTGAATAATAAAAACGAAATCTGAACATGAATCTCTCTCAAAAGTGAAGCATTTAATAGAGACCAAAAATATCCCAATATTCAACGGTTCAATAAAGACAGAGAAAACGATAAACCCATAAAAACAGAACTCGATTCAACAAGAAAAATAGAAAAGTGATGGAGAAACCCACCCTTTCAAAAGCTCAACGGCGCTGATGCTCTCTTAGATCTCACGGTTTTGGTCGCACGACGGATGCTCACGGTTGTGGATGGTGGTTGAAGTTTCGTCGGTGGTGGCGAAGTTCGTCGGGTTATGGGTTTGGTTCGGATTGTTGAAGGAAGGTTATGGTGAAAAGGATTCAGTGAAGGTCTTGGGATGGTGGTTTGTGATGAAACGATTGAGGTGATGCTTGCGTTCGGCGGTTCCGGTGTTTCGTGATGGTGAAGGAGGAGTTCACGGCGAGTATGGTTTGTGAGGGAGGTGGTTTCGCGATTTCTGTTTGTGTTTCGGAGTGTTCGTTTTTTCACGGTTTGCGGTTGTGGTGAGTAGTTTGTTTCCGGTTTGTTACGATTTGTCACGGTGAGGTTTGTGTTTTCAAATTTGAAGATGATGAAGGTTGAAATATGGTTAGTTTATGAAGGTAAGTTTTATTTATTAACAGAGGATATGAAAATCTGAGGTTCTGAGCTTATAGTGGTGATGCGATTACGTGTTTCTGGAAATTAGAGAGGCAGATCAAAACAAATTGTGTTTTTTTTCTGAAGCTTGATTCTTAGTTTTTCCCCCCAGAGATTTTAGAGGTTTTCAAGCTTATTTTGTGTATTGTGAAGGATTGGTTTTATATAGAAGAATTAAGAGGGTAAAAAGGAGATTTGGGGCTGCTGTGATTTGTCATGAATTGGTTATGCGTGAAAAAAAATGGTTGTTGTGCGTAGAAGGTAGTGAAATCCGTTGATGGTAGTGTGGAGCATTGTTTTGGAAATTATGCTTGGGTGAGGTCAGCGTGTGACAAAGAAATGGTGTGGGGTCCGCTGATGTATTGTTAAAAATGGTAGAAGTCATGCCTTGGCTGAGAGTAATTTGTTTTGGGCCATAAAGAAATGGTATTAGCTGATAAATGTGGGATAAAATTATTTTTGAAATAGAAAATTAATAATAGTACAAATAATAATAATAATAATAATAATAATAATAAAATACTACTAAAAATAATAATAATAAAAACTAACAATAATAATAATAAAACTAATTTATGATAATGAAAATAAGATTTTTTTTTTTAATTTGTGAGTTTAAGGAAAAAGTGATAATGACTTAAAATAATGGACTAAAGAAGAAAGGGCTTTTAGAAATGACAATAAATTGAAAAACTTTTTTGTGTAATATAGATTATTTAAAATAAAATGGATTAAATAAAATAAACAAGGCATTAGATTTTTTTGAACGAAATGGATTTTTTTTTAATATGAAAATTGGATAGTGAAATGGTTTTGAAAAAATGATTTAAAATAAAATAATGAAAGAAAAAAAGAAAAAAAACCAAATAAATAAAAAGGATGATAAAAAGGTGATAACCGGATAAAAACTTCCACACAACACCGCACACAAGCTTGACCTGAACGAACCTTAAACAGAAGGAAATGAAAATTTGAAATAACATATTTTTTGGATTTTTTTAATATGCGGTTAGACAGTAAAATAAAATGGTGCAGGTATGACAAATTTGGGGTATGACAGCGAGGCCAGCGGATGTCGAGGACATTTGCTCGTGTTTGTCGAGGCTTGTCTAAAGGCGGTGTTGGCAAGGCCTCATTGGAATTTTACTATGTCGGGAAGAACTATCTGCTCGAGGAGAGTTGTGCTCGACGCTTCTTTTGTACTTCTGCGTCGTTGAAAATGTATGCGACCCAGCGTTTTTGCGATGTCGAGGATATGGGTGCTCGGTGTTACTGTGATGTCGAAGACGCATGTGTTTGCATTTATAAGGTGTCGAGGATAATTGTGCCCGGTACCTGTTGTAGTTCCCAAGGGTGACGTGTCTGATATTTCATTTTCTTCCATAATGACATTTAATATGCGTCGTTTAAATGAAAATAGAAAATATTTTGTGAAAGTCAACACACACATTACTATTTTAAGAGGTATTTAAATTTGTATGTATAAAATATTTATTCAAATGATTTTACTCTAATAGTGCGTTCCCCATCCCCAATCAAAAAACTATCTTGATAAATAACATATTTTTGGAATGAGTAACATTTATTTTATTAATTTTACTTTTACTCTCAAAATATTAGTAAAAAAAAATCTATTTTTTTTATTATTTTAAATTAAGATGATCTTTATCCATAGACAAAAACTGAAACAAAAAGAAACTAAAAAGTCAGCAGCAAAACAGTTAAATGTTTACATTAATTTTAAAAGTTAATACAAATTATCTAACATTCTCCTTCTCTTGCTTCTATCACTCCTTCCTACCACTCCTTCCACCTCTCTAGAATCATAATTACAAATACCTACAATAGCATCCATTTATAACACCTTCCATGTTTGGAAACTTGTAAATATTCCAAACAATACCAAATTAACTCCCAACAAACCAACAATCTACGCCTTGGATATCACGACCAAGAGTGGTTTCTGGTTGAAATATTCACGGTGGATCTCAAGAGGCAGACATAATAATAATAACCTCATTTTTTAGTTGTAGTGCTATGACTTTCTATGGATGTGCTTCTTTGGAGAGTACATGAAATGTTGGCTAGATAGGTTAAGCTTAAAGTAACGATGCCAAAGTTTCAATAAGCTCAGGCTATATATCTCGCATACGAAGCCATGCAACAAAGTCATGGGTCTATACCTACTTAATGAGTCATGACTTTATAATCATCATAGAGACGATGTTTGACTCTACTAAGTAAACATTGACGTTACTATGTAAACATTTCGCCGTGTAGGAACTTATGTGGTTCAAAGTTCAAAATGTATTATATATTAGCATCATTATGAGAATAATTTATGATACTTAGAAAATATACTATGTAAGAAGAGAAATACTTCGTAAAAACGTTAGTCGTAAAAAATTACAAAAAAAAACTATTTTGCAATTTAGTTAGGTGAAAAACACCTCGCAACATTGCTAGGTGAATTTCACCTTGCAAATGTTTTTCCAAGAATTCTGGTCTTAATCAGAGCAGAACAGGCGTACAGTGTGGTCAGAGCAATGTAACTTAGTTAGGTGAAAAACACCTCGCAATATTACTAGGTAAATTTCACATCTCGTAAACTCTTTCCCAAAATTCAGATCTTAATCAGAGCAGAGCAAGCATGCAGTGTGGTTATGTGAGTTTGTACGTATATATTTGAGATGATTTTCACCTGGGAAAATTTGAAAGTTGCTAGGTGAGTTTCACCAGGAAAATATTAAATTATAATTAAAAAAATTATATTTATATTATTCTAAATAATAATCGTAATATTAATAATAATATAAATATAATAAATAATTTAATCTTAAATGCAGTTTTGGTCCCTCTTGTTGCATTTTTCTAAACTTTTAGATCCATCTAAAAAAATTAATGTACGAGTTGGCAGGTAAAATAATAACTAATTTTAAAAAAGCACCTCATTTAAAAGAAGCATTTTATATTTAAAAAACATTTTATTTATTTAGAAAAACATATTATTTCAAACATTTAATAAATAATATGAATTTAAAATATAATAATAATAATAATATATTATTATTATGATTATTATTTTTATTATTATTAATTACATAAAATTAAAACCAACCCCAGTCAAGTCATCGTGCTCTTCCCCTTTCCAATTGCATCAAACCCTAGATTTTAATTTCCCCCATTTCCCATTGAAACAAACTCATAGATTTCAATTTCTTCCCTTCCCCTTTTCGTTTCAATTTCCTCCGTTGATTTCATATTCATTTAATGAAATTAAAATTTGATTTTTTTTAATAAGATCGTTAAAGACAACAACAGTTTTGGATTCAAATCTCAATATAGATATCATTGCTTCAGAATTGATTCACTTTGATTCAAATTTAGCTCATTACAAAACCAAAGACGATGTTTACAAAGATCAACCTATCACTGGAAGAATCATTTCTCCAATGTTAATGTGGGTGGAAGCGTTTGATATCATATTTCAAAAGCTTTCAAAATCAAATTTGGATTTTTCCAAAATTTATGTTGTTTCAGTTAGTGGACAACAACATGGTAGTTTTTATTGGAAAAATGGTAGTTCTAAGAAATTGTCATTGTTGGATCATAAGAAACCATTGTTGGAATAGCTTGAAAATTCTTTTTTGATTAAGGATCTCACTTGTTAGAAAACATCTCCAATAGGCAAAACGATTTGGGGAAAGGAATGAGACGAAGATGCAAATTAAATTTAGGGTTATGTTTGGCAACAATTTGGGGAAGAAGATGAAGTGATGTTGCATCTGAGTTTCCAACGAAGATGAAATGATATTGCATTTTCCTAATTAAATTTAGGCTTATTTTAATTATATTGTTTTTATTAAAATAATAATTAATGATGTGGCAAATGATGTGACAACAAAAAATTCAACCTTGGTCAAAGGGAGCAATGTCACATCATAAGTTATAGTGCCACATAAATAAAACTGAGTGGGGACCAAAAATAAAAAACACAAAACAAGGGACCTAATACTTGGGTTTTTTAAAGGGGGTCTAAAAGTTTAGAAAAATGCAACAAGGGGGACCAAAATTGCATTTAAGCCAATAATTAAATTCAAAAATTAATTAAAAAAGTTAAATTTTTAAATTCATAATTAATCCAAAATATTGAAATTCATAATTAATCTGAAAAACTCTCATTCTTGTCACTCGCGTTTGCTTCATCATTCTCGTCTAATGCTATTTGGTTTCCAACCGCTCCAACTCTGCCACCACCATATTGTTGAAACATTTGTTGTTGCAAATGTTGTTGCATTTCTAGGTTTGTACATATTATATTCTCTTGTGAAATTCTCAATGCTTCTTCCAACTCCATTTGTTTTTTTCTCATTTCTTCCCATTCAGTATTTTTTGCAGCTTCACGTGCTGCTTTACTTTGAGCTAATTGTCTAATTGTTCCAGCCATATGAGGGGTTAACGTCGGAGGACGTGAGAACCCTTCTCCGTCTGCAATTATCATAAATAAAGAATACCTATCCCCATTTTTGTAGTTTCTAGCTAAAGGTCCAGTAGCATAAACTTTTCCATTTTTATTCTAACCGTTATTTGCTTTCAATTGCAGGATCAAGAGGATATTGTCCCCAAGGACCACCTAAATGAGGATTTTGAGATGAAAATTCTTCCTTTAATCTTTGGTACTTCACCTACACATATGGGAAAAATTAAATTAAATAATAGAGTTTAGGCAATTTATTTAAATTAAAAAATTAAATATAACAGTTAAATATTGATCTCATCTTACTTGAGTATCTCTAGTATGAGCATCGTTATACTCTCCATCTCTTTCCCGATAAGTTCTCTCAAAGAGATCTTGCATTAATGAGGCTTTTCCTTTATTAATAGCCTAATTAATCCACATAGAAATTCAATTAAAAATATATCACAATTAAGAATATAAATTTAAAAAGTAGTGAGATGAAAATAAAATTACCATTCATTCAATATGATTGGCAATACTAATGTTTCCAGCTCTATGAAGAGCAACTCCCTTTTCTGATGCTCTACGTTTCTTTTGCTTATTCGGATTTTTTTCTTAAACTCATTTGTAATCCAATACGCTAGAATTTCTTTAAATACATTATCGCCCATCTATAAAGGCCTAATCCGTTTTTCTTCCCATCTAAGCCTGACACACCTAAACATGTCAGAAAGTCGTGCACTTACTCTCTTCCTAAAATTGATATCAGCTATCTCATCATCTAGTGTATTCCACACGCACTTCTCCTGTAATATTGAAAAAATTACTAGATATTTAAAACAATATAGTTAGTAATTAAAAAATTAATTTCCTAAAGAAAATATTATACGCAAAATTTGTCAAACCATTTTTTATACAACTCATAATCTTTCTTCACAAGTTGTCCTAAAGTCTTCCAAGATTGTTTATACAACTCTTGAATAACTTTCTTTATGCTAACTGCAGCAGGCCTACTTGGCACAAAAATAAACAACAATAATTTGAATAAGTATTAATTAAATTTAAAAAATGAAAGCATGTGCATATGCTTTAAATATAAGAAATAAACTTACGAGTTTCCAACAGGCCTAATAATCCATTTTCTTTCAAACTTCTTATGTTAATGTAGATGTTTTGATTGACTACATTTTGTGGTAAAACATGTGTCTATTTATGGATGTCATGTGGAATATTATGATATGTAATTTAAGCATTATGCAGGTGTGAAGTTGTTAGTATGCAACTGTTTTTATCAGAATATTAGGACTGATGTCATGACGTCTCTGACTGGGCCTGAAAACCTAAGTGAATCCTATTTTGTGTGCGCGTTTTGTTGTCATTAAACCTGAGATGTGTTATGTTTATATGCGCGATTTTTCATAAGGAAAAGAAGTTGGAAAACTTCGTATTTTCTAGATTGTTTGTTTAAGATCACTGTTGTGATTGAGGGGGAGTGAGAGGGGTCTCATATCTAGGAGTTCCTAGGTAGAACTTTCATCGGGTAGGGATTAAGTGAAAAGATTGCAAAATGAGGTGTTTGTTGTGGATCTTTGAATTGATACTAATGATAGTAAAGTTACTTCTTGGCTCGGTATCCCCCATAGTAGGTGTAGTTTGCACCGAATTGGGTTAACAATTCTCTGTGTTCTTTAATTCTGTCTTTGTCTTTTTCTGTGTTTTTAAACTTGCATTGGTGTTGTGACATCGTATTCGACATTGTATATCAGTTGCCAGAATTTCAATTGGCATCAGAGAAGGCACCCTGCCTGTTTTTCTCGGTGAGATCTATGAGCATCATTCTGGTACCATGGATAAGGAAGAAGGATTCGGACACAGACCACCCATTCTGGATGGTTCTAACTATGATTATTGGAAACCTCGTATGATTTCCTTCTTAAAATCTTTTAACAAGAAGGCGTGGAAAGTTGTTGATAGAGGATGGGAACATCTTGTTATTATTGATAAAGATGGCAATACAACCTTGAAGCTTAAGGATGATTGGAGCAAAGATGAGGATGATCGGGCACTATGGAATTCTAAAGCCTTGAATGCCTTGTTCAATAGCATTGATAAAAAAACATATTCAGACTGGTGCATCACTTTCAAAATGCCAAGGAAGTTTGGGATATTATCAGAACCACTCATGAAGGAACCTCTAAAGTCAAGATGTCAAGGCTTCAAATGCTTACCACCAAATTTGAAAATCTGAGAATGAAAGAAGATGAGACTCTTCATGACTTTCACATGAATATTCTAGATATTGCTAATGCCTCATAAGCCTTAGGAGAAAGATGTCTGATGAAAAGCTTGTAAGGAAAATTCTCAGATCTCTTCCCAAAAGATTTTCCATTAAGGTGACTGCTATAGAAGAGGCAAAGGACATCTGCAACATGAAGGTGGAAGACCTTATTGGATCCCTTCAAACTTGAGAAATGGGACTCAATGATGAGCCTGAAAAGAAGAACAAAAGCATAACTCTTATTTCAAATACTGAGGAAGCAGAAAGAGGTAAGGTGGATAATGAGGAAAGTCTGAAAGAAGTTGTTACCATGATGGGAAGAAAATTCAACAAGGTCATGAAGAGGATGAATTTTAGCTCAAGACCAAATGTCAAGAACATCTCATCTGACATCAGCAGATCAAATGAGTCTAGTACAAAACCTGAAGAGAAGTCAAGTCAAAGAAGAAAAGTTTAATGTCACGGGTGTGATGGTTTTGGCCATATTAGAGCTGAGTGTCCTACTTATCTGAAGGGACATAAGAAAGGCTTATCGGTAACATGGTCTGATGGAGATTCTGAGAGTGACTTTGAAGAAGATTCAGCTTAACATAACACTGTTTTGAAAGGGACATGTGTGTCTGATGAAGACTTTAGTGAAGATGGGCTAATGTTTGAGGAACTTGTTGATACTTATCAAAAGCTATGTATAAGGTGTGCTTAAGTGGTACGAGAAGGAGAGAAACATAAGGAGATCCTAGAAACCTTGGAGGTTGAAAAGAAAAAGAGTTTATCAACAATATCACATCTGAATGATGAGGTTACCGTGTTGATATTCAAACTTGATCAAATAACTAAATCTATCAGATTGCTTAACAGTGGATTTGAAACACTTGATGACATTCTTCAGACTGGGTGAAATGCAGGAGACTTATTTGGGATATGATTTGATGGTTTTGTAAGGAGTAATCAACCTGAGTTCAAGAAGGATGCTACTAAATAGATGTTGAAACTAGTGCCTCAACATCATGAAATAAGAAGACCCATTCATCAAAGGAGAAGATAGAAAAGATGGAGATGTCACTATTTTGGTAGGTTTTGTCACATAAAACCTTTTTGTTTTAGACTCCATGGATACCCTGATTAGAAGCCCAAAACTGAGCAAAACCTTATTATCAAGAAACAACAATGGGTCCCTAAGCATGTTGCCTTGTTAGCTTGTACTTCTCTTATTGTATTAGCCAAAGAGGACTGGTACTTTGATAGTGGTTGCTCTAAACATATGACTGGAGTAAAAAATATGTTGGCTAATATCAAACCTCATCCTACCAATTATGTTACTTTTGGTGATGGAGCTAGAGGAAAAATCAAAGGAGTTGGAAAACTTGAAGGCTCAGGTGTTCCAAATTTGATAATGTAGTGCTTGTGGAAGGATTGACTGCTAACCTCATTAGCATCAGGTAGTTATGTGATCAAGGATTTTTTTCAATATTTCACAAAATCAGAACGTTTTGTCACAAATGAAGAGAATATGGTGATCATGAAGGGAGTCAGGTATGGAAATAACTGTTATATCCGGGTTAATCAAGAGTCAGCTTACTCAAAAAGGGAGACATAAGAAGAAAACATTATTACTCAAAATGATGGAATATGTGACAGTGGCATGTTGCACTCCCAAGAGAGTGATTATGTCTTGTCTGGAAAAGTACTTATGGAGAATGTGTATATGTTGATGACAAGTACTCTCAGCTTGTATGGATGGACCAAAGAATGTCTAAATATAATGCCACACAAAATGTCATGACATTATACTTGAAAAATTCCAATACAATCAGCTTGAGTATGTGGCTTTATGAGGGTATGTGGTAATTAGTGACATGTGGGAACATCTTTAAGGACATTGCGTGTTTTTGAGAATCAGGTTTAATGCATTTTAAGTGTAGGTGTGGAATATTTGATTTCTTCATCAATTCACTAATTCGAAGAAAACTCGTTCAAAGGCCCATCACTACTCAAACTTTTCACTACAACATACTGCACATTTGTTCTCATATATCTTATCCAAAATTTGCTTATCTATTCTCTCTACGACTAAGGCTTGGGTTTCCAAATGACTAAGTTTCTCATAATTAAAGTCGGTGATCGACAAAGGATCTCTGGTCCAATAATGAGGAAAATGAGGATGATTATCTAAGGCATATAGAACCTGTGGACATCTCGGCCCACATTTTACCCGTAAAATTCGACCCTTAAAACCCTTATAATTAGTGGTGTACGCTTGGAGGAAGCTTCTATTGTGAATGCCGCTAATCTGGACCCAACTACATTTATCCACTCCTTTTACTTCAAAAGAGGAGAAGAATAAACCAATGGTGTGAGTGATATTCAATACTTCACACACTATTTCAAAGACTTTTATAAAAGCGCAATTGTTGGGATGAAGTTGGGAAGGAGCAATGTTCATAGTCTTCAGTATATCCACCTCAAAATCAGAAAAGGGCTGCGGATGTTGAAGTCTTCTAAAATGCCACCATAAAAATAAAATAAAAAACTCATTTGAGGAGCTTTTAGGACGGAGAATGCACACTCATTCTCCAGGATTGCATGCTTCCAAGAGGACGTCGTCCTCAGACCCGGTCGAGGATATATTCCTCAGTGACCGAATTTTAGCAATTTTCATGTCATTAATAAAACTATTCTTATAGCTCATGACTTCAAGATTAAAAGGGGCAGTCATCTTCATTATGATTTCTATGAAACCTGAGGAGGAAGAGCTAGAGTCGGAATCACTTTCAAGAGTGAGGTTATCACTATAAAGCTAGTTTTTTTTCTTGTTGTTATAGAGTTTGTTTCAAGGTGGAGATTTATGAGATATTGGAACAAATTCTAGGGTTAACATGTCGTCGAAGTTCGCTCACATGTTACTGTTTAATTGGGCCTTGTTTTATGGATCAAATTGTTTAAGTTAACTTGTACCATAAGTTAACTTGTAATGAGTAATTGTTAAAAAACTCATTAGGTTAGTGTGTTAGTTTTCTTATAAATAACACACTAGTCTCTCATATTTTGTATAAGGGTAAATAGGAAGATAAAATCTTAATTCAATAGTGAGAGAGGTTATTTGTTATTCTTGTATACTTGTAATCTTGTTGAAAGAGAAATGAAAGAATAACGGTATATAACCAATCCTTTTATCCTTTGTTACCTTAAACCCTAACTCTTATAGATTTCTTAATCATAAAAAAACCTATTATACTTTATTTCTAAAGTATTCGATTCACAACACTATCATTATTAAATTCATTATATTTTCGAAACAACGTAACAAAAAACATAGAGAACAATTTAATTTCAAGGATATGAATTCATTTCTCAACTCAGTCTTAAATGTATGAATGGAGAACTCATATGGCATGCAATTCAAACCTTATCAAGAAAAAATGAACAGAACCACTAGTCAAACTATGAAAACCTCTTGCTGTCCAACCAGACATCAGATTAAGTAAATCATGTGGCGCAAGGACGTTCATTTTAAAACTTGCCATGTCCAGATGGGTCAAGCACTTAATATTATATATCGCTTTCTTGAGTACATCTTAACTATATAGGGTATGGAGCTTTTATTATTTACGTTAAAGTCGTCGTTTCCTCACAACCACGACATTTGACAACATGCACAATCTAAAATATTAGAGGCCTTATATTGCATGCTGACTTAATTAAAAATGAGACATTAACTATAGCAATTATTTTGGACCCCAGCTAGTACAATGCATTAATTTTTTTTTTCTGATTTATTTTAGCATTAACTTTGGTTCGCAAAAGGAATGAAATTTTTGGATTTGAATGAATGTTTGAATGATGGATAGTTTACATTCAATAGTGTCACATCTAGAGTTTTTTTTTTTATTGTTTTAGAAAATATTAGAAAATATATGTAGGACGATTTTTAGCTTTTTTTTTCTTTTTAAATGCTATGATATCATTTTTAAAAAATAAAATCCATAAATTTTAGTGCTTTTTAAAAAGTACTATATATAAATATATATGTATAGTTTAAACTGTTATACCACTCTTGTAAAAAAAACACTATAAATCTATAAGAAAATGAGTTTAAAAACCCTAGTCAGCTGAGATTTATAACACTTTTAAAAAAAAATGGTATGAATACTTAACTTAACTCCTTACCGATATAAAACCCTTCATTAAGAACATATTTTTTTTTAGTGTTGTATAAATAATTTACTTGCATATAAAAATAATAATAATAATAAATAATTTCATATTTATAGTATTGTATAAAATATTCTTTTATATTGATTGGTATAGTGTATATTGTTTAATTAGTGAAAGTGATATACTATGTTACACTAAGATTAGATCTAAGTTGCATAAAAGTAAGATTAGATCTAAGTTGCATAAAAGAAATAACATAAGATAAATTTTTAGATCTTTCCTTAAAGATTAATTGGGCCATGGGCCAAATATAAAATATAAAAAAAAAACACTAATATAAACTAGTGCATACTACTAAATGAACCTCCCTTTTAATAATAAAAATCTTTAAGCCAACTTGATTTCTTCCTTGCTTTAATGGGCCTTATAATTTCTTTATCAATACGCATAGGTCCATTAAGAACCTTGTCCTCAAGGTTCATATTTGAGACAACATTGATGGTGAAATGAGTTAGAAATGAAATGGACGGTTGAAGGAGTAGAATTAACTGATATGGGTTGTGGGGGTGGAAAGTGGAATGAATGGGCGGATTAAAGGGATGGAAGCAAGAGAGCTAGGCTGTGAGAGTGGGGTTCGCGTGGCAAGTTGGAAAGTGACCGCGGGAAAGGTGGGATAATGACACATGGGTGTAGTGTGTGTTACTGGTGAGGACATGTTAGGAAAAGATAAGGGAGTGGGTAGTTTAATGTGGATCGCACACGTGTCCGCATGAATAGTGGAAGGGATGGAAATGGATTTGACTAAAGTGTCTCAAGCCTTATGCTGGTGGGGGAATCTGAAAAAATAGTTTGGGAAGTCATTATCCTTGGCAACATGCGTGTCTTGGAAACTAGTTCCAACGATTATACAATTGGACTTGAAAGTAACTCTCTCATTCTCTCTCTCTCTCTCTCTCTCTCTCTCTCTCTCCATCTCTCTCTTGCAAATTCACATTAGGTGTCTCTCTTTGGTTTCAAAACTCCATTACCCATTATGCTCTCTCTCTCTATCTATCTATCTATCTTGTGAGCGTCATTTTCCCAAGTCCTCATTCCCCATTATGTGTTCTCTTTGTATTGAGTGTCATTTATTTTTCGCCCTTTGTGTTAAAACCTCGGTCAACAAAGTATTTTGTTTCTCCAAGTCCTTAATATAAGTAGTTGGTCTAATTCAACTTCTTTTAGATCTGGTGGATCATTTTCTTGAGAGTAAACCTCATTTTCTTGTATATCCTTACAAAAACTGAGTTTTTCTTGAAGTGGAAGAGGACGAAAATCATCATGTAAAGTTGTACAGAAGTATTGTTTCAACTGGAAGACATGAACAATCGGGTGTATGCGTGAAGAAGAGGGAATATCAAGCATGTAAGCAACCGCTTCGACTCGTTTGATGACATGGAAAATGGAAAAGGCCAAAATATCAGTGAGCCAACTTCTGAGAGATGTATTTGCTAACCATTTGTTGTCTGTAAGGTTGTAGCTTTAGGAGAACAAGATCACCTGATTTAAAGGTGAAATCCACTTTTTTCTGTTGGTTTGTTATACCATTTTTATTATTCTCTTCTTTCAGTTTTCCTTTAACTGAATGATAATATTTTGTCTTTGTTGCAGGCATTGATCCAATGATTGTTCTTTCACATATCTGGCCAGATAGTCGGGTATAATGGATGGATCTCGGCTATAAAGAGCTCTGAATGAGGTCATTTGAATAACAATGTGAAAAGAGGTGTTATACCAAAACTCTGAGAGATGTAAAAATTTGTACCGCTGTCGGGGGCGAGTGTTTGCAAAGCGTCTAAGGTATGTCTCCAAGGATCTATCTACTCCTTCCAAAAAGTACTAAGAAACAAATGGTCACGATCAGAAACTATGGACTTTGGAAATCTATCAAGGTGAGCAATGTCAACAGGGAAACAAGAGGCTAGATCCTTTGCAGTAAACTTGGTTGGTAAAGCGATGAAGTTGATGAATTTTTTCAAATGATCACATATAACCCAAATAATCGTGTGACTAATGGATTTGGGTAAAAGAGTGATAACATCCATGGTGAGGACTTCCTAAACCTTGTTTGGAATCGGTAAATGTTGGAGTAACCCTTTTTTGCTTTTGAGTTAGATACTTGATGTGTTGACATATATCATAATGCTTGATTAAGTGTTCTACTTCTTTGCAGATACTTAGCCAAGAAAAATAAGTTGTCACTCTAGAAAGAGATGCTTTAATGCCAAAGTGACTTGTTGTTAGTGTGGCACGAAACTTATGGAGAACGCTTTATCGTAGTCCTTGAATGTTAGGTATGAAAAGCTTATTTTGTAAAAAAATAGACAACTTGAAAACTTGTAAGACTTGTGGTCAGTGTTGTTGTGAATTATTTGTGTAATTAATTTTTGTCCTATTCTTTCTTTTGCATAAAACTCGCACAAAGTGGACAAAAGATTTGAAAACAGGGAGGAGAGGGAGAACAATAATGGATCATCATAGTAATATTTTCGTCTTGGGGCATATACTACCAAATTAGACTTTCCAGGTTTCTAACAGATCTCGAAATTGATCCCTTGCAATTTGGTTTCCCATTTTTGTTGTTCCCGGGTATGGATTTTCTGGAGCAACATATTTCGAAGACTCATTTGATATGCGTAGGTATGAAATTGTTGACCTATAAGATATTGAAGCCATTTCTTTACTACTTCTGTTACAACAAACATTTCACAGACATAGATAGAGGCTGCTTGCATGCTAGGGCACATCTTCTTGCTGAAAAAGGCAATAGGGTGGCCATCTTGGGACAAGACTGCACCAATGGCTACCCCTGAATCATCTATTTTGAAAATGAGTTTCTTTGTAAAATTTGGCAAAGTTAAGATCAACATGTTGGTCATTCTTCTTCTTAATTCTGTAAAGGTCACGACCTCATATGTACCCTAAATAAATTTAGTGGAACACAACAAATAGGTAAGAGGAGCGGCGAGACAGGCGTATTATCGAACAAAACAATGATAAAATCCAGTAAGTCCCAAAAATATGCGGAGTGACGTGAGTGAATGTGGTTGGGGCCAGTCTAAAATGGCATTCACCTTGTCTGGATCAGGTGCAATAGTACCCATTGAAATCACATGGCCTAAATAATGAACCTTATCAACTTCAAAAATAGACTTTGATAATTTCGTAACATAAACATTGGACTGTAACAAATCAAAAACAACCTGCAAATGAGTGAGTCGTTCACTAAAATTAGCACTGTAAATCAGAATGTCATCGAAAAATACTAAAATAAATTTTCGCAAGTAAGGTCTCAAAAGATCATTCACATCTGAATGAAAAGTTGAAGAAGCATTTTGTCAATCCAAATGACATTATGAGAAACTCGTAATGTCCATCGAAAGTCTGAAAAGTTGTCTTATGTGTATCTTCTAATGCAACTCGAATTTGGTGATAACTCGAGAGTAAGTCTAATTTGGTGAAAAATTTAGTTGATCTAAGTTCATCTAAAAATTCATCTATTATGGGTATTGGGAATCCATATTTTATTATAACTGCATTAACATCATGGTAGTCCACAAAAAACCGCCATGTTCCTAATTTTTTCCTTACTAGTAAAACCAGAGAGGAAAATGAGTTGTTACTAAGGATAATGCTTCCCTTTCTTAACATGTCCTCAATAATGGATGTCATAACTTATTTTTGTGAATGCGGGTAATGGTAAGGCTTCACATTGATAGGTGGTGTGTTAGGAAGAAGGTTAATGCGATGGTCAAGGGGTCAAGTTGGGGGAAGGCCATTTTGGGAATGAAAAATGGTTGGCTATTTATGTAGGAGGTCAGAAAGTTGTGGGTTAATGTTATAGGTAAATCTCCTAAAACTAAGGGATTGTGTTGTTTCATGTTAGTTGTAGAATTGACTGGTTGAAATATCATTAGGTGTAGTGGTGAATTGGAGTTAGTGTGGATAATTTGTTTAAGTTTATGACAAGTGGTATGAATTGGTTGAGACATAGGGTATCCCCGCAAGGTCGGTGATGTGTCATTATGAGCAAATAAGATGGATGGAATGGAAAAATCAGCCTGAATGGGACCTAATATGTGTAACCACACCATGTCGGGGATAACATCGACCCATTCAATAGGAAGTAAGTAGAAGGGTAGGGTAAAAGGTTTGTCTTGGAGGACAATTTGATCATTGTTGAATATTCCTTCACATTGTAAATGGGAACCATTTCCCACCATAACAAAAAAAAAATTGAGGTATTGGGGTGGCTTTAAGATTTAAATGAAGTACAATGTGAAATTGCATGATACCATGTGTGTTGGAAGTATCAACTAGTATAATGACTGATAACTATCAATGAGTCCTTTGAATTTGAGAGTTTGAAGGAAAAATTGACCCATCAATGCTTGAGTGTGTAATTGAAAATAAGTATCATCATAATCTGTCTGAATTTCTGGTTCAATGTTGGCTTCAACAGAAAGTTGTGATTCCATAGAATCATTTTCAACCAAAATTAGTAAAAATCTACTAGAGGCGCATTTATGATCGGGGATAAATTTCTCATCTCAAACACAATCCTTGAGCCCTTATCTCTTGTAATTGGGCTTGGGATAAATGTTCAATAGGTAGTCACGTGGGAGGGGTTGTGGATTGAATTTTGGAAGGAATGTAAATTTGTGGAGTAGTAGTAGAAGTGATTTTTTTGGTAATTGGTGGTTGCATGTATCAAACTCACATATAGGACATGCTTTATATCCCTTGATGTTGTACCCAGAAAAATTACTTTATGCAGGAAAGTTATTGGTTGTGAAAACAAAAATGGCACGTAGCTTAAAATTATCACTTGTATACGCATCATCAACATAAGCGGCTTCCTACCATAAAAGTCTTAAATCTTCAATAAATGGAGTTAAATAAAACATATATGTTTTCCCTGGTTATTTTTGGACCCAAAATCATTATCGATAATATCATATATTTTCACTTCATGCACAACCATGGAGATACATTGTAACTTATGAGAAGAACATACCATGATGTATGGTTAGTTATCAAATTACCAAAATGACTCATTTCGTTTGTGGCTAGTTCAAGCCTAAGGTTCCTTGGTTCTAGTGCAAAATCTGAAAATAAGGAATCAGTTTTCTTCCATTGCAATGAATCAACTACAAGGAGAATTTTCCCATCACACACTCTTCAGAAAGCAAGATAAGTGGAAAATCTTGAAGACATACTGGTCATAGCAGAATTGAAACTACAGTGGAAGGTTGTTTTCACATTGCCATTAGGCTAGTTTCTTTTCTCAATTTACAGTGATCACCTCTTTCCATGGGATTGCTTCCAGATGTACTTTGCCTATTTGTAGGCTTATCAATAAAAATAATTATTCAGTCAAAAAACTTCATCTTTGTCTTTATTTTAAATGTTTTGTTTGCAAAATGTCCTGAATGTTTAGTAAAAAACATTGCATTTAAACAGGGTGGATTTACAATAACATGCATGGGAAAGAATATTGAAAATTGCTTTGAATGTTTAATAATATCGGGTGGTGAATCTAACCCATACAATTCCCCGGGGCATGTGTGTGCATTTCTGTTGCAGGTTTATTGTCAGAAGTTTAAAAGAAAATATCTTTTGTCAACACATAGCATTATGGAGGTCTGTTTCTCCAATCATGATGGATACAAGGTTTTTATCAATCTCAAGTGCTTTTCATGGAAAGGTATTAAGGGGTGTCATTCCCCGAGTATATTTTATCCCCAGTAAGAGACGCCTTACAACTATCGTCTTAACAACGTGACTTCATTACCATGGGAATCCACTTGTTCGTCTGCAAGTCAGATCATCTTCAGATAGAGTTTCTATTACTTTATTTCCAAATGGGGATTGGTTTTTCAGTTGTCATCCAGTATCAACACTCGTCTGTGTTAACCTCTTTCTCATACACTCATCTATGTGTGATATTCGTATATATCATCTGCAACACTTGTTTGTGTTAACCTCTTGCTCATGCACTCATCTGTATCATTTGCAATATTCGTTTTTTTTAACCTCTTGTTCATTCACTCATTTTTGTTTGACATTACCTTTTGGATACTCGTTTGTATACTCTTTAATACTCATATGTGTTAACCTCTTGCTCATGCACTCGTCTGTATGTGATACTCGTATGTATCATCTGCAACACTCCTCTGTGTTAACCTCTTGTTCATTCACTCTTTTATGTTTGACATTACCTTTTGGATACTCGTTTGTATCATCTTTAACACTTGTATGTGTTAACCTTTTGTTCATTCACGCGTTTGTGTTTGACATTACCTTTTGGATACTCGTTTGTATCATCTTTAACACTCGTCTGTGTTAACCTCTTGTTCATTCACTCGTTTGTGTTTGACATTACCTTTTGGATACTCGTATTTATCATCTTTAACACTCTTATGTGTTAACCTTTTGCTCATTCACTCGCTTGCATTTGACATTACCTTTTGGATACTCGTTTGTACCATCTTTAACACTCATATGTGTTAACCTTTTGTTCATTCACTCGTTTGTATTTGGCATTACCTTTTGGATACTCGTCTGTATCATCTTTGACACTCTTTTGTGTTAACCTTTTGTTTCATTAACTAGTTTGTGTTTGAAATTAAGTTTTGGATACTCGTCTTTATCATCTTTAACACTCGTATGTGTTAACCTTTTGTTTATTCACTCATTTTTATTTAACATTAACTTTTGGATACTCGTCTGTATCATCTTTAACACTCGTATGTGTTAACCTTTTGTTTCGGACACTTATTTGTGTTTGACATTCATTTTTGGATACTCGTTTGTATCATCTTTAACACTCGTATGTGTTAACCTTTTGTTTCGGACACTCATATGTGTTTGATTATTACCTTTTGATACCCGTTTGTATCATTGTTCATTCACTCGTCTGTGTTTGATTTTAAACTTTTTTTATACTCGTTTGTATCATTATTCATTCATTTGTCTATGTTTGATTATGTAACCTTTGATACTTGTCTATACCGCTTTCTAACACACATTTGATACTCATCTGTATCATTGTTATATCACTCATTTGTGGTTGATTCTCCATCTTTTTGATACTCGTCTGTATCATTTCTCAATCACTCGTTTGTGTTTGACTTTATACCTTTTGATACTCGTCTGTATCAATAGCCGATACTTGTTTGTATTTGGGCCTAGAGCACTCGTTTGTGTCTCTTTGATCGTCATCCGTTACTTGTTTGTATCATTCACTAAGGCGCTCGTCTGTGTTTCCTTGATGATCATCCAATACTCATCTGTATTGAAGAGGTTTAAGTCCCTGATGGTGGGATTGAGCGTCAAAATAGTGCAGTTCAGAACAGTAGAACATATGCATTCTTACTGTGTATCCGCGTATGATATGTGAAGAGGGTTCATTTATCATGATATCGTATATCCACGTTGTAGCAAGCTATTAGTCTTCTGGCGTCGTTCAAAAGACAATTCTCTGTTGTTATTGGTTACTTTTCTCCACATCATAGTTATCTCCAAGCAGAGTTTTCTTTGGTTGGGTTTATATCCCTTTTCTTCTTCTCCATAAGAGTGAAAATTTTATGATTTGTTTTGGTATTCAATCACAGTTTATCTCGAACGTCTGATAGCCGATGCTCTCATTCTTTTCAGATTAACAGATGATTGAATAGGGGCAGCTGTAACACCCTAAAAGTTTCCCTCTCATTTCATAGCATTTAGCATATTATTTGCATACATAGAATTACATTCCTTAGCATGGGAAATTGAAGCATAACATCCATAGCTTAAGGCATAAGGCATGTGGTCAATGACTTGCAAGTTTGTGATCATACAAAGCCAAAGAAAAGGGTCAAGTGTCCCTCAACAAGGGCCAAAGGTCTTCTTATATCTCACACAAGTTCAAATGATGTTTCAGGTCCCTAGAAGAGGGAAATTCATCAAGAAGCTTGCTCGGTGCTTTACCTCCTACACAAGGAACCCAAATTAGAGTTTTGGTTGCAAGAAACCTCTTAAGGATTTTTTGATTCCAACTTGTTCTCATGGTATTTCACATTTTCTCAAGTGTCCATGGATGGATTTTGGTGCATTGGTTCCTTGAGGAAGTTTCTTAGGAAAACAGTTACTTGTGATCCAAGTAAAAGTCAACTATACAAGAAGAAAAGTCAACTATCACTTTTTGAGGTCCAATTCATGATTTTCAAGGTCCCATAGCCTCACATGATCTTAAAATGTCAAGATTCACATCATTCATCAAGAATCAAGCTTCATGGCAAAAGTTACTAATTTTGGAAATGACTTATAATTTGAATTTGCCATTTTTGGAAACTTTTCAAGTCACCTTCAACTTGACATTTCATCATCAAAAATGTTTCAAATGAAAATTTTCCAAACATAAAAGTTGAAGGTCTTTTTCTACCCTTTCCAAAAATTACTAGATCATTTCCATATCATTTGTGAAGCACATGTTATGATCAAAAGACCAAAGGAGGTGTTTTAGGCTTTTTCATGTGAACCATTTCTTCCACTTTTGCAAAAGGCCTTCTATAAGGTTTGTGTTGGATCTAACTTGATAATTCAGTCCATATACTTCAATTACACATCATTTGAAGCAATATTGGCTTGGGAATCATGCAATTTCATGGATTATTTCTCACTTTCAACATAAGTGACCAAAATATAAATTGATGTGAAACTTGAAAACCAAGCAACTACAAGCTACACGTTCATTTCAGTTCTGATTTATACATCAATTGAAGGCAATGCATGTGCACCATGGCTCCCATGCACGTGTGAATCATGAGTTTCATTTCAACATGCAAATTTGCAAAATCACAAAAATCTGATTAACCACACTTCCCTTAGGTCTCTAACCAAGGTTAGGCCAAAATATATCACATAAAAGCTCCATATAACCTAGGTTAAGAGAGAGGTTTAGCCATTATTGAGTTTCATCACAAATTTCAAAATTCTTCTCCTCTTCGATTCTCACTCCTCTCAGGAGCTTTTCGCGAAATTCTTTCACATTCTAAATCCTTGAAGTCCATAGAACACAAAGCATCCATCATCTGAAGCTCATTGCAAGGATTTCAGTGGATACGAATTTTGAATCATCTTCATCAAAACTCAAGATCTAGACCAGATTCAAGCACTAATTGCATTTATTTTGCAATTTGAGGTTCCTAAGGTTAGTGAAGTTTTCATGCACTTGGATCTTGAATTTTTTATGTGCATATGAATTTATGAGTGTTTCTGATTGTAATGATGTGTTTAGAATCAAGTTTGGACGTGTATTATGTTTATAATGTGGATTTGAAATTTTCAGATCTAACTTTCTTGCTTCGATTTGTGCAATCGGTGTGTTGTTTGATGTTTTTGATTGCATATTTGGAATCAGTAAGTTATTTTGAGTGGATCAATGGTATTACTTTTTGTTTCTGGGAAATTTGGTGTTGGAGTTCGCATGAGAAGGTGACATGAGCCCTAGCTTCGACGTCAGAAATGATTGCAGGTCATCAGAAGCTAGAGGAAGAAGATGAAGTATGGGCCCTTGGATATTGTGATTTGATGGTTCTCATTTAGCCAGCACATTAAAAAAGCATGTGCTTGGCGCATGTCTTTTAATTCCATTTAATTATGATTGTGTGCACACTGAGTCTTATCATATGCTCTCAATCTGAAGCGTTGATCTGGATGACTTGCTGAGTAGTTTGACTGAATGTGGAGTGTGAGAATGATCTAAGGGCGTGTGTTGAGTCCTTGTGTTGACTAAAGATTTTTGTAAACATGTTAATTGTGTTTGTTTGACTGAACTAGACTTTAGTGTTGTCATCACCCCCTACTAAGCCCAATTGTGTTTTATAACTTGGTTTTTACTTGTGTTGAACCTCCCTGGTCATTTTCAATTCATTTTCATTTTATTTTTCATACGTTTTGCATTTAAATTTTTAAAATCATGAAAACACATTCTAAAATTCCATAAAAATATCATGAACATTGTTTAGACATTTAAATAATTTTTTGCATTTTTTTAATTCTGACTTTTGCAATTTTCATATTATTTTTACATTTTCTTTTTATTTCTTTTTCAAATAGTTTCTATTTTCCTACTTCAACTTCAAGAAATTATTTCTCATAGCTCTTCAAACATTTTTGAACCAATATTTTTGCATTCATTTAGTAACATCTCAAACTTTATAAAAATATTTTTGTTTCATTTTTAAAACTTTCTTTAATTTCATTTTAGTCCCTCTTCTTTGCATATTGATCCATGGTTCCTACTTGACTTTTTCTTGATTGTTTGAGGCCCTTAAACTTTGAATTTTTGCTTGAGATTTTGGCACATGATTGGTCTCTGGACTAGCACATTTGAATTCTGATTTCATAATTTTTGAATGTCATTTGATGTATGTTGATTGCTTGTGCTTGAATAAACTTTGCATGATCTTTATGTGCCATCCCTTAACCCTAATTGCTTATAGGAATTTATGCCACCATTTGAGGTCTTTTGTATGAGTTTTTGTTATGTTTTTAGACTCTTATAAGTCTTGGTTGATCATTTATTAGTCCATTTGGTATGTGTTGCTCTTGTGTTTTGTATGATGCCTCTTGTGTGAGATTTTGACCTAATTCTTTCCATGCCTTCATCCTTTTCCTCTCATGCTTGATTGTGTGTCTCTAACATGTCCATATTTCATTGCATTCTTGATATGCTACTGACTTCATACCCAAGCATCTATACTTGTATGAAATTTTGCATCTTTTGCATTCCATTTCATGTATGAAGCATACTTTGCCTAATGTGACATCTTTATGCATCTTTGCTAAGTTGTTTGAACTTGTTCGATATATGCTTTTGCCATGATCATTTGTGCATCTTTAACATGTCATATTATGCCTATGCCTCTGGCTTTGACCATTTCATGTCATCTTTGCATCTTCTACTTTCATATTCACCTTACTTGTTTTTCTAACTTGAATGTGTGTTTGTCCTTCTCTCATCATCTCCCATTTTACCATGAACTAATTCATGCATTTTGGTATGTTTATTTAGGATGACATTAGGCCTTTAAATGTGATTTTTGAATTATGACTTTGAAGTTTATCATTTGTCTTTAATCATGTGTGTGCACCTTTGCATTCTTACGTCTTCCTTTGTAACTTCTTTGAACTTCTTCATCTCTTTTGTACTTCTTTGCAAGTTGTTTGATTGTGGGTGAGTTCTTTGAACCTTTGAAGTGTTGTTATGATGTGGTTATGACTTGTAAGGTCTTGACACATTTGTTTCCATTTCATTCATGTTCTTTTTGTGTTTGGGTTTTCGCCTTACTTTCTTTTGAACTTCCATGGTTCTTCTATTAACCTTGCAGGGGCTTTGGTAAGTTGAAAGAGTGTGGATGTGCTTCCAAATTCCGACTTCTACTTTTGCTTTTAATACTCATGCTTATGGTTGTGTAAGCATTCAAGATGCTTTGTTTTTATGTAATTGGTTCTCATCCCCTTTAGATGCAAGCTAACTTCCATCTTGGAAGTAAGTTGTCTTTTAATCCTTTCTTCTTCTCTTATTCCTTCTTCTTTAGGATAGATATCTTAAACTTCACTAACCTAGGATAACCAAGCATGATAACTTCATTAGGTTTAGTCTCCCTTAGTTTTACCTTTGAGGATCCTTTTGGTGCTTTCTCTCCTCTCATATCAAAATAACTAAAAAAGACTTAATAAAGGTTGAAGTGACTTTTTATGTTATGGACTTATTCCATGGGGAATTTGCATCTATCCCATCTTGGGGTAATGTGAACTTATCTAGAATGATGTACAAGTCTAAACTTGAAGTAATCTCCACGAAGAAAATCTTAAAAAACACTTCTTCACTTCCAAATATAAAAACACTTAATAAATACAATGAGTTAGAGTGCTTAAGCCCTAATCTTTGGAACCAAGTCTTGGGGGTCTTCTCCTCGCTTGGGTGTGCTTATTCCTCATTCAATCTTAGAGTGACGTAAGAAGTACATACTCCATGGAAAAGGACTTGAATACACTTTCTCATGCCAAACTCAAATAAGAGCTTCTAAAAGCTACAAACCAATAACAAACGTCTTTCCTTCGGGAATTCTTTTCTCATCTCCTTCACTCTTAATAAAAGAACTTGCTTCAACTTGTCTTTTTGCAAGATGGTAAATGCACTCGTTCCAGAAGGACCTACAACACCTGAGCATGGGCATAAGCAGTCCAGTCATAAAAATACAAATAAGTAGTTTTCCTCCCTAGTTAGGGGAACTACGTCAACTCTAATTCTCATTTCTGATGAGATACATAGGCAGTGGGGTAGGTCCCATTCGAGTACTCTCTTTATTTTCCCTACATTTTCCCATCCGTTTTCTTTATATTTCTAGTAGCAATTTTTAGTTCAGTAGCAGTTTATTCTCACCCTTTGAAATAGTTCTAGCAAACAGAGATCCCGTCGAGTACGACGGACAATCTGGGGTGCTAATATTATCCTAGTTCGTAACCGACTCCCCTACCTTTTCTCTTTGGTTTGCGAGATCCCGCTTTATCCTTCTTTCTAGGTTTGTGCAGCAATACCCTTCCTTAGAGATTAAAATGTATGGTTGGCGACTCTTTCTTTTCCGCGCCACTTTTGCGTCTGTACCAGGATAGAAATCCCAGGAGAGACATCCGTTGGCAGCTGGTTCAGGAGATAGAGTGGCAGTTTGTTTGTCACGTGAGTCGTACTCTTAGACAACATGAAGGTTTTCGTCACCATCAGTGGTGTAGTCGATGAGGCCATAGACGCGGTTGTCACCGTATTCACTGGTCATGACAGTTGGTTGAAAGACGAGGTGAAGTTTTAGTCCTTTGTTTCAAAAGACAGGGAGAACTTTTAATTCCCACAAACGGCGCCACTGATCTGTCCCAATCAGGAGGAACCTTCCAGTTGAGCAGCTTCTATGATGGAGAAAATGGGGGGATGTGCCGCAAGGTACTCTGATGCCAAAGTGAGGGAGAGATATGGCGTGAACAAGTACATAAAATTAGTAAAATAATAGAATACCTGACCCTCTAGTGAAAGAGGGTGTTTATAGTGTGCCCCCAGCACTGGGCCAAGGTTCTTCTCATGGGCTGGATCAACTAGGCCCAAGGAAGAACTGCCAGGGTTTGTGTGGGAGCATATAAGACCTAGCATGTGGTCTTGCCCCTGGTCCAACTGCTCCACAAGACTAAGAGATTATTGCGGGGGCAGTTGATGGAAGGCGTGGAACATGTGGGGGAGGCATTTTCCCAGTGTCTTTATGAATTGGGACTTGGGCCTGCACCCAATGAACCGGGTCGTGCACGACACGCCTGGCGTCAGGCCCAGTCCAGAACAGGATCCATATTGATTCAAGTAATTATAAGTCCCTTGATCACTTGATTGGATTATATTTTTATGCTTGAATTGAACTTGATCCATCAAGTAAATCTCAATTCAATTCATATTTAAGACCCTAAGGATAGGAGGACATCAAGACCTTATCATGCTAAGCTTCATCCATTCAATCACACCTTGCCTCATTCTTTGCAAAACAAAAACTCTTTTTCTTTACTTCAAAACATTTGCTAATTATGATGCAAATTATGATCCACGAGCCTTAAGCAATGGAGAAGAATGAGAGGGATCATTCCTACCATTTTTCTTAATATCTTTAAATACGGAGCGTAGGCCCCAGATATTCAAAGTATTCACCCTCGGTCATAGACTTAATTGCAATTCCAATCAAACAACTTTCAAAATTTCATCCTCATACGAACACTTCAACAATCCCTATCAACACCATTCTCTTTGGACCAAACATTATACTCTTTTGACACATGTACATTCTTGAGGTTAATCATCTTCTCCTGGTTAATCACCTCTTTCACGGGTTAATCATCTTCTCATGGTTAAACACCCATATCTGAACCATACCCCTCTCTTTGGGTTAATCACTTTCTCATGGTTAAAACCTCTTCATGCATGCTTGCCTTGTTACTCCTATGCTTAGGCAAGCTCTTTCATGCATGTTTTTCTTATTAGTCTCATGCTTAGGAAAACCCTTCATTCTCATGCATGTCTGCCTTGCTTATCTCATGCTTAGGCATACCCTCTTTTCCTTTTATGTTTTCCTTGTTAGTCCCATGCTTAGGCCAACCCCTTTTTCATGCATGTCTGTCTTGTTAGTCCTATGATTAGACAAACCATTTCATGCATGCCATGTAAGCTTCGTGCTTAGGAAACCCCTATTTATGCATGTTTTCCATGTTAGTCCCATGCTAGCCCATTCATGCATGTTTGTCTTGTTAGTCTCATGCTTAGGAAAACACCCCTTTCTTGTAGGTATCGATCCCGAGATCTAGGAAAAACCCTGCAATTCCACATTGGCCAATCACCATCAATTGGTTAAATGCCACACTCCAGGTTCAGATACACCAATCTATGGGTTCCAACAATACACTCTTAGTCCAAACAAAACCTTCACCATTTCACAATCTTTTCCAATTCATTCACAACATTTTTTAATTCAATTTAACCATAAACCTTTTCAAAACAAAAGTCTTATTTTCATAAAAAATTGTTATAATTATTTCCTTAGCAGACATACAAAATCCTAGAGCATCCGAACGAGGATCTGAATCAGCTAACATTGAAGCACTTCTAGGATACGATTATAATTGTTCCTTAAAAAACCACAAACACTTAATTTCTATCCATGAACTACAGAGCTCTGATGTTCTCATTGCACTATGAGAATACGTAAGCACAAAGGTTTGAATCCTTGGTGAGCACATCAATTAAAAACTTATTTTCCCCCTTAATTAAAACCAATTGCAATTAACCTTTAGATAATACTACCTTTGTTACTTTATATAAGATAAAATTGTTTTTTAGGTTCATTGAATAACCAATGTTTTTGGTTGATTTATAGACTAGATACATTGATCATTCAATGGACCTAAAAAGTGAGTTGTCTCTTATATAAAGGAATAGAGGTAGTAACACTCATTCATGCAAAGAACAATCAAAACAATTCTCGTTGAATACAATTAATGTGAGGGGTGCTAATACCTTCCCCTTGCATAGTCAAATCCCTGACCTATTTCTATTCCCTTTGAGTTTTATCGATATTGTAGATATTATAGATTGACAACATTTTATGGTAAAATAAGTTATGTATTCTAATGTCATGCTTGATGCTATGACATGATGTTTAAGCAATCTGCAGGTGTGAAGTTTTAAGTGTGTTGCTGCTTTATCAGAACGTCAAGACTAATGTCATGACATCTCTGTCTGGTGCTTAAGACCTAATTGTCTCTTTTAATTATTATGCATGTTTTAAGTAATTCGTTTGAGTGTTTCTGTTGGGAATTACTAGGCGTTATATTTAGAAGGTTGTGATTCAGCTAGTTTATTCTTTTTAGAATATTTTATATGGTTGTTATGGTTGTTCCTTTATTTTTGGAATTAGTTTTATTAGGTTAAAACTGATCCAAAGTTGCAGCAGGCCCATGCCCACGATTCTTCTCTATTTAAAGGCTGAAAACCCCTATTTGAAGATATAGAAAATAAGGTGTTGAAGAGTGTTACTTATATAAAGGTTTTTACGTGATTCTTAGTTTTCTTGTGAGCCAAACAACTATCATGTTAATAATTGTTTTGGACTAGGTTTTATTGAGTTGTAAGTTGTCCACTCAAAGCTTTTAAGCAATAGTGATTTGTACTTGACTGAAGCTTTTAAGCAAGGTCAAGATTTGTGTAGATGTCTTGAATTGGCAGAATTTTTGACCAACAAGAATTATTGAATTCAGTTCAGAATGTCCTATCAAATGTTGGGACATTATCAAACAGAGTATATGAACTTATTTCAGGATGTCTTACCAGATGTTGGGACATTGTGTAAATGACTAAGTTCAGTTTTTCAGGATGTCCCAACAGATGTTGAGACATCTCAAACCTGCTTCCAGAATTAATTATTGACTAACTAATCAGAGATATTTAAGGAGAGTTATCTGGAATTAATTAATGATGGATAAAAACAGAATAAGGCGCATCTGTAGAGAGTTTTATAATGAAGATTCAGATTAAAACAGAAGACCTAAATCACCTAGAATCTAGGAAGTAACAAACCCTAAATTCAAGGTGGAATCTGCATGTGCATTAGGGCTGGATCATCCTACAGAAAGCCCAAATTACAGATACCTATTTAAGCAACAGAAACTCATAGAATTGAGTACGAATTTCAGAAGACCAAATAGGGTGTCTAGTGTTTTTAATAGCAGGTGTTTTTATTGTACCACTTGATGAGCTTTTAAGCATAAGTGCATTTGTGACTTGATTGAAACTGTGAAGTAAGATCAAGCTGTTTTATTTGAAGATTGTCTTCAATTTTATTAAAATTGTAAACTTGATCACAGTGTGATTGAGGGGGAGTGAGTAGGGTACTCTTATCTAAGTTGTGACTTAGGTAGAAATTGCATTGGGTAGTTATTAAGTGATAGATTAAACAGAGAGGTTTAAGTCTAGAATTAATATTACTTATAGTGGATTTCCTCCTGGCTTGGTAGCCTCCAGATGTAAGTGTGGTTATACACTGAACTGGGTTAACAAACTTCTGTGTTGTTTACTTTTCTTGCTATTTAAGTTTTGGTTAAATCTGTCAAGTGTTGGGACATCTCTTAGGACATCCCATACCTGATCACAGAATTTCAATTTGTCTTTGAAGTGTGTCTTCTAGTGATTAGTTGTTAGTTTGTTATCGTTGTTGTGATTGAGGGGGAGTGAGAGGTGTCTATTATCTAAGAGTTCTTAGATAGAAATTGCATTGGGTGGTGATTAAGTGAAGAGTGTAAACTGAATGGTTTAACTCTGAATTGATACTACTGATAGTGGATTTCTTTCCAGGCTTGGTAGCCCCCAGAGTAGGTGTGTTTGCACCGAACTGGGTTAACAATTGCTTGTGTCTCTTATAGTTGTTTTTGTTTATTTAACTTGTTCATATTTAAGTCTGTCAGATATTAGTGTCGTAACATCTCATTCGACATCTCATATCTGCTTCCAGAATTTCAATTGGCATCAGAGCAGACACCCTGTCTATTTTTCTGGGTGAGATCTAGGGGCAGCATATTCTGGTACTATGGACAAGGATGGATGATTTGTGAATAGACCACCCATTCTGGATGGATCTAACTATGATTACTGGAAACCTCGTATGGTGGCCTTCTTGAAATCTCTGGACAGGAAGGCATGGAAAGGTACAGACAAAGGATGGGAACATCCTGTCATTATTGGAAAAGATGGATCAAAGATCTTAAAGTCTGAGGAAGAATGGAGCAAAGAGGAGGATGAGTTGGCTCTAGGCAACTCTAAAGCCTTAAATGCTTTGTTCAATATAATTGATAGAAATATATTCAGGCCGGTGCACCATTGTGAATTGGCCAAGGATGTTTGGGATACTCTCAAAACCACTCATGAAGGAACTTAAAAGGTCAAGATGTCAAGACTTAAGTTGATCACTACTAAATTTGAAAATTTGAGGATGAAAGAGGATGAGACTATTCATTATTTTCACATGAATATTCTTGAGATTGACAACACTTTAGGAGCTTTAGGAGAAAAAATGTATGATGAAAAGATTGTGAGGAAAATTCTCAAATCTCTTCCCAAAATATTTTCTATGAAGTTTACTGCTATAGAGGAAGCACATGACATATGCAATATGAAGGTGGATGATCTCATTGGATCTCTTCAAATATTTGAAATGGGAATCAGTGATGTTTATGATAAGAAGAATAAAATCATAGATTTTGTATCTAATACTGAAGAGGGAGTAGAAGAATGTGAGATGGAAACTGAGGAAAACGTGACATAAGCTCTTGCTATGCTTGGAAGACAGTTCAACAGAATTATGAAAAAGATGAATATGAATTCTAGACCTAATGTCAAGAACATTTCATCTGACATCAACAGATCGTATGATTCTAGCAGAAGGACAAAGCCTGAAGAGAAGCCAAGTCAAGGCAAAGGAGTCAATGTCATGGATGTGAGGTTTTGGCCACATTAGAGCTGAATGCCCTACTTATCTTAAGAAATAAAATAAAGGGATATTTGTTCCATGGTTTGATGGAGATTCTGAAAATGATTTTGAAGAGGAATCAACTAAACACATCACTATTTTGACATGAACATGTATTTTTGATGATGATTCTAGTGAGTATGAATTAACATTTGATGAACTTGCAACATCTTATATAAATCTATGTCTCAGAAGGGCTCAAGTGGTGCAAGAAGGAGAGAGGCAAAAGAAGCTCATAATAAAACTGGAGGCAGAAAAGAAAGAGCATCTAACAACAATATCCAACTTAAACAATGAATTCATCATGTTGAATTCCAAGCTTGAAAAAATGACCAAATCAATCAGAATGTTGAATAGTGGATCTAAAACACTAGATGAGATTCTTCATATTGGAAAGAATGCAGGAGACCTGTCTGGAATATGGTTCGAAGGTACAAGAAACATCTCTTTAAGTAGCAGTCAACCTGAACTAAAGTATGATGATTCAAATCAGATGTCAAAACCCATGTCTCAACATCATGGTAAAGGAAGATCAAATTATCAAAGGAAAAGATATCAAAGATGGAGATTTCATTACTGTGGCAGATTTGGTCACATAAAACCCTTCTATTGTAGGCTTTATGGGTATCTTGATCATAATCCTCAGCCCAGACCTAAACAAAACATGATCATCAAGAAACAACAAAGGGTTCCTAAGGATGTTGCCTTAATAGCTCATACTTCTCTTAGATTATCAGCTAAAGAGGATTTATATTTTAATAGTGGATGCTCTAGACATATGACTGGAATAAAAAATCTGTTGGTTGACATCAAACCTCATTCTACCAGCTATGTGACTTTTGGTGATGGAGAAAAAGGAGAAATCAAAGGTGTTGGAAACCGGAGTGTTCAGGAGTTCCAATTCTTGATGGTGTTTTGCTTGTGAAAGGATTGATTGCTAAGACAGGGAACTCACTGATATATTGTTATCTCACCCCATGTTGTTGTTATATTTTACAGGTACTTCAGGCTCCACGAAGGGTAAGGATAAGGCAGTTTGATTATCCTTTCTTATCGATGGCTTTCTTTCGCTATTGATATTTTGAGATCTTTGGATCTAGTTCTTAGTTTTTCTTTATTTTTTGGACATCTTGTATTATTGTTAGCCTTTTGTTGTAGTAGCTTATGTATTTTTAGTTGGCTAAACATTTTACAATGTGTTGTACTAAGAACTTATTATATTTCAGTACCAGACTTGAACTTATATATGAAAAATATGCTTTGATGTATGTATTTTATATATGGGTATTACACTAGCTATCTCAGAATCTGAGCCAGAACCAACAAACAAGGGACCCTCCATCAGAATCCAGAAAGATCATCATCAAGATCTTATTATAGGTGATCCTAACCGTGGAGTTATTACTAGATCAAGGGATATCATCTCAAATTCTTGTTTTGTCTCAAAGGTTAAACCTAAGAATATTTAGGAAGCCTTGATTGATGAATTTTGGATTAATGCTATGCAAGATGAGTTAGAACAATTTAAAAGAAATGAAATGTGGGAACTTGTTCCCAGACCTAAAGGAATCAATGTGATTGGTACTAAATAAGTTTACAAGAATAAATCAGATGAACGAGGAGTGGTGACCAGGAATAAAGCCAGACTGGTTGCTCAAGGATACACTCAAGTTGAAGGTATTGACTTTGATGAGACCTTTGCTCCTGTTGCTGGACATGAATCAATAAGACTACTATTGGGAGTTGCTTGCATTCTGAAGTTCAAATTGTTCCAAATGGATGTGAAACGTTCCTTTTAGAATGGATACTTGAATGAGAAAGTTTATGTGGAACAACCTAAAGGCTTTGTTGATCCAAACCTTCCGGGTCATGTTTACAAATTGGGAAAGGCTCTTTATGGATTGAAACGAGCTCCTAGGGCTTGGTATAAGATATTGACAGAGTTTCTCATTAATAATGGATACAGGAAAGGAGGAATAAATAAGGATCTCTTTATCAAAGATGAAGGAGGAAAGATAATGATTGCTCAGATTTATGCGGATGATATAGTTTTTGGTGGGATGTCAGATAGGATGGTTAAACATGTTTTTAGACAAATGTAGTACGAAATTGAATTAAGTCTTGTTGGAGAGTTAACTTTCTTCCTTGGTTCGCAAGTAAAACAAATGGAAGATTCAATTTTCCTCTCTCAAAGTAAGTATGCCAGGAACATAGTCAAGAAGTTTGGAATGGAAAGTGTCAGCCACAAAAGAAAACCTTTTCCCACTCATCTAAAGATGTCTAAAGATGAAAAGGTTATAAGTGTTGATCAAAGTTTATACAGAAGCATGATAGGAAGCCAGTTGTATCTCACAGCTAGCAGACCTAATATTGCTTTTGCTGTTGGAGTATGTGCTAGATATCAAGCAGAACCCAAAGTCAATCACTTAAATCAAGTCAAGAGGATTCTAAAATATGTGAATGGAACTTGTGACTATGGTATGTTGTATTCTCATGGTTGTGATCCTATCTTATCTGGATATTGTGATGCTGATTGGGTTGGAAGTGAAGATGATAGAAAAAGTACATATGGAGGGTGCTTCTTTTTAGGGAACAATCTCATATCCTGGTTTAGTAAGAAGCAAAATTTTGTTTCCTTATCTACTGTAGAGGCTGAGTACATAGCAGCTGGTAGCAGTTGTTCTCAGCTTGTTTGGATGAAACAAATGTTGTCTGAGTATAATGTCACACAAGATGTCATGACATTATATTGCGAAAATCTAAATGCTATCAATATTTCCAAAAATCCTATTCAACATAGAAGAATAAAGCACATTGATATTAGGAATCATTTCATAAAAGAACTTGTTGAAGATAAAGTGATCATTGGAACATTTTGCCACTGAGTTGTAGTTGGCTGATATATTTACAAAGGCTTTGGACGCAAATCAATTTGAAAACCTACGAGGCAAATTAGGAATATGTCTTTATGAGGGCTTATAACAATTATTGACATATGGGAACATTCTTAAGGACATATTGTAATTTCAAGATTTAAAATTAATACAATGGAGGCGCCTAATTATATCTGAAATGTTTGATTCCCTCATTAATTCTTCTATTCAAGGGAAATATTTTTAAAAGGCTATTATTCCTCATCAAACATGATACTACACCATACTTCTCAATCACTCTTTCATCTTCCACATTTGCACAAGACTCTTTTTCTCTCTCACTCTGCATAGCTCAACTTGTTCAACAATGTCTCAACATCCACCCACTTCTCCCTCAAAGCAGTATTCTCCTAAGAGTGACCCCATTTCGCTTCATAGAGTTAACTCCATGAATATTTCTGAAGATGTTCTTGATGTTGCTCCACTGAATATGGTTATTCCTGACGTCCCTAAGGTTTCAAAACCTAGAACTCCACATGCAAGAAGATCGAAAGATAGCTCTGCATGTTCCTCATCTGATGCTAGGGAAAGAAAGATTTATGTCTATGATAATCAAGCGATTGAGAAGCTTATTACGAGGATCTTGAATGAAGATTGAATGAAGATCATGTTGTTCCTCATAGTAGTCAGAAGAACCCAAATAATTATGGTTCAAATGTCAAAACACCTGATGGTTCAAATGATGAAATACCTGTTGCTGAAGCTGTTAAAAAGGATGCTGACACACATGTTGTTGAAGAAGGTGAAAAAGATGATGTTGCTGAAGATGGTGAAAAGGATGTTGAAACATCTGATGCCGGAGTTGCTCAAAAAGATGTTGAAATCCTTGGAGCTGAAGAAGATGTTGAGGTTGTGAAGAATACTCAGTCTGGTCATACTGAAACAAAGCAAGCAAACCCTGATGAAGTGGTTGATCTTGATGATGTTTCTGACAATGATCTCATTGTAAGTATCAACCCTGGTATAGCCAATAGGCTCATCTCAAGAAAAGGAAATAAGGTAGTTGAACAGAGTACGCCTAAGATTAAGGCTGCTACAAGAAAAGGTCCCTCCAAAAACACTCCCAAGAAGACTGTTGTTGCCCCCCCAAAAGGATGGAGTAAAGTAATCACCAAGAAGAGGAAGGCTAGAGTTATCTCTGATTTAGAGGCTGATGTTGAAAGTGATGTTCCATACATCACTCCAAGGAAGAAACCAACCACAAGCAAAATTGCCGCTAGAGTGCCTAATGCACCTCTAGAAAATATCTCTTTTCATTGCGTTATCAGTGTAAGCAAGTGGAAGTTTGTTTGTCAAAGGAGATTGATGTTGGAAAGGGAACTGGCAAGCTTTAATCTTGAGCGTAATAAGGTAATGGACCTTATCTACTTTGCTGGATTATTAAAAAAATTTACTAGATTCTCCAAGTGCTATGAAACTCTTGTCAAAGAATTTATTGTGAAATTGTCTGAAGATTGTGTTGATGCAAGTTCCAAAGATTTCAGAAAAGTTTTTATGAGAGGTAAGTGTATTAATTTCTCCCCCAATGTGATCAATACATATTTAGGAAGGGATATTGCTTGTCACCCTGAATTGGAAGTTACTGATAACAAAATTTGCAAAGTTCTCACTTCAAATCAGGTTAAAGCTTGGCCTAGGAAGGGAAATCTTTCTACTAGCATGCTCAATGTGAACTATGTTATGCTTAACAAAATTGGGGCTGCAAATTGGGTGCCAACAAATCATACTTCTAACATTGCTACTGGGTTGGGTAGATTTATTTATGTTGTAGGAACCAAAACAAGTTTGATTATGGAACCTATATTTTTGACCAAACCATGAAGCATGCAGGAACTCTGGCTGTCAAATTACCAATAGCTTTTACTTCTCTTATTTGTGGTATAATCTTGAATCAACACCCTGCTATACTAATTGAGTCTAACACTGCTTGCAAAAGAGAAAGTGCTTTTTCCTTTCATTACAAGTTGTTTCAAGGAACTCATATCCCTAACATTGTTGTGACATCTGCTGGGACATCCACTAACAACAAGCTTATTCACAAGGCTACTATCATTATCGAGCTCAAGGAGGCTTGTAAAGAGTTGGAAACAAGAAAAATGAAGTTTGAAAAGATGATTAGTATGCTGGAAAAGAATGTGACTGATGATGAGCAAGGAGATAAGGAAGCTGAGAAACCCAATGATGGTGCTGAAGCAGGTTCTGAGAAGAATGGTGAAAGTTTTGGTAGCTCAGATGGTGATCATGACAGTAAGGGAGAAGGTGCTAATGTTGAAGATGACTCTAGTCAATCTGGTTCTGATGAAGAATAAGTTGTGTTTGGATGACTGATGGATCCTCTGATGATGTTTTTTTTGTTTTCTTTTTTATATTTGTGTTTGTATGGCCCTTGAAGGCCCTGGTGTAACTTTTGTTCTATTTTGGATTTCTGGTTTTCTGGTGTATTTTTGGATTTCTTCTCTCTATGAGCTTATGTACTGGCACTCCTTTGGTTCTATGTTAGGTTATTGTTTTAGCTCCATTTCTGGCTAACATGGGGAGATAGTTATAAATAGATGATCTCTAGGATTATCTATTTATACTGGTATGTTCTGGCTTAGTCTGCAGGATTACTTTATAGGTTATACAGGTTGTGTTGAGGGGGAGTTAATCTCTCATTTATGTTTTATGTTGGTTGTACTCTAATACAGGTTGTGTTGAGGGGAGATTTTTAATCTCTCATTTGTGTTTCTTCTGCTGGTTGTTCTCTAATAGGTTCCTGAATTGTTTTACCAAAAAAATTTCCAAAGGGGGGTTTGTAGATGTTGTAGATTGGTAGCATTTTATGGTAAAACAAGTTATGTGTTCTAATGTCATGCTTGATGTTATGACATGATGTTTAAGAAATCTACAAGTGTGAAGTTTTAAGTGTGTTGTTGCTTTATCAGGATGTCAAGACTGATGTCATGACATCTCTGTCTAGTGCTTAAGACCTGATTGTCTCTTTTAATTATTGCGTGCGTTTTAAGTAATTCGTTTGAGTGTTTCTGTTGAGAATTACTAGGCGGTATATTTAGAAGGTTGTGATTCAGCTGGTGTATTCTTTTCAGAATATTTTATATGGTAGTTATATTTGTTCCTTTATTTTTGGAATTAGTTTTATTAGGTTAAAACTGATCCAAAGTTGCAGCAGGCCTATGCCCACGATTCTTCTCTATTTAAAGACTGCAAAACCCTATTTGAAGATACATAAAATAAGGTGTTGAAAAGTGTTACTTGTATGAGGGTTTTACGTGATTCTTAGATTTCTTGTGAGCCAAACAACTATCATGTTGATAATTGTTTTGTATTAGATTTTATTGAGTTGTAAGTTGTCCACTCAAAGCTTTTAAGCAAGAGTGATTTGTACTTGACTGAAGCTTTTAAGCAAGGTCAAGATTTAAATTTGAAGTGTGTCTTTTAAAGATTGGTTGTTAGTTTGTTATCATTGATGTGATTGAGGGGGGGTGAGAGGTGTCTTTTATCTAAGAGTTCTTAGACAGAAATTGCATTAGGTAGTGATTAAGTGAAGAGTGTAAGCTGATTGGTTTAACTCTGAATTGATACTACTGATAGTGGATTTCCTTCTTGGCTTGGTAGCCCCTAGAGTAGGTGTGTTTGCACCAAACTGGGTTAACAATTGCTTGTATATCTTATAGTTTTTTTTGTTTATTTAACTTGTTCATATTCAAATCTGTCAGATATTAGTGTCATAACATCTCATTCGACATCTCATATCTGCTTCCAGAATTTCAGATATCTTCTCTTTCCTTTGGAATAAATAAAATTCGGTGGTGACTCTGTTGTATTTTCAAGCGTGTGACACACTTAGGTATTTTTCATGTTGCGACAGTGTGCATTCGAGCATTTTTATACTTGTTCATGCATTATTAATGTTGTTAATTATTACTTTACATAATAGTTTGATCACTAAATTGTTTGATGTTAAATGTTGGTGTTGTGTGTCTATTTGCATTTTGTTGTATGTGGCATATCTATCTTTGTGTTATACATTCAATCTTTGTTGTTGTATATTCTTATTAATCGTTTAGCTCTCATGTTCATTTGCAATTATTTGTTTGTGTTTGGTTATTAGTTTTTTAGATTCATTTCAATCTATCTCTTTTTGATATTTTCAAAGGGGGAGAAAATGTATTGTGAACCTAGAATTGTTTTATGCATTTTATGTTGTGGTTTGTGTGCAATGTTTCAGGGGGGCACAAAGAATTTTTGCTTTTGTCTAAAAGTCGACTCAATTCCATGTGAAAGCTTGCCAAGCATCAAAAAGGGAAAATGTAGTTGAATATCCCTAATACATTCATGGGGTGTACCCTGATACAATGGTTTTTTTGTTGTCTTATCGCTTTCATTTTCAGTTACTTTCGTTTATCGAGTCTCCTTCATAATTGCACATCATCTTTAATTCAAGTTTGTGAAACAATTCGTTTTTAGCATCCATAAACAAACTGTTATATTAGAGGTTTGATCATGATGGTTTAAGTCAGTTGGATGAGTTACGGAAACAAGAACCAAATGTGATATCAATTCAAGTCACGTGGGAAGTGAAATCTCAAACTATTTTTAAAAACTTAAAAATTAAGATTTCTTGTGTGTGATTTGAATCACTCACAATCCATGACTCGAATCAAGCAAAACAAAGGCAAAAGGAAAATTTGGTGTCTGTGATTTGAATCAAAGATTACACTTGGTATAAATAATGTAGCTATGTGATCCGAATCATAGTTTTTGCATGAATTGATTCACAAACTTCCTAGTAGCCACTGACTTGTCTAATTTTAATTAGGCTCAAAACATTATTCGAATCATGAACTGTATGACTTGAATCATAGTCAAATCACAGGAAAATGGTCACATTATGATATATTCTTACATTACTTGATCATTTGACTCAAATCATGAAATGCACTTGAATTGAATCTAACAAACTTTTTCTATCCATTTTTGTGCTTAATATAAAGCACATATACAATCATTTTGTCATCATTATCATGAGTGAATCTCATAATCAATATTGTGGGTTTCTATGAAACCAACACCCTCTCACTTTTGAAAGTTCAAAAACTTTTATCGTATCTTTTTGATCTTCAACTTCAGTTTGATTTCAGACCTTGATCATGAAGATTTGTAATTGATTGAAGGAGAATATGTCTTGAAACTAATCATTCTTGAAAGTTTGGTTGATATTTACAAGTAGCTTGCAAGATAGAGGTTGTTGTCATTGGTGGTGAAAAATTCCAATGAAAAGAAAGAGGTTCTTCTCTCCATATTGCCTTGGTAGTGACTGTGTGGAAGGCTACTGACAAGACGAAGTTCTTACCAAATCTTCAGATAATTCGTTACTCAAGGAACCGATATGAACAAAGGTCGATTGTTACACACGAAGGCTTAGAGCATATTTGTGATATTGGAAGATTCAAGAAGCGTTAATCGATTAAAGATTACGCATAAGAGTTTGGCATTATGTTGTATACAAGTCAAGATCCATATATAATATTTTATTTTTCTTCGCATTATTATGGATTGGTGATTGTATGAACTCTTGTAATATTTGTCAAAATAAAAAGGAACAATGCAGGTTCCAATGGGAAACCATTGAAAAGTGCGCGTAAGCAAAGCAAGAACAAATGCCAAAGCACTATAAATCTTGGTGCACTCTCTCTCCCTTACTCTTGCATATAATATTTGTAGGATTTGCATGCTTAGATATTTTAATTCTAGAGTAATTTATCATTTATTCAATTGACAACAATTCATTACATAAAGTTAAGTTTTGTTAGAATTGGTGCATAATCAAGTTGAATTGGTGATTAAATTCTAAGAAACAATTGAGGTTAAAATTCATTGATATTGAATTGTTGTGTAAACACATCTTGTGGAATATAAAACTGAATCAATTAGATACCTTTGTGTATCATCATAAAACCATCATTTGGTATTTGTAGATTGATTAAGCATTATCATGATCAAGTTTCAATAAAAGTATAATTTTCATATTTTCGCTTCAACCTTTCGTGTGCACTTTTGAAAAACCTATGATATTCTATTTTTGAAAAAACAATTGATTTTTTTAATAAGGGTCTATTCACCCCTCTATAGACCATTTTTTACTTCCATTATATCACCCAACATCGATGACCTCAATGTAGGAGCTCAGGAGTTATTGTGATAGTTGGATCGGAGAATACCATCGTAGATCGTATAAGATCATTGCTAGTGAGACATGGCTTTCAGAACCTGAGGGATTTGATGTGGAAATTTGTGAGAGTCATAAGTTAATTCTCACAGAAGATGCCATTGTTCAAGAGTGAAATAAGAAATATGTATGTTGAGGGATCGAGCTCTCTAGTGCGGCAACGAGAGCTTCTAATGCAACAAAACAGAGAGGACTTGTAGGGTTAACACTACATTGTCTAAGACAGTGAAATAAAATTTTTGAGATGTAATTTTTGGATGAGAATGTGATTATATATGTGTCCAGTGCGTAAGGAAGTTTATATATATTCTTTAGTTAGAACTGCCATTGTCTAATATGATTTGTGATGTGCAGGATATTCTAATCACCCGTATAGAATATTTGAAGGGTTATGATCATGTATCTCGTGTTTCCGTGAGACTTCCCCTATCCACTGTCTTACTTCAAAAAAATATTATTTAATCCTTTGTGATTGGACTTATCACATTAGGTTTCTAACCGCCTAAGAACAAACTCCGACATTATTATAATGTTAAATATATTTTGAATTTTGATAAAATCTTAATTTTCAGAATTTTTATATGTCTAGTTACAAATAAATTTTAATTGAAATTATAATCCTCCATGATATTTCAGTTTGTTAGAATAAGCTCTATTTTGAAAATAACATATAATTTTAGAGCTCAAATTAATCTATAACATTAACAAGTCCAAATAGAGATTAAAAGACTAAGTTTATTTTTAAAATAAAGCTTAAAAAGTCGTAATTGTATAGACATTCATTCAAAACATATTTAACTTAATATTCTATCATATAAATGACTAATTCTAAAAATAAATAAATAAATCTAAAAAAATATTTAAAATGAAAGGTCCACATATATAATTTTGTTTAAATATATATATAAATTTCAGACATGAAGTGATTGATTTAGAGTGATGAAAGATCTTTTATCTATAATAGTAGTGCTTTATACCGGAAAGTTCGGAATGATATATAAAGGATTTGAATGCCAGATAGAAAGGATAAAGAACTTTTGACAAAATGATTCATAAGAACATGCAAGTATAATGATCGTATACGTTTTGGTCCTTTAATAGAACAAAACACTTCCATCAGCATTTTACTTTAGCCACACAAAAAAGAAAACAAAAAAACAAAAACATATTTATATACAGCTAAGCATCACACTACATTGTTGTTGTACATGATTCAACTTTCTACGCTGGCACGCTTATGCCCTTGTCTATATTTTTATATTTTCACATATGTCCCAACACATAATATAATTGTTTACGTATAAACTCAATTTTATGCTCGATTAAGTTTAAAACTTAAGGTTGAAAGGTTATCTGTTGGTTTGAATTAGAGATAAATTTAGTAGTTGTTATTAGTTCAGTTTGTTAATATTTATTAGGTTTGTTATTTAATAGTTTGTTAAGATCTTTTACTGTTGATCTTATTTTCAAACTATAAAAGATGGATCATTAGGCTATATATAAAGACAATGTCATATATAATTGAAAATCATAAGAATACAATGTATTTTTAAAGTTAACTTTCTATTATGACATTCGAGTATGGTTTCGATTCGGAAGAGAAATTGAAGAAGAAAACTACCTTTAAACATGAAATAAAGAAATATAAGTATATCATCTAAACAACTCTAATAATTCCGAAACTCCACTCGTGATAACATTGCTGAATGGAAAAAATTACGGCACATGGACAAGATCGATCAAGACTACTTTGCGTGCAAAGACAATACTAGGTTTCATTGAATGAAGCATCAAGAAACCACCAAGTCAATCTGAAGTGTACCATGACTGGGAGAAGGCAGATTAAATAGTGACATATCAATGTGACATAATCAAATCCACACAACAACATATCACATGCTTCAACGACTCGAGATGTGTGAGTGGATCATGTTTTTCCAAGCAAGTGAGTTCTTACTCAAGCTCTTATAGTTTGCCAAATAAAGTTGTGAGATCAAGTATTTTAAGATCATTAGCTTATTTGATCGCAATGACCCTGAATTTCCATTCCCTATTAAGGTACCTCAAAACTTTATTAGTAGCTATATCGTTGGTGGTAGGATTACAAAGAGTCTTCAAGTGATTTATTAGATATATGAACCTCTTTTGAATTTCGACAATAGTTTCACCATGCTTCATGCGAAATAGTTCAAGCGCTTGATTTAAAGTATTGATCCTACCTTGTTTGACATCATTAGTTCCCTCATGGAAAACTTATAATGCGTCCCATTTAGCTTTGGCGGTCTCACAATGTGAGACACAATAATATTCATTAACACCGAGTGCAGATATGAGAATATTTTGTGCATTCGAATCATGTGACTACAATTTCTTATCATTATCATCTCATTGTGCTTCCGAATTTGGTACGAAGACACATTTACCATTGGTTAATATAATTTCATTAGGACCATTGATGATGACACCCTTATCAACTGAGTTGATATGGATACGCGTACAAGCTTTCCAATAGCCATAGTTTTCGCCAATAAAAATTGACACATTATTGTACGCCCCTTTAGGTTCGGTAGCCATTTTCTAATAAGCAAATATTGAAGAACGAAATTAATTGGAGCTCTGATACCACTTTTTAGACGAAGGCGGCTTATCTAGAGGGAGTAAATAAATTATCAATAAAAAATTTCCTTACAAAAATAGTTTTCAAAGCAACGGCTAGCGGAAGTAACTTGGACCGATTCGTCTAAACTGAACTAATATCGAAAAGCTTAGATATGCATATGTGAAAAACCAATTGAAGATAATGATAATTTATTCAATCAATATGTATCAATCACAAACTATTGAAATTTACTCAACAAGCAATGTTATATCCAATGATAAATCACACAAAAATACTATTGAGGCAAATTATTGAACACCTAGTGTGCAATCGATTTTTTTTGGAAATTTGTATAGTTTTGTTGATCTTAAAATCCAACCACAATCAAAATGATTATGATAAATACAACAAAACTATTTTTCAAATGATTTTCAAAATAAATTACCAAAAAAATTAATCGAACAAATGATGAACTCAATAATTTGCAAACAAAATGTAAAAGAGATAGAGGTAGAGAGAGTACATAAGGATTTGTTTAGGTAGTTCCCCAGTCGACCTCGCTTTGGGTACGTCTGCCCTCAATTTGAATTCAAATTGAGATAATGAAATTAACCTTACTTTGCAAATGTAGTTTACAAGAGAAATGTAGCGATGCCAACCTACAAACCCTAAGTTTGATGTTGATCGAAACACTTTCTCTTCACTTGGTATAAGCTTGATCAAGTTCCCAACAATACCAATTTGATTCACCGTCTCACGCCACTGCTTTGCAAGAACCAAAACTCTTTAAAGTCTTCACTCGATCGAATCCAAATTACTAATTCTTCAAAATCAAGATTTACCAAGATGATCCATCGTCTCACGCTACTCCTTTGCAAGAATCGCAACTCTTCAAAGCCTTCACTCAATCGAATCCAACTTGAGTAATCTTGTTAAAAACCTTTAAATATCCAATTTTATCTTGAAGGAAAATCCCGCATTGGTTTTCTTATTTGAACCCCCCCCCCAGATTTCAACCTAATTTACAATACCACACGACGTTATCAACTTTTTTACTTTATTTGTGTTTATGCATAAAACCAAGGTTGAAGATGAAGAAGACTTTTAGTATGTTCCATGTTTCGTTTATGATTTTACCAAAATCATTGAAAATAGATTATGTTGTAACAAGTATATATATATATATATATATATATATATATATATATATATATGTGTGTGTGTGTGTGTGTGTGTGTGTGTGTGTGTGTGTGTGAGTGTGTGTGTGTGTGTGTGTGTGTGTGTGAGAGAGAGAGAGAGAGAGCAAGTATGAAGCAAAATGAATGAAAAAAGATGCAATTTTTTAAAGATTTTTTATGTATAGGTTGACCTATGCAAGTCATGTGTCAACCTATGCAGGTCATGTGTCAACCTGTAGAGGCCACACATCTAACATAATATATATGCTTTAAAATTGTAGCACATGGGTTGACCTATAAAAAAATATGTCGACACATAGACAACTTTTTCTTCTATATATCGACTTGAAACACGGGTGTGTCGACACATCGAGATATTTTTCTTCTATGTGTCAACCTAAAACATGTATGTGTCGACACATAACTCAGTTTTCCCATAAAAAAAAGAGTTTTATTCATAAATCCATTTCTTGATGCACAAATATTTTCTAAACCTTTTCCTACATGTTGTCATTATCCTTAATGCTAAAATGTACACCTAGACTTAGATAAAGTTGTACAATATACATAAACACTAAGATATCCTAGTTTTGACATTATTCAGAATACATCTAACAAGAAAGATGCACTCACAATTGTTGTGTTTCATTTTTGTATACACGTCATATGGTTAGCATAACGACAATCTACAATTGTGCTTTTTACCAATTCATGTTTTTCGACTTGCAACTTGTGCTTTCGTTGATTTTTATGATCTTGTTGCTACTAAATTTTATTTGCGACGACCATTTACATGTGAACAATTTTCCATTCAATTTTTGTTAAGATTCAATGTCATTAGGTTTAAATCGAATTTGATTTCTTGTGGTAGCTTTGCGCGTCTTCACATACACGATATTGATTTGAACCTTTGCATCATGATTTCAATCCTTGCATGTTTTAATTTTTGCTTTACTCTTTTCGATTCAATTGTGATGGATGTGTGCTATAAATATTATGTATGCTCTTGTATCCCTTTATCATGTTGAATGCTTGTATATATTCAATTTGATCCTTATGGCATTTGATTTATGTCTTATGCTTGAGTTTGCGTCACTACGCTTGAACTCACACCCATCGCGATCCAATTCGCACCTTTGTGTTATGAATATTTGTGTCTCGTTTATTCTTCAACCATGAAATTCTAGTTATGCAGATACTCCAATGTCCTATCTTAATGTTAAGACAATGATTACTGCATAGGAAATAAGGGAAATGCACAACTTCTGTTTTGAAGTGATGCAACACAATCACCAACAAATGTTGAGACATCATGTTGGGACATCTCAGTCAAGAACATACAACAATAAATTGTATATTTCAGAATATAAAGTACACAGAATATGATGACCTAGTTCAGTGTTAACAAACCTACATATGAAGGATACCAATCTAGGATGAAGAGTTCACTATCTTGTAGCATTACCCTAAAGCTAAACTCAAGGTTTACAACTTTATCCTAATCACTACCTTCAATAAACATCTTTATCTAAGGCTAAACTTTAGTCTTTTACAACCTTTGATATGAGACTCCTTCTCACATCATCCATCACTACCTGTGATGACTCTGTCTTCTACTGATCTCCAAAACCTGTCACGGTTTCTTGGCCTACAAGTTATCATGAACTTGCTTCAAAGCTTCCTCCAAGAACATTACATAAACCATTACCTAAAGGCTTCTGGTTGTGCCCCTTGTATCTTTTCCTTCCAACCTGCATCCCATACTGTAGGGAGGATACTTCTAACTCCTAAGAAAGCCAACGACTCTCAAACCCTAAACCCTTATTTTAAAAAGTATTTAGGTTACAAAGTTACAAGTGATACAAAATTTACAAGGTTATTTTAACCCTAGGTCTAAGTCTCCTTATATAGTCTTTTATTATTGGATTTTCTATCTTTGCTCCTTGATCCACTATGCAAACTCGCACCAAATCTTTGAGAGATTTGTTAAGAGATAAAATTGTTTATATTAAAAGGATGTCCTGACATATGGTTGATACATATTCTTTAACTTCTTTAATCCTAATAAGATTTCTTTATCTTTATCATATAAATGTTTTACCAAAGTTTAGTCAAACCCCATGAGCTTTCAATCTCCCCATTTTGACAAATTTTGGCTAAAACATTCTTTTTTCTATGTTGAATGAGCGAGAGTCCTTTTCATCTTAAGAGTTACCATTTTGATAACTTCTTTCTGAATTCCACAAAAAGCTTAAATAGTCATGACTTTGAGTACATGCATTATGTAACTTAGATCACAAGTCACAACCTATTTTTCAACTCAGATCACAAGATACAAACAAATAGAAAGTAGTAAGTTAAGATGATAAAACATCTTTCTCCAACATTCTTGCACCAGCACTGCTCGAATGAACCCAACACCCAGAACACCATTTTCTCCCTCTTTTTAGTCAAAAATTAACAAAAGTGACCCATACAACTCCAAACCCAGATACAACTTACCCAGTATTTGAAGAATGACATCGACCACTCACTTGAAGAGAAAGAATTGTGAAACCAATAAGTGTCACAATAGTCTTATTTACTTCCAAGAATTTCCTTAAGAAGTAACGCTTGTCTATTTCAACTGACCATTAATCAAAGAAATAACTCCACCATATGCACACCGGCCAAGACTGTTGACTGTTTCTTCTTTTAAAGAACCGTCCAAAGAATTTCAGTTACATCCAAACATGTTCTACAAAAATGTCCTAACATCATATCACACATTGTCTTCACTTTACACGTACTCCTCTTTAGATAGGACAAGGCTTCTCATATCATCTTAATAACCAGAGACCAATCCTCCAGCCAATGACTTTAATATGCAAAAAAATAAATTCTCCCAGATTCTTCAATGATTCTATAAGCATCCATAAAAAATCATATATTTTGTATTGCCAGGTCTCCCCAACTTGTAACAATACAATGTCAAGAAATCACACTTGACATCTTCATCCCTCTTGGATGGAAAAAATATGCTTGACACTCACCACAAGCTTGGTGTAGACTACACCCCTACAGTAGATCCTTAGATCAAGAGAAAACTCCCCCTTATCTAAGACAATATGTGCCCCCCCTAAGCACCTGTGTAGAAATGAATGGAAAACATAAGATGCATCTACAATCTCTTCAAGAGCTCACTCTCTGTCCAGCCACCTACTGAAGCACATTCATTTTTGAACCATTATCCCTTCTGACAAGAAATGGTAGTCACTCACACATGAAACCATCATGTTATCCGTGAGGCACATAAGGATCGTCATCCTCATAGTAACAAATTGTTGGAATAATATCAAAGACAATTGTTTTCCTCCCATCAATGTTAGATACTGGACACATGCTTTAGAAAAGCATGACTTTCTAGACATATTTCATCCACAAGATTTTAAAAAAATAGTCAGTCACCCAACTCTTCAAAGGCAATCATTCCCTATCATTCTCCCGTATGATAATCTAGAATACTCCTGATCAATTGTTGATTATCCAAATGTAGACTACCAAACAATCAATACCCGATATACTACAATATTCTCTACATACTCCTTCAAAGGTAGACCTTCTACTTCATCATTCTCATGTATGACTATGTAGACGCTCCTTAGGCAATAATGTAGGTATTAAGCTCTAGAACTAGAGCATAATCATCCTTCACCAAGTATATCTAACCTAATAATGTCCTAACACCAAGTTAGAACATCTTCCACACACCAAGACAAAATTCTTGATGTGCTCCACCAACTGGACTTACTATAACATAGTAATCCAAAGAACTGAAGAACTTCAATTAACATTGTGCCATCTTGAATAAGAACCCTAGAAAGAGAGAAATAAACTCTCACCAACCTTCAAAAAGAAATAATATCCTTGAGTCTTTAACTCATCGCCCTTCTTCCCAAGAGTAACTTATTCCAAGACAATCCTCAAGACTAATCAGCTGCCACATGTTGATTATCTTAATTCTTCAAATCCACTTCTAAGACCAACCAATTGCCATAATTTGATCATCTCCTTCATGAAACCTCATATGAAAAAGTCAAATTTCACAGTTTGACCTCTTCACATTTGTCAGAACTCCCACAAAGATATCCTGATCTACATAGTGAAATTTTGATCTTCAAGTTACATTTATCCACTTGCTCAATAGCAATACACACTTAGACTCCCTAAGCCATGGATAATGTAACATCTTCTCCTTCCTACAACTCCCATAAACTTCCATGAGAATGATCTTTTTGAAGCATCATTTTTTATTCCTATAGATCACCCTATCTTTAGTTGACGTGCCACCTCACCAACTAAGATTCTGATGTAGAACTAGATGTCAAAACATTATGATTCAACATCTAGCTATTGAATTTAGTTTCTTCTTCTACCACTTGAAAGAACTTCCTCCCTTTGGAGAACAAGAGTCTCATGCTCTCATAAACTTGATTCACCAACCAAGTTTGAGTTGACAACCTCCATTTTGTTGATTTTGCAGTTTTGTCATACAAGCTCACACCTTGATGAATACCTTCCAGTTCTTCTCCAAAGACTTCAAAACTGCCACTCTTTGATTCTTCAGAAGGATTAGTTAGAAACTAACCGCCATATATGTACCAAGGATGCCAACTTTCCTTGAGTAGATTCATATTCACGAAATTGCTAATATTGCCACCTATCTGAACTCCACGATGAGCATTATGAAATGCCCTAAAGTACATGGATCAGAAATAAACCAATCCAAGTAGTCATTAAGATTATGATGTCGTCATAGTCTTCTATCTCCATCTTAAAAAATGCATCCCCATCTAAACAAGTCTCAATACTTTCCAGGAAAAGATGTGAAGCTTATAATCCTATGTCAAAACCCTAAGAGACTTATGAGTGAATGTAGAACCCCTCCCATGAGTCTCCAAACCTCTTATGAAAAGATTTTAGAACGTGTGATACAACATCCTCAATCTTGAATCTCAAGGATAATCAAACCTGCACAAAGCAATTAATTTTTAATCCTTGTAGTTATAACCCTTGTCTGATTCTAGCATATTCTAAATATCACATAGATATTCCTCTTCATGATGTCTTCTTCTGTTGTTGTGCAAGTTGTTAAGATATCAAGGCTCCCCTTGACTTAACCTCTTAAGACTCTCTATGAACAAATCTTAATTACCTCAACTGTGTGAACTCATCCTTAGGGTTAAGAAGTATGACTTCTTACTTGCACGTTGTTTATGGACGGTGAAAATAAATCATCTCCACTGTCTTCACTTCTATGCTTCCAAGAAAGCACCTCCTAGTCTGAAGAATAACTAGCAGACTCCAGAATACAACTAAATTTCCTTGATTGGACTTGATTATCATATCAAGTGTCTTTAATAACGTATCCAACAAGAAATCATCAAACTCCTAGAGCATGATTTTGATAATTCATCTTACCCCTTCTGTCCAGTATGACTTCAGCATACATGATGACGCCAATCAACCATGTACCAAGTCACATAAAACTAATTCGTCACAATAACATCCCTCTACTCCCGAATTTGGAATGTTATGTGTCTTCAAACTGATTGACATTTACAAGAATTGAACCAGGTAAGGACATCTACAAGCTTTCTTCAATCAATACTCCAATATCACATACTACTGGAATCCTTCAATCAGAATATGTGCAGCTGAATCACTAAAGAACAACTTCAAATTGCCCTAAATAAGATGTCAATATATCTTTCAAGACACCATCCAAGAGAACTACCACTCCTTATGTTTATTGTTGCAGAACCCTTCAAACAATAACTCCTCCTTGTTTAATCACCAGAAAGAACCATGGATCTCAACCAGAACCAGACCAGGATGCCTGCTCTGATACTAATTGAAATTCTAGTTATGCAGATACTCCAATGTCATATATTAATTTTAAGACAATAAATACTGCATTTTAGGAAACAAGGGAAATACACACCTGTTGTTTTGAAGTGATGCAACACAATCACCAACAGATGTAGAGACATCATGTTAGGACATCTCAGTCAAGAACATATAACATAAAACTGTAAATTGCAGAATATAAAGTACACAAAATATGTTGACCCAGTTTGGTGTTAACAACCCTACATCTGGGGGATACAAATCTAGTATGAAGACTTCATTATATTATATCATTACCCTAAAGTTAAAATCATGGTTTACAACTTTATCCTAATCACTACCTTCAATGAATGTCTTTATCTAAGGCTAAACTCTAGTCATTTACAACCTTTGATATGAGACTCCTTCTCACATCCTTTATCACCACCTGTGATGACTATGTCTTATGTTGACCTCAAGAACCTGTCACGATTTCTTGACCTACAACTTATCCTGGACTTGCTTCAAAGCTTCGTCCAAGAACATTACACAAACCATTACCTAAAGGATTATGGTCGTGCCCTTGTATCTCTGCCTTCCACCCTACATCCCATACTACAGAGAGGAGTCTTCTAACTCCTAAGAGAGCCAATGACTCTCAAACCCTAAACCTTTATTTTACAAAGTATAGGTTACAAAGTTACAAGTGATACAAAAGTTACAAAGTTTATTTTAACCCTAGGTCTAAGCTCCTTATATAGTCTTCTTTTGTTAGGCTTTCTATCTTTGCTTCTTGATCCACTCTGCCAATACGCACCAAATATTTGACATATTTTTTAAGAGATAAACCTGCTATATTAAAAGGATGTCCTGACATGTGGTTGAGACATTTTCTTTAACTTCTTTAATCCTGAGCAGATTTCTTTATCTTTATCATATTAATGTTTTACCAAAATTTAGTCAAACCTCAAGAGTTTTCAAACAAATTTAACCATCGATTCAAAATCATTATCAACACCATTTCAAACCTTTTTTGTCGAATTATTGCGCGAGTTCAAATCAAATGCTTGATCCAATGTCAAGCCTTTTTCCCAAATCAAAATCAAAATCACTTAAGCATTATTCTACATTTCCTCATTAAAACCAGACGAAAAGCAATATGGTGTAATCCACGAGCTCTTGAGGGTTAGGATACGAGATGTAGTTCTTGACCATCCAAAAAGTCATTGTCCTTTAAAAAACTCTCAATGCGACTTTTACTAACCTTTTCTTAATAAAGCCAACCAAAATACCTAAACAATCAAAATTCTTTCAAAAATAAGATTAAAAAGGAACGTGGTGTAGTCCATGAGCTCCCGAGAAATAGGATACGAGATATAATTATTGACCATATGAGCTCTCGTCATCACCCAAAAATACTTTCAATACATCAATTTTTTCTTTTCTCGTCGTCGCGCGATCATGAAAACTCTTTTTACAAAAAAAATATATGTTGTCTTGAGATGATGCAAAAATAATGCTTAGTCCACTTATATGTGTGATTAAGCTAGTGATGTTTTCCCGTGAATGTTGATATGTCTATCCATTCTATCGTGATGCAAACGTTCTCTTCTTTGCCATTTTGGGTAGAAAGTGGTGTTTTTTCGTTGATTGTGACAAAATAGGTTCTCTAAAATCGACCAACAAAAAAACATTTTCTACCAAAAAATACATAGCCTTGAGTTCTCCGTCGTACTCGAAGATACTACGGAAAACCTCTTTCACAACGGTTGGAAAAGGGGTGCCATCACGCCGGTCATACCGTTATTAAGTAGAGCATTGTTGTAAGTTTGTTGTTTCTACAACGATCAGGAAACCGTTATAGAAAGCCAGGACGTACGCTACATATCACAACGGTCAGGCTTATAAACCCTTGTGATATATACACTTATGTACTGGGTTCGAAACCCATCAACAACAAATTATATAAAATAGAAATTACCTTTAATCTTGGATACAATAGATAATCTTTGTTGAAAGTATCCAGAGTTTATTATATTATATACAGATAGCTTGTTTTCCATACAACTCATTAAAGAAATATAGGGATTTAAATTGATGAAGAAGTATATAATATGGAAATTTCCTGACTCCTTAGATGCATCACTATCTCGATTATAGTTAAATTTCCATAACAACAAATTATTGAATAATCTGCCGCATCATCATCACTTATCATCATAATTTTTCTAATCACAATTTTTACGATTATAAGTGTTGATGGTGAGGCAGACTATCCAATAAATTGTATTTAAAGAAATTTAACTATAATCGAATACAACGATGCATCTAAGGAGTCATATCATTATACCATAATATATGTAAATGAATGTGAGATGAACGGCGAGACGCATATGATTCAAAAACAACAATGTTTTGTTTAAGTTGGTTTTCAAATATAACTTAATTTGCAGATTATAAGTATGTATGTCAATTTAAATGAATGTATTTTAAGTGAGGATTAGTGAAACAAACAATCTACATAGAATATAATAAACTCAAACAACATCATACACCAGAACCAGATATTATAAATTTATCAACAAAACCCTAACCTCTTACAATATCACAAACTATGTTAAATTGTTTCAAGAATGCACCTTTTATTGGAAGTTATTGCGGAACTATGAATTTCATCTAGTTTGTGAAGCAATGAAAACGAAATACAAGGTGGATGAAATTTTCACAATGACTTCATACTTCTTGTATTTTTTACATTGCTACACAACCCATATGAATCTTATCAACTCATAATATACGCTTGCTACCACCGCTTGCTATCACCATCTATCATCCCCTTAATCTGCAAGGAAACACAACAAACTTCAACAATAAGCATCATCAATTGAAACCAAACCCTAAAACCATAATCCACTAAAGAGTAAAGAGAGATCAAAAGAGAGAGAAAGAGAACATATCATCTTTGCCGCCGTCGTAGTGTGGGTTTTACCATATGAAGATATATTAAGTTCATCTAATTGTGTAGCCATGATGAAAAAATACAAGATGGATGAAGTTTCCACAATGACTTCATACTTCTTGTATTCTTGATCATTTCTAAACAAACCATATGAACCTTATCAACTCATATTATACGTTTGCTACCACTAACATCACCATGTATCATCCCTTTAACTTGGAAGGAAACACATCAAACTTCAACAATGAGCATCCTCAGATGAAAAATAATCGCAGAACTGACCTAGTTTAGGAAGCAATGAAAAAGAAATATAAGGAGGAAGAAGATTACACAAAAGCTTCATACTTCTTATATTTCTTTTCATTGTTTCTAAAACTAGATGAAGTTTGATGTCACCATTGTTTATTCATTTACTAATATCTTGTTTATGAAGCTATGAAGAAGAAGAAGAAGAAGTTTAAGATGGATGAAGTTTCCATCAAAACTTTATGCTTCTTGTACTTTATTTTCATAGCATCACAAACATTATTTAACAATAGACGTAAGCAGACGAATACCTTAATGTATGAAGCACAAGATTCACGGCTAATGGTGAAGAAGAAGAAGAGAGAAAATGAGTTCTAGGGTTTGGGTATGAAGGAAACGACGCTATTGTCAATAAGTGAAACTTAATTCGCTTATATATGACTAAACAATTTCACAACGGATAACAATAAGAAGAGAGAGAGAGAGAGAGAGAGAGAGAGAGAGAGAGAGAGAGAGATAGATTGATTTTAAGCTTTGCATATAGGAAGGAGATTCTCAAAATCCAAAGAAAGAAAGAGTGAAATACATCATGAATCTTCAACCATTTCCACCCTCTCTTGAAATTAGAAATAAAAGTCAATGTGAGGTTGTTTTAAGTTTTAACCTTGCCCTAAGTGGGTTCCGACCCTCTTGTTAGGAGTGAATGATGAGCAATAGGCCAAACATTAAAGAAAATACATAAGGATAGGTAATTTATCTTGGATCTAGGTAGTACATAAAAAATTAAATATTTATAGTTAGTTAGAAACATATCTAAGGATGAGATAAGAATGTTAGGGAAAAACTTGATGGAAACCTAAGTGTTCGAAAAACATTGTAGGAAAACCCTAAGTGGCGAACCCTAATTGACTAATACCCTAGGGGAAACATATAGTTATATATATGGGAGAACTTATGTCTTATTGAAAATATACATTTAATCAGTTTCGTTTAGTAATTGAATTGATAACTCTAATTTAATGGAACATTTTATATTTCTATATAGAATTAAAGAAACTTATGTTTTCTTTGGTGGAAGATGGTTTATGGGTGGTAATATAATTTTTGTGTTCAAGGATTTTGAGTAGTTTAGAACCACAAACAAATACTGAGATAATATAATCAAATTTATTAGTGACAACCGGCCACTAGAATCCATCTTAAATGAAAAAGACAAAACCTTTCAGAGTTCGTTCTTTATCTACAATTGGATTCACAATAATGAATGTCGTGACAAAGATTTCCTGAATCATGGATTGAGCAACTATGTTTCTGTAGTCTACCGACATGTCATATCTTTTGACAATTACTTGGTTTTGACTTGCATTATATACAATCCTTTATCTCTATTTTTATTCAAAATTAAAACTAGTTTTAGTGAATTAAAATAATTGTCATGTCTCTCAATCTTTTCCCACTCCACATTTATGATGGACTTACTCAAGTGTTAATGAGGTTCAGTAGTTGATCAGCTTTTAACAAAATTTAAATTAAAAAAGAAAAAACTAAATCTCACTTACCATCATACGTATAAATTCCATTTTCACTATCTAATTTTTAAAGTATTCATATATCCCAACATATTCAATCCTTATTATGCTTTCTTATGTTAGTGAGTGAGGTATTTTTAACGAGAAAAAAGAGAGAGAATAAATCAATAAGAATTATGAGAATAAATCAATAAGAATTATATTATTGAATTGAATGATGATAATAAAAGCTAAATTATAAAGTATCTAAGGGATTTGACTAATAAATAACAAATATAACAAACTAAGGTACAAATTCTAAACCCTAATTATTTTTGGGTTTGGGTCACACACAATTTGGATTATATCTAATATCTCAACATATCATTTATAGTCCAAGTTGTCGAAACACACTAATCATTGTGATTTGAACTATTCCTAATTTCTTTCTCAAAGTTAGGAGCTTGTTGATCTTCAATCCTTTGGTGAAAATTGGTCAATTGTGCTTCACTTTAACAATGTCTTACTTCAAGTTCATCTGGATTCACCTTCTCCCTTAAGAAGTGAAATCTAGCTTCAATGTGCTTACTTCTTCCATGCAAAACTGGATTCTTAGCCAGATTTATGCATGACTTGTTGTCGATATTTAATACCACATATTTCTTTACTTCGACATCTATTTCTTCAAGCACGAATCTGATCCAAATTACTTGACACACAACATAGGATTCTGCTATTTTTCGCACCGGATTTTGCACGAACAATTTTTAGCCTCCTAACGCAGGTTTACTTGCGGGATCGGCTACGACATCCGAGACTTTAGTGTTTAGGAGGTTTTATTATGTGATTGTTCTTGATTGATAGAATTTGAGATGAGAAAAAAAGTAGAATAGAATTTGGAGGTTAGGGATGTTTGAGTATTTGGAGGGAGGAGAAAACAATATAAAAGACAGGAAATGTTAAACGAATGAAAATAAAACAAGTTTAAACGTAAATGACTTGGTAAAATAAATTGCATTGAATGAAAATAGGACGCAAGTAATACATTTTGTGGGAGTGTAACTTGTTTCTCATAACGCTAGATACTTTGAGTGTTTTCCCCTTGCAATGTTACAAATGTGACCCCTAAAAATTCACTATAAGCTTTGCTTAAATAATAACACAAACAAACTGTCAATTTGTTCTGCTGTTGACATGTGTCACCCCACGACCCTTCAACTATTCGTGCTTTTACCATTTTCATAATCTGCCCATGCAAACATTTTGGCTTTCTACCTTCCCCCAACTTGCTTTGTCGAAGCCTTTTCGACGGTCTCATGTCTCGATAATTTCTCAGACATACTTGTTGTCCACGCCGAACAACTTTCATATTACTTACCATTGGCGTCGATTGACTCCATGTTCTCATGAATTGCCTATCCCAATCCTTGGTCGAAATTTTTTGGCTAACAAATTTCCCCCTAAAAGGCCAGTTTCGACCGAGGCATATCGTCGACGAAGAAACTCGGTGTTTTATCTTCTACCAAATTTCGACGATATATCTAATCTGTGACGTCACATCTCATGATGGCGCCTTTCTGCGCCGCGATTTCCGAGAAAAAAAACCATCATTTGTGTCAACTCCCTAGGTCGTGGGGTTTTAACCACTCTGCATCACTCCTCCACTCCCATGGAATTTGGAAAGGTTTCCATAACTCCTTTCTGACTCTTGGTTACCATATGGAATAATTATGAATAGCTTATTCACGCCCAACCACGCTTCTTCTTCCTTGTATGATATCCTTCATCAGCGTTTTTAACCCATTCAAACAACCATTTTTTTGTGGTCTTCTCTAATGGCCTCTACAACCATTGTTGTGGATGATGTTTCCCATAATGTGGGTAATAATCCTTTGGCATAACATCTTAATGAAGAGAAAGGATGCACTATGATCCCTCAACTACTGTTAGCTGACCCTTCTGCCATAGAGAACTGGAAAGGCCAAATGTTTATCACCTTCAAGGTTTCTGACAAGATGTTTTCTTTTCATGGGCCATTGTCAGATCACCAAACACGTCCAAAGAGCATTTTAGAGTTCTTTTCTTGTTATAAATATGCCATTCCTGCGACCTTTGATAAATAAGAAGTAATTGATCTTAAGTAGATGAACCCAGACGCTAGGGTTTTTAGGTCGATGCCTGCTCCAGGAAATAAAAATTACTTGGCGTGGCTTAATAAAAAGCAGGATAAACATCAAGAACAATGGAAGACTGTTGGTATTTTTGATGTCGTTCAACTTTGAGGCATGCTCGTTAGGTTAATCCTGGCATGTTATTAGATTCAATTTATTATTGGGAAGGTTTGACGAATACTTTCCACCTTCCTTGTGGTATGCTAACCCTCACTCTCTTTGACATGGCCGTCATCACTAGGTTTTCACCATTAGGTGATACCTTCGACCCGACTCTGACAACGACCTCGATGTCATATCCTAAATTTTGACCCTAAGATATGTACATCATCAGAAGAAATCCACTGGCCAAAGGATTGTGCCAGACTAGTTTGAACAATATCCCCGCAATGAATCAGGATTCCTGAGTTCCTCAGAGGATTCAAGCAAAGGAACAATCATCAATACATAAGATTTCCAACCTTTCAATCACCAATCAAAGGATTAATGAATCTCAAGTGATGGAAAATATTTCAAGAACTGTACAAAAGTTTCAGTGATCTGGGCCCCGAGCCATCACAATCACCAATTAGGCTTTCAGTCATCTGAGCCCTCCAGATGAAATTTTTCATGGGAAAAAGGAGCCAAGGCCTCCACATATCATCAAGAATATTTACATGACCATGACAAGCCATTTAACATTACAAAAGGTACATAGATCAAAGACTGCAAGATTAGGGTTTCACAATCCCCAAATTAGGGTTTCTGACTAATCGGGGGACCAAAAGTCAATATTTTCATCTAGACAAGATCCTATACCATAGGGAATGATTTAAATAGATCATATACATCATTGAAGTCCATTCATAAGGTCAAAATGCCTTAGAGGATGTCCAGTCAAAAAATCAGAAATCCAGGGGTATCTAGTGTAATTTCCATCTAAACCAAAAAGTCAAAATTTGACTTTTCCATCCAAAATGATCCACATGACCTATATTTCAAGAATATATGGTCTATAAATGCATTTGATCACAAAAAATAAGAAATTTGAAGATAACTTTTAAAATGGGCAACCTTTGAAACTTAAGAAAATTTTCTAAGTTATGGAAAAAATTGTTCAAGTACCCTACTTCCAAGCATCATAACTTGTGATCCAAACATCAGATTTTGGTGAATCAAAGCTCAAATGAAATATCTTGCAAAAAACTACAAATGATTCAACTAGGAGAAACTCCAATTCCTCATGGATTTTAAGTTGAAGATGAATCAAAATCAAGAAAAATATTGATTTTCAACACAGAAAAAATCAGCCTAAATGTAAAATCAACAAAACATCAAAATTTTGAGGGATTTTACACCAAGTTCCAAGCTGTTTCAGATCCTTTTCTAAATACCAATGTTGTTGCAAATGTTGCCAACAATTCAAAGAACCAATTGGCATGAAAAGATCTTGCTTGTACATGAAGAAATCATGGATCAAAGTGACCATCCAAAACTGTTTTGTAAAAAACAGATTTTTCACAAACTTGTGAAATCTGATTTTTTGAGTCAAAGTACATTGTCATGTGGATTTAAGAATCTAAAGAATGATTACAAACTTGATCAAACCCTCAAATTCATGACTGCACCATGGAATTCACCAAAATGACATTCATAGGATTCAACATTATGCATTTTGATCCAAGGATCACAAAGCTTCCAAAAAGAATATTCTTGGATCTCTTGTTCAACAAGAAATAGGTGGACACAATCCAAGCATCAAACTTCTGAGGAATGTGAATTGTGTTGCTGCATAGCTGAGTCATTTCACAAAATCATCATTTCACTTGTAAGATTTATTTTTCATAAACCATGACTCACCATTATGATATTTTCACTTCAAGTCTTGGATGCCAAGTTTGTTTAACATGTTTTCCTATAAATAGAGACCCCATTCCATCATAAAAATGACACCAAAGCCTCTGATCACTAAGTTTTCTCTTCTTTGCTCTCAAAGACTCAAAACTAAATATTTTGAGCAATCACTTCTGGTTTTTGAGTTTGAGCTAGTACAAGCTCAAAACAATTTCTCACACACATAACATATGATGTTTATAAGGTGTTCAAACACTTAGATCACCTCTGAAACACATACAACCCAGAATCACACTTCAAAACCACAAAGAAGTCTTTTTTCTGTAACTTGAAGGCCACAACTTGATCCATCCGTTTGCAATCAAGTCCAAGTGTTCAAACACAATCCATATGGTGTAGGGAAATTATTCAGATCATTACAACATCTATGTAACACCTCCAGCTCGAAACCACAACTCCAACTACAAGCTCAAGTTTAGGTAAGCCTCAAACGAGTCCAAATCATAATCCATGCATATTTCCTCGCATTATCTTTTAACCATGTGTGCGTAATCATTTTTTAAGAGATTCCCCTCAATCAATTTCACAAAATAATCATCATGTAAAATTTCATGAGGCTCAGGCCAAATTAGGGTTCTTCAGTGTTCATCACTGATTTCTCAATCCACACACAAAATAAATGAAATTAATTGGTACCATTGGGTTCGTGGGATAAAACGAGTGATTTTGATGTTTGAATCATCTCAAATGGATTCATCTTTTTGAGTTTGAGCTAGAACAAGCTCAAAATAATTTCTCACACATATAACATATGATGTTTATGAGGTGTTCAAACACTTAGATCACCTCTGAAACACATCCAACCCAGAATCACACTTCAAAACCACAAAGAAGTTTTGTTTCTGTAACTTGAAGGCCACAACTTGATCCAGCCATTTGCAATCAAGTCCAAGTGTTCAAACACAATCCATATGGTGTAGGGAAGTTATTCAGATCATTACAACATCTCTGTAACACCTCCAGCTCGAAACCACAACTCCAACTACAAGCTCAAGTTTAGGTAAGCCTCAAACTAGGCCAAATCATAATCCATGCATATTTCCTCGCACTATCTTTTAACCATGTGTGTGTAATCATATTCTAAGAGATTCCCCTCAATCAATTTCACAAAATAATCATCATGTAGAATTTCATGAGGCTTAGGTAAAATTAGGGTTCTTCAGTGTTCATCACTGATTTCTCACTCCACACACAAAATAAATGAAATTAATTGGTACCATTGGATTCGTGAGATCAAAACGAGTGATTTTGATGTTTAAATCATCTCAAATGGATGCCTATTCCATGAGATATGCCATTTTGAAAATTATGGGCAAGACAGCCATGATGCATGTTTTTGGCGCCCTTTTTCAAATATTTGAATTTTTGAATTTTCTATTATTTTGTTAATTGATTCAAAAATTAATAACTTTCTGATTCTTTTGAGTTTTTAAGTGATTCTTTTTTTACTAATTCTAAAAAATGTTTAAATATTTTATTCCATGAAAATATCTCCAAAATATATATTTTTTAATATATTTATTATTTTCTTAAATAATTAATTTTATCTGTTTCTAAACATTTAAAATTCAATTCCTTCTCTTGATTTTTCAAACATAAATGATATTCAAGTTGTTTCATGGATATAACATAATTTTTTTCAAACATTGATCCTATGTTTCAACTTGTTTTTCATTTCTGTTTGAAATTTATCAAATATTTTAATATTTTAATTAAAATAAATACTCAAAATATTTCAAAATTAGGGTTTTTACTTTCATACCCTAAATTTGACTTTTGTCACACTCATGAGCCTATATTAGAGTGTAATACCCATCCCTTTTTGAAAAATGAACCATTAGGGTTCATTTGATCCATTTTCAAAAACTCGGCGCGATCACCTTTTTCACCGCATTAAGTTTTGATCTGTGAATATATTTACACATAACCATTTGTTTGCTAAAATGAATTGTCAAAATGTGTCATGAGGAATCCTTTGTGTTTATGACTCATTCCTTTTTGTTTTAAATTTTCCCCGGTCTGTTTAAAAACTCCGCCAGGCTTCCGTATAAGTCCTGAACTCACCAATTGTTTCTAAAAACAATTTTCAATATCTTATATAGAGATTCATGAGCATTTGTTTACAAATCTCATCTCCTTTTCTTTTTTTCATCTTTATGACTAAAGATCTAATACACCAGCAACTAGACTGAGCTTTACTCCGGTGAACTGATTTCTAGGCTATAGGCAGCTTTTCAGTATCCAAGTCCTACTTTGTGTATGGAATCATAAGATAATTAATCAACAAAACAAATTCCATAGGAATCCTTATGTTTAATCCATGTTATTTGCTTCCGAGCCATCTTTTCTTTTTCTAACTTCTCGTTGTTTTCTTAAACGGATGTGCTTGCTTAGAATAGAATTGTTTGTCAAAATTATCTTTCCTCACCTCATACTAAAGCAAAGATAATAATAAACTTCTTAATGACAAAATACAAAGTTAAAACACATATGTAATCTTTCTCCCTCAGGATTTTGGGCCTCTGCTTCCCAGTGTAATACCCAACTTCATTCTTAATAAAACAACGTAAGAATTGAATCCTCCCCAGACAAAGTAATGTCTGATGACCTTCAAAACATTTATCAAATCAATAGACAAAACACTCTTCATACAGAGTCAGACTCCCAACAAATTCTCAGCCTCCCATCTTAGGCTTCATATAAGATACAAAAAAATCAAGAGTCACTCTCTCACAAATGAGCATCACACATGGGCTTCCAAATCAAGACACAGATAAAACTTTCCCAGAGTCAGCTTTCTATCTTTAGCTTCACACCTGGGCTTCCAAATCAGGATATAGATAAAACTTTCTCAGAGTCAGTTTTCTTTCTTTAGCTTCAACCTTGGGCTTCAATCAAGGCACATATAAAACAAATCTTCCCTCTTTAGACATGACAAATTCTCTCTACCGAGTACCTCTTGGCTTCAACCTTGGGCTTCAATCAAGGTACAAACAGTCAAACACTATACAATCACTAAAAATCAGTCATAGTCTTGGACTTTAACTAAGCTAATTCTTTCATTACAATCATAGTCTTGGAATTTAACTAAGCTAATTCTTTCAATACAGTCATAGTCTTAGACTTTAACTAAACTAACACCATTCATAGCCTTAGACTTTAACTAAGCTAAACAACATCAATACAATCATAGTATTCGACTTTAATTAAGCTAATTCCCAACAGTCATAGTCTTGGACTTTAACTAAGCTAATTTCCTACAACAATATAGTCATAGTCTTGGAATCTAAATAAGCTAAACATCCAGCCTTGCTTGAGTTATGCAAATCAAGATAACTCATTCAACTGTCTTGAGCTATGCAATTCAGGTCAAACCATTCAGTCCTCCTTGAGCTATGCAATTCAGGGTACCCATTTAGCCTTTCTTGAGCTATGTAAATCAAGATACCATTCAACTTATGCCTTGACATATGTAATTCAAGCAATTAACCAGCCAGTTACAAACAACTATTTTTCAGCCTCAATCCTGGGCTTTGATAAGGAAACAAACAAACTTTTCAGCTTCAATCTTGGGCTTTGATTAAGACATAAATCAAACATTTGAGCATCAACATCCTGTGCTTTAACTAGGATACAAACCAACCCTTTCCTCCTAGCTCTAGCCATTTAGGAGGATCTACGATGCTCTGATCCCTCAATTCTCTTATTGGAGGTACGTAGGCAAAAGCTCGTAAGATCTTTACGAGCACACCAAACAAAAAACAACAATTAGGTTTCTAAACCTAATAAAAACATCAAAAAATTATGATGATACAAAAACACAAAAACATCAATATCACCCTATCAATCAACACTCATCTAATACCTAGACCCATATCAAAGAAACCCCATTAATATCAATAAGAACAAATTTTGAATTAATCCAAGAGTTGAAATAAGCTAAAGAAAAACCCAAAACCATGTGGGCATCTGTTAAATAACAATATGCAAAGCGGGGGTGAGTTTAAGATGTATTTTCCCTTCCATAACCAGCTTCACTAGGGAAAAAAAGAAATCAGAAAGTAGCAAAAATACGATAGTGATTAAAGACCACGAAAATCGAGCTACATGAAAATAGCGCCGTCTGTGGGAACTTCTTACTTTTATAAGTTAGAATTTTCTTTTAAACCTTTTTTTAGTTAGAAAAAACCTTAGGTTTATGAACATGTATATATACAACTTTTATATTGCCTTTATGTTTATGTTTCTGCAAAATATATGTTCAAATGATATCCTTTGGGGTGGTCTCTAAAAAATGGGAATACGATTAATCCGCATCTAGGTGAGCTTAAGTGCAATTTAATATAGGTATGGCATAATTGAGATTGCTTGTTGGAAGTCCAATCATGATCAATTGAAACCTCAAAAGTCCATGAATCAGTCTAGTTATCCGGGTGTGAAATTGATGTTTATAGCGTACTCTGCGAAAAATCGGTGATTTCCAATCGGATACTCATAATGCTAAGGATTTAGTAAACATTTACCCCTTGACCTTGACTTACATGATCTACAGGTACAAAAATCTTTATTGTAGTATAAACCTTTGGGAACAGGTAGAGCTTTGGCCTCATGACACCGAACCCTTGAACCTATGTTTTCATCGTGTTTTGATGTATTCATGCATTTATCAAAAGATTTTTTTAAAAAAATTCATCATTAATTATTCTCCTTTACAAGAATTAAATGAACATCTGTTTCATATTATCAGTTTTTCAAAAATGGACTTTGGGCGACGAAAAACTTACAAGTTTACATTCAAGAGTCCGAGATTGGATGATCTAAGAAAGCTAGGAAAGCTTGTCAGAGATAAGGAATCATTTAGGGAAAATTTTGAGAACTTTTATCCCTACTGAAAGTCAGCATGGTAGAAGGTATTCTTGCTACACTAGTCCAGTTCTAAGACCCGATGTACCACTGCTTCACATTTCCAGATTATCAGCTCTGACCTAACATTTGAAGAGTATTCACAGTTGATAGGAATCCCTATCAATGAGAAAATAATGTTCTCCGGATTGGAAGGAATGCTGAGAGAATCAACAATTTCCAGGAATCTTGCTTTGGAAGAGTCGGAAGTGAAAGTTCATTGGACTACCAAAGGAGGAATCGAGGGTCTACCCTCCAAATTTCTAATTAAGAGAGCATTATACTTTTCCAGTATCGAAAATACTGTTGCATTCGAAGTCATCTTTGCATTTCTCATCTATGGGATATTCTTATTTCCCAATGTAGAAACTTTATCGACATCAGCACTATAAAGATCTTTCTCATCAGAAATCCAATTCCTACACTGTTTGCAGATGTTATCCACTCAGTCCACCTGAGGAATTTACGTGATGGGGGAATGATTACTTGTTGTGTACCACTTCTCTACAAATGGTTCAATTCCCATTTACCCAAGTCATTAACATTTTGGGAAACTAAAAGTGAAATGCACTGATCATAGAAGATTATGTCTCTAACTAATTCAAACATCACTTGGTTCAATCCAGTCTACGACGGAATCAGGATCATCACCAGCTGTGGTAATTTCCCTAATATACTTCTCATTGGTACCAAGGGAGGGATTAATTATCACCCAAAGTTAGCTCGACGTCAGATGGGATACCCGATGAGAGATATACCTGTCAACGCTCAGAATGAAGGACTTTTCTTCGAAGAAGGAGAAGATCACAAGACTACCAGAGGTGAAGTTGTGAATACTTAGAAACATGTTCACAACAAAGGAATAAAATCTCTGGGAAAACCAAATTGTATATCTTTGGATCTTTACCTCCAATGGGTACAAGCCATAACATTGAAGCTGAGGATGCCTTACCCTCGACAACGGGTGCTTCCACTAAAGGAAACTATTCTCTACTTCATGAACGATACAAAGAAGCTTCATATAGCTTTCAACAAAATGTAAAGGGAGAGAGACTCCTGGAAAAACAAAATATCATATTCTCAGCCTAGAGAATGTCAAAAATCAAAGTTTTCTGAAGGAAAAGGATGATCTCATTGAGGTACTTGAGTACCACATCATAGAGAAGGAGGAATAACTACCTGTTCAAGGCAATGCCGGAACCTTCTATACTTGGAAAAGAACTGAAGATCTGGAAGAAGTCTCGCTCAAGAGATAGAAAACAAATTTCCAAGAAACTGAAGTCCCAACAAAGAGACCTTTAGAGTTCTAAACTTTCTTTTCAACATTTGAATAATGTACCGTGGATGTAACTTGTTTCAGTTTAATAAAAATTTATTTATGATACTTTGCAACAGTTTGTTCAATCATCTGCATTTTTCTTTTATCGAGTCTTATTCTACATTTCTCTTAGAAGTCAAATTGTCTCATTCGTAAATACTCGGGCCGGTCGCTGTAAACACCCCAAATTTTCCCTCACTTATTCTCACACCATGGCTTATGATCTTTCATTTTTTCATAAGCATAGGCATATCATCTCATATTGCATATTTGTTTCACTACATAGTTCCATTTCATCTGCATCTAGGGTTTGTGATCTAAGCAATCCAAGAAGTGATCTGAGCCATCTCAATGGTCTTGAAGCTTTCCAAGAGGGTCCATGTGTGTTCCATGATCATAATATACTCCCCAAAGTTCACAAAAGTCAAGAGATCACAAAGAATGACAAAGGCATAGAGGCAGACTGGAGATTTCCTGCACAGATGACCTAAAATTAGGGTTTTGGTTTCAGAGGCCTTAATCCCAATTTTTTTGGTAATTCTTGTTTCTAATGGTCTTGATATGTTATAAGGATCACGTGTACCAAATTTGATGAAGAAATTCACTATGGAAGTCATCTGATCATTGGGTAACTTCTTGTTTAGAATGATGTTGGGGTTGATTCTAGAGAGTTTGGGGGGTTGGGGTAGCCTATGGAAGAAGTTAGCATGAATGGCTCGCCGGAGAAGATGATCGGAGCTTGCTCCGGTCACCTAAAAATAATTAGGGTTAGGATTAGGGTTAATCTCCCCAGTTTGAATCTCAGCCCTTAGATCTAGTTTAACGCGTGTTTTAGTGGTCAGGATCATTTCACTTAAACCCTAATTTTCATTAATTAATTTAATCAGTTTAATTAGTCGGTTTAAATGTCATCCCTTGGATAACGCGTGCAGTTAACCCTCCCTTTCTCCAGTTTGAATCCTGACCACTGGATCAAATTACTTCCATTTAAATTCATTTTTATTTTATTTTATTTCTTTTGTTCATTTTATTAAAAATAGCAAAACTCATCAAAAAATTCTCAAACTTTGTATTTTTGTTTCAAATAATTTTCTTAACCTGAAAACATTTTATTTTTATTTTTTTGCATTAAACAAAGTATTTTTAAAATATTTAAATGTTATTTTTAATTAATTAATGGATTTTAATTAATTAAAAATGCATTTAGGTTTCTAAAAATCACCAAAAGATTCATGAACCATTACAATACATTTAGAAACATTTTCAAACTCATCATACAAACTTATTTTTAGGTTTGATCATAATTTCACAATTTTCTTTGAATTAGGGTTCTTAAAAATCACATTTTTTAACCCTGACTTGAAAATTTCATTTCTGCCTAACCATGATGAGTTTGAAATTGATTCTTTTTGCATTGTTTAAAATATTGCATTTAGTTTCTAGGTTATTTATCTCATGATTTTATCTTGTAATTTCAATTTGATTTGCATTTTCCCTTTAGAAGCACCCAAAAACCCTAACAAACTTAGGAATTTCATAACTTTCACTAGGTTAAGCTTCTGACTTTCTCCTTTGGGTTGTGATCTTATATGGGATTAGGGTTTGTTTGAGTTTATTTCAATTTTTTATCATGTTGAATGATTCTTTTTTGGTCATATGCATCTCATGTTGTCTTAAAACCCTAATCTTGCATCTTCATTTGCATTCTCCTTTACATATCATCATCATATAAACTTGCCATGACATTTCAAGCATTTGTATGACATCTTAGACATCTTAAGAAATGCTTGAAAATTTCTTGATCATTTATTTATTCATTTTCTATGCATTGCATCCATTTCATTTCATGAACATCCATGTGTTTTCATGCCTCTAAACATGTTTCTTTTGCATCTCATCTTTGTATGATCATTCATATGCATTTTGTATAACTTTGCATCATTTCATATGCCATTTGCATTGCATTTTCACTTATGACTTTGGTCTTTGCATCTCAATTCATCTCATTTCATTTTGCCTTTTGTCTTATGCATTCATACTAACATTTCATGTACTTTTGGTAAGTTATCTGGGAGGTGGATTTTCCTTCACCTCCCACCTCTTCTCATCTCATTCATATGCATTCTTACTTGTCTTTGAAGTGAACTTGCTTCAATTATGCTCTCCCCTTCTTACTTTCTTTCTTTTAAGTTACTTATCTTCTTCAGGAAGTAAGTAACTTATTCTTCACTCTCTTTCTCTTTTCATCTGCTTCTTCCATTGGTGGCCTTGAAGATCTTTTTCTCTTAAGCCTCACAAACCATAGGATATCCAAGCATGATAACTTTTAGGGTTGTGTATAGTCCCTCCTAGCTTTTTACCATTGAGTCTCCTTGAGTCTCTCTTCTCATCAATAATCAGAAACTAAACACTTAAAGCTTTAGGACTTTGGAATTAGGGTTATGCCTGCATCCTTATATTAGGATGAAGTGTATAAATTTAATCCTTAGTGTTAAACCTTTAATTTTTTTAAACCTCTTAATAAAAACACATTAATAATCACAAAGACTTTACCTTGTAACTTGGGCCTTACATTAGGGTTCTATCTCTTCCTTATGGTTAAGAGGGACTAACCCTAGTGTTAAATGGACAAGTCCCCTTCAAGTTGTCTTACAAACTTAAAATCCACTTCTTAATCTCATCCTTTAATTAAAATCCATTTAATAAAGGCTTATTATATAATGAATTTAATCCCTAACCATGGATTAAGTTGAGGTATCTTCCTCAGCTTGAGTGTTCTCATCAATCATCCTTCTATTAGGATGGTGTAATGAGTTCACTAATCTGTGATTAGAGATTAAACTCATTACTTAACACTAAACAAAAAAACCAAAAACATCTAAATAATCACAAGTAGGTTAATGACCTTAATCCTACATCATCATGGTAATTAAGTTGAGATGCTTATCTCATACTTAAGTAGGCTTATTATCCCTAATCAGGGAGGATATAATGAGTTTACAAGCCCTTGATTTAGGCTTAAGCTCATAATCCTATGCAAAACACCAAGAACAATAAAAAACTGAAAACACAAAAACAAACAATAATCGTCTCCTCCGGGATTCTTTTCTCATCACACTCATTCATAAACGAGAACTCGCTTCTTCCGTCTAATGCAAGACAGTTAGCACTTGAGCCAGACGAGTCATACACTTGAGCATAGACTAGCAAGTAGTTCACAATCAATTTATTTTCCAGTCTCTTTGAGTCGAACTACGGTGTTCTGACTTCCTCATTACACGAGAGGATATGTAGGCATAACTTAACAGTTATCGAACAAAAGTCTCTGTGTCTTCCCTCCCTTTTTTCAGCTTTCTTTCTAAAGCCTCAGTTCCTAAGCAATTCACATTTTTGCACTGACACCTGTACATTCCTTCCTAGTTTTTCATACACAGTCAACACATACACTATCCCCCTTTTAAACACAATCAAGTAAGCGTGGATCCCGTCGAGTACAACGGATGATCTGGGTGCTAATACCTTCCCTAGTCGTAACCAACCCCCTTTCTCGGTTTCTTTGGTTCGCAACCGTCTTATCCATATCTTTCTAGGTTTATGCAGCATTACCTTTCCCTCGGGATAAAAAATGCCTAGATGGCGACTCTATTCAACCTCATCCTCCAACATCGCCGACCGTTCGCGTTTGCACCGGGACGAATGTCCGGGGAGCGACAGCTTGGCGACTCTGCTGGGGATCTTATCCTACAACCAGGGTTTCTGGTTCTTTTTAAGGGTTTCTCCTAGCGCTTGTTTGATTTGTGTTTATGGGGGTGTTATGTGTTATGTGTGCTTTTTGTTTATTTCTTTATTTATTGCTTTTTGTATAACTTTATTTACTGCATTTATTTATCGCTTTCATTTATTGTTTTATGCATTTCATACTGTTGTCATATCATATATGTGCTGGATTTGCTGGTTTGCCTTGGTGGGATGGGTATCTCAATGAGTAAGGTTCCACACCGGGAGCTTGAGTGACACATAGGATTAGAGTGGCTTCAAATTCTTTCCCATTCCATTTCGGTCTGGTGCAGGAATATGAAACACGGTTCAGACATGGGTTTCTTCTTGAGAACTCTGTGCTACGGATTTGTTGATGTAAGCCCTAGAGGCCAATACTTTTTGGTACTTGTATCGGATTATTCGTTTAATAATAAAAGGCATTTCTTTATTATGTTTGTCTTTCAGAATAATAAAGTCCCTAGAATAGTTAGTCTGTTTAATGAAATGTTAAGTGTGACTTAATCATGAGATCCCATTAAACATAAAGACATTATTCTTAAAATATCCGTAGTCAAGCTTTATTGCAAAGTGGGATAACATTAAAGCATTGAGACTATTATGAAGATAGACTGATGATCACATCTCATGGATCATGGATAAAGGGTTATCAAGTCTTGACATAGGTATAAATATTAGGAGTAATATTTATACCGGATTGACCCGCTATGAGAATACTACATAGTATGTTATGCAAAGTGTCATAAGTTATTCTCATGGTGATAATGGTGTATTACCACCCTTCGACCTGAAACCACTATGGACCCTAGATGTAGAGTCGGGTGCTTTATTGCTGATCAAACATTATCCGTAACTGGATGATCATAAAGACAGTTGATGGGCACTCCACGAAGCATGCTGAGGGACATGAGTGTCCTAGATGGAATTTGCCAATCCTGCATAACAGGAGAAATGTCTAAGGGCCCAATATTGAACTGGACAAGGATGACACAGTGTATGCCTTGTGTTCAATATAGACATAGGGGCAAAAGGGTAATTGTACAAACATATATTATCACGAAAAAGGTTTTGTCAGATCACATGACATTTTCGTGACTTGGGTAGCAGTGATGTGTTGCTAGATACCGCTCACTGTTTATTATGTTAAATATATAATTTAATATAATTACCAACGTTACGAAATCCTACAGGGTCACACACATAAGGACAGTTTGATGAGAGATAGAGAAATAAAAGGAACACCGTAAGGTACGGTGCACTTAAGTGAAAAACAGAAATTCGGATAATATAATAATAATTATTGTTATTTTATAATGGTTATAAAATAATAATAAAATAAATATATTTATTATAATAATAGTTATTATAATAATATATAATATTATTATGGATCATGTGAATTGGGCTTTTAGCCCGCAACCCACAAGAGAGTCTATAAAAGGAACCCTTGTGATGAAGCTTTCACTTGATGCAATTTCGTTTTTGATTCTCACTCAAATAATTCCGTTCGTAAGCAGCTAGCACTGTGACCGGAAGCTGTTCGTGTGGACTGAGTAGAGGCGTTGCACTTCATCAACGCTTGTGATCGCTGCATGAAAGATCTGAATCGCCACAAAGAGGTAACGATTCTATCACTGACCATGCTCATTCGTAAGGATCACTAAAGGAAAATTTTGTTTTCCGCTGCGTTTAGATCGCAATTTTCCTTCAGGATTTCCTGTAGTACTAGGGCTATCTGGGAAGTTTGCTAAGTCTGGATGACCTTTTTAGATGACCTTCAGCATCTGAGGTGAATTAGAGGAGGGTCTTTTATGATTAATATAAACATTGTACCTCCGAGTTAGAAGTGTTTACACTTCTCATAATATATCCAAGTCTGAGGATCCTTGTTTTAGAACAATACCTGTGAGTGAGTTGGGATGTTTACAGGTTTGCAGGAACCCTTGACCTCAACATACCCTATTACTGGATTTTGTTTTAAGGTCATACTATTTTGGACTGATTTTATGAAACCCTGGACTTGTGACTCTTTATTTGAGTCCCCTTCCTAATTACTGATTATCTAGCCTTCATCTGGATTTCTGAACACCATGGACCTTATTCAAAGCAAATAACAAATCCAACACCTGATCACAAACCCTTGCATATCATTCTGCATACACCATCTTGCATCATTTTAACATTTGTCTATTTGTTTTACAGGGTATCCACATCATCTTTGGTTTGGTTTTGACTGTTCTTCTGCTCATCCATCTTCATCAGTTATCAGAGATCTTCTTCAGCTGGTATCTTCATCATTTATCTTCTTCAGAGATCTTCTTCAGCTGATATCTCCTCCAGTTTGTCTTCATCAATATTTCTCCTCAGTTATCTTCATCAACATCCATTGTTAGTATGCACTCATCCAGGAAGAGGACATTACTTACCATTTCTTTGAGCCCTCTCTAGCAGGCATCAGGCAGATTCAGGCACTTATCACTCCTAATCATGTCCCTTTATTCAGGGAACATTATGGTGGTATTATGGACATGATCATGGACTTGGATTCCTCACAGAGGAGCATGATTCACACTTTCCTTCAGTTCTATGACCCTCCTCTCAGATGCTTTACTTTCCCAGATTTCCAGATGGGTCCTTTGTTAGAAGAATTTTCCATGTTGTTAGGTGTCCCCATTAGGAGAGGGATTCCTTTCAACCCTGAGATGACTGCTCTTGGGAATGAAGAAATAGCTAAGGCTCTTTATTAGGAAGCCACCATCATTGATCAGCATATGACCACCAAGGTTGGAATCCCAGGCCTCCATTTGGACTTCTTGATCACTCAGGCCACCAGTCATGCTGCAGCAGGGAAGTGGGAAACTATTTGTGCTCTCTTGGCTCTTAGTATATATGCAATCATCTTGTTTGCAGACGAGCCTAAGTTCGTAAGCAAGAATGTTGTCCACCTCTTCTTACTGAAGACTCCATGTCCTACCTTTCTAGGGGATTTCTACTACTCAGTGCATCAGAGAAATGAGAAGTAGAGGGGAAGGCTAGTCAGATGTTGTGCACCTCTTTTCTACTGTTGGTTATTGAGACACTTGCCAAAGTCAGAAGCTTTCTTGAATCCTCATCAGTCAAGAAACTGGGCTAAGAGAATGATTGCCCTTACTTCAGAAGACATCAAGTGGTGCACTCAGAGCACCAAGGGCAGGGACATAATCACAAGTTGTGGGCAGTATCCCAATGTACCTCTTATTGGAGTGAAGGGTTGCATCAACTACAATCCTTTGCTTTTCAAAAGGCAATTAAGGTATGCTTTAGTACATCCACCAAGAGAGCAGGATTTAGCAGTGACCCTTTATTGTGATGTTCAGAATAATCATGCCATCATCCGACAAGCAACCTGGGCTTGGGATAACATACAGACAAAGGGGACTGCTATTCTTGGCAAATGCAACAACATAGCTTCAGCTCAGTACATTGATTGGTCTCGCATCAGAGGACATATCACCCGTATGCCATTCACCCTGGAGGATGTGCCAGGGCCATCAACAGTAGAGCCTATAGCTACAGTCAGTTTAGAGGAATTTGAGAAGTTGAAAGAGAGGAATGCTCAGCTTTCTGAAGCTCTGAAGAAGACCCTCTAGGAGAGGAATGATAGTCGTCTGGACATTGAGAGGTTAGAAAAGCTCCGGATCGAGCATATGACCAAGATTGAGAAGACAGATGATTACATCAGAAAAGCCCGAGCAAGGGAGTTGGTATTGAAGAATGCTTGCAAAGAAGCCAAGATTCAGAAGGCCAAAGCTGAGCACTACTTGGAAGAGAGTCAGGCTAGGTGGATCAGAATCACTGAAGCTCGTCTGCAAGAAGATCAGAGGACACAGGCTAGGATAGAGCAACTGGAAGCTAATGAGAAGAAGAGTCATGAAGCCTTGTTAGCAGCACAGAGGGAAATCTCCGAGTTGAAACTCCGGGCGGGGTTGAAGAGATCAAAGGACCAAGATAAGTACCAGAAGTTGACAAGTGCCATTGCCACCAGGAACCTTCTTATCAGAACCATCACAGAGCATCCAGTTGGACCAGTGATTGATGCTCTCCTGAAGGAAGTCAAGGAGGATGACTTTGGGCTGGATGTTTGTCGCTCCCAGAGATTTGCATCCTGGTACAAGCGCGAACGGTCGGCGAAAGGAGAAAAGGAATGAACTGAATAGAGTCGCCAGCTAGGCATTTTTATCCCGAAGGAAAGGTAATGCTGCATAAACCTAGAAAAGGATGGATAAGACGGTTGCGAACTAGAGAAACTCAGAAAGGGTGTTGGTTACAACCTAGGAAGGTATTAGCACCCAGATTGTCCGTCGTACTCGAAGGGATCCACACTTAAAAGATTGTGTTTAAAGGGGTAGTGTATGTGCTATCTGTGTGCAAAAGCTGGAAAAAGAATATATAAGTGTCAGTGCAAGAAAGGGTGAATGCTCAGGAACTGAGGCTTAAAGAGAATGATGAAAGAGGGGGAAGACAAAGAGACTTTTGTTCGATAACTGTTAAGTTATGCCTACGTATCCTCGCGTGCAATGAGGAAGTCAGAACACCGTAGTTCGACTCAAAGAGACTAAAAGATAAATTGACTGATGAACTGCTTGCTTGTCTATGCTCAAGTGTATGACTCGTCTGGCTCGAGTGCTAACTGTCTTGCATTAGACATAAGAAGCAAGTTCTCGCTTGTGAGTGAATATGATGAGAAAAGAATCCCGAAGGAGACGATTATTGTTTTTTTTTGTATTTTCAATATTTTATTGCTTTTGGTGTTTGTCATAAGTTAATGAGCTTAAGTCTAAACCAAGGGTTAGTAAACTCATTATATCCTCCCTTTGATTAGGGATAATGGGAATACTTTAAGTATGAGATAAACATCTCAACTTAATTACCATGATGATATAGGATTAAGATCATTAACCTACTTGTGATTATTTAGATGTTTTTGGGTTTTTGTTTAGTGTTAAGTAATGCGTTTAAGCCATAATCAAGGATTAGTGAACCCATTACACCATCCTAATAGAAGGATAATAGATGAGCACACTTAAGCTGAGGAAGATACCTCAACTTAATCCATGATTAGGGATTAACCTCATGACAAAACAAGCCTTTATTAAAGTGGATTTTAATTAAAGGTGAGATTAAGAAGTGAGTTTTATGGTTTGTAAGACAAACTTAAGGGGGACTTGTCCATTAAACACAAGGGTTAGTGTAACACGGTGGGAGAACTGACTTTAGTTATGTTGCGGATAGCAAGAGTCGCCACCGACTTTTATTTTATCCAAAGGAAAGGCATAAAAGAACAGGAAAGACCTTTTAAAAGATTTTTGGGTCCGGGGGGTAGGTTATGTAAAGGGAAGGTGTTAGCACCCTTTACATCCATGGTTATCCATGGGCTCTTAGTTACTTAGCTCACTTTGAATTGTTTTTGAAAATGTGAAGTGTGTGGATAGAAATTTTCATAAGAGTTTAATAATGATCCATGTACGGATGCGTAAAAAACTTGTGTTTGAAAATTGTTTGAAATTTGTGAAGTATTTGAGAAATTTTGAATAGTGAGCAAGTAACTATGAGGAACCTACCCTAAAGTTTGAGTCTTTTCTGTTCTTGAATCCCTTAAGTGGTAAGACTTTCCCTATTATTCAGGAATAGGTAATCATTACCTTGGATGTGAGGGACATGTGAGGGACATCTATTTTATGAAGGCAACTGTGGGGTGTATTAAGCATTTAGGAGGGACTGTCATCATTATTTGAAGAGGGACTTGATCTTTAAAGGCAACCATTAGGGACTTGATGACTTTTCTTTTAAGGGACTTGCTTTATACACCCCACTTGACCTTATGATTAGGCAACATTAAGAGGCAACCCTAGAAAGTGAGATGGCGATTAAAAATCGACTTACGTGTGTGAGTGTTTAATTTAATTTATCTTATAATTAAAGTGATCTAAATTTAATTTTAAAATAGAATACATGTTTACACTCCCTATTTTACTAACCATAGCAAGCAAAATTAAATAAATTAAATATTTACAAAAATTTACACCAAGGAGCAATTACAATAATCATAATAAGCAATTAAAATAAATAGCAAATAAATAAATATAAATAATAAGCAAAAATAAATAAATAGGCAATAATAAATATAATAGAGGTTAGTAATAATAATAATAAACATAATTAAATAAGGTTAGTGAAATAATAATAATAAGCATAATAATAAAATAAATGGATTAGTAATAATATGATTAGTAATAATAATAAGCAAAATAAATAATGAATAAGAATTAGAAATTATTAAGGAAATAAGAGCAATTTAATTATAAAATATAAACATAAAAATTACAATTACAATATATTAGCATAAATTTAATTATTTTTAACCATATATATTTTTTTAAAAGAATAAAATTTGGATTATGAACAAAATTATAGAAATAATTACCTATTATAAAAAATTGGATTATAATTGTATTTACTAAGATTAATTATATTAAATAAATATGTACATAATAATTATAAAATTTAATTATACTAAATATTATATTTACAAAAATTATAAATTTAAATCATAAGATAAATTAGCTTTTTATTATTTAGAAAATAAATTAGGGTTTTCAAAATTAGGGTTTTGTTAGAAAAATATTTTAGAGTTTATTTTATAATTATAATTTATTTAAATAATACATATATACATTTTACAATTGAAATCCATAGTAATAAAAACTAATTTTTTAATTTAGAAGATAAATTTTCAGAAACTAGAAAACATAATATATATACTTTATAATATAGAAAATAATAGAACAATATAATTTATTATTTGAATTTATTTTATATGTAATATTAATAAAATTGAAAGAAATAAAGAAAAAAAGAATGAGAAAACAAAACCTGATGGGGCTGGGGTTTGATCCCAGTCCCCTATGCTTGCCAACAACTGCATACACCACTGGGCCATCAACGCGCAGGCAGCAAGAAAGAAGGTGGAATTGACTTTGTTTCGTATCTTGAAAAATCCAGAAAAAATAAAAGAAAGCAAAAGGCCTGGGGGAGGATTGAACCCAGGACCTCTCAAACACACAAACGCACGCATGACCATCCGGCTGGGTGAGCCCATCTGTTATTGGAATGAGAACAATGCATAATATATTATAACAATTTAATTCCTGTAAAAAGAAATAAAAAGGAACCAAAGCCAGGGTTCGAACCCCTGCCCTTTGCTTCAAATGTCCAAGACCAAGCAGCCAACCACTGGGACAAGCACGCGCTTGTGATAACAAACCAGTAATAAAACATAATATTTTTAAACTATAATTTGAATTTTCAGAACGCGCCAAACTGCTTCTTCTTCAACCTCAGGACCTGCAATTTTACCTGCGAATTTTGCTTCCATTTTTCCTGCGATTTCTAAACTGCAGCAAAACCTACGAATTTTAAACTATCATCAAACAGTACAATTTTATCAAATTGGGAACACTTTTAGATTCCTTGCAACCTGCACAGTCCAATTTTATCAACCAAATTCATTTATAACGCATGAATCAAATAACCCTAATTTGAAGGTCCAAACCCTAATATGGCATCTCACGGATTCCTCATGGTTTCTTTGGTTTCTTTGCCCAGAAACGTTCTACATATCATCACAAACAATATTAAACAAACAAAATTCATGGAAAAGCAACACATTATTGAAATCGAAAAAATTATTTTCAAGAACAAAGTGAACTCGGGTTGTTCAATACAGCATGGCATTGATGCATATGAGTGATGATTTTGCTTCAAGAATGTCCAAGGAACATTGCTATGTTCTTATTTTACCTTGAAACACCTTGTATGAAGGAATCCGAATGTGAGGTTTTGAATGGTTTTTTGATTTTGTGAACTTACTTTTGGAGGCAGAGAATTCGTGGCTTTGCAATAGGGTTATGTTTAGTACTTATAGGTGATTGAATTAGGTCAATAAAATTGATTGATCATGTGGAAAAATTGATATGAAAAGATCCAAATTGATCATGCCTTAAAAATCCAATATTCTTGTATGAAGGCTTGCTATTTTTGGATAAGTCTTATGATTTCATTCCTCTTCAATTCCAATCAACATTTAAGACTTTCTAGAAACTCAATCTCCATCAAATATTACATTTTCATATTTTATTTTTATTTAAAATGATTTTTAATGAATTAAATCAAAATAAATAAAAATAAAATAATAAAAATTCTGATTTTTAATGGTTTGGGTCGTGCATGAAGTTGTTGTATGGATTGGGTCATCATTTGGCAAGCCCATTTGGAAGAAATTGGTTTTAGACCTCCTTTTTCATCATAAACCAACTCAAAATTTCCCAACTTTGCAAGGGCACATATCCTTCAATTTTAATGCTATGAGGGTGTTCTTGGACATTTTGGAAAGCTTGAAGAGTCATCTAAACAACCCCACTGGTTTCATGTCCATATCATTTACCAATCTCAAGTTATGCCCTTTTGAAGTTGTTGACTTTTTGTTGACTTTCAAAAGGACCTATAATGTCTTAGCTCATACCTTCCAAATGAAGCATTTTTAGGCTTGGCTTGTGAGACACAAAGTTGTAGAGAATTCAATTTCCTTCAAAATGCGCTTTGAGTGGAGACTTGGTGATGAAGTATGTGAAAGTTATGGCTGGTCAAAGTTCAGTTGACTTTTACTAAGGAAACCCTAATTTAGAAACCTCTGATTCTTGATGATCTGAAATCTCCTTGATGAATCATGATCAAACCTTGATTAAATGATGAATTTTACTTCATATACTTGATGTTGTCAAAAAATCATGAAGTTTGACTTTGGTTTGACCACAGTTGACCTCAGTTTGACTTTTTAACTGCATTGACTGATTTTGACTTATCTGATCATCTGACTGAGCAAACTTTTGAGAAAAGTCTTGAAACTTGTCATGGGGATTCTTAAACACATATAAGATGTTATGAAGCTCATTTGAAGTCTTGGAAGTTAATTTAGCCTGATTAAAGTCAAAACCCTAGTTTTGGATGCACTGCTTAGGAGGTGCATTGTATGAGGGAATTGTCAACTCTTCTGACCAATAGTGAACTTTGTGAACCTTGTGAACCATCATAAAATGTCTTGTGAACCTCATGGGAGGTCTTGTGAACCTTGTGAACCTTGTGAACCTCATAAAGTGACTTGTAGACTTCATGAACCTCATGAAAAGTCTTGAAAGTGTTGAGAAACTTGTGAACCTTGTGAACCTTCATAAAGTGACTTGTAGACTTTATGAACCTCATGAAAGGTCTTTTAAGTGTTGGGAAGCTTGTGAGCCTTGTGAACCTTCTCAGAACACAAAGTCTTGTATTGTGAGGGCAAATTTTGGGGTGCAACAGCTGCCCCTGTTCAATTTTCTGAAACCTGAGGGGTTAGATTGGTATATTTGCCAGTCGTGACCTGGAAGGTTGAAGGGGATTGAACACAAAAGCCCAAAAATTTGCACTCACCAGTGCATAGAGTGATACAGATGGCTAGTTGAATATGATTGAGTGGGCTTAAAGATGCCACTTGGAGGAAAATTCTTCAGATACATGTCTTGGAGGATGAAGCAGTCCAACATATGGAAGTAAAATGATAGCTGTCAGGAGGATGAAGCAGTCCTGAGGTAATGATATGATTTCAGGAGGATGAAGCAATCCTGATGTAATAAAAAGTTGTCGGGTAGTAATAAGCTGTCAGGAGGATAAAGCAATCCTGAGGTAGCAATGTGATTTCAGGAGGATAAAGCAATCCTGAAGTAAAGAAGCAGTCAGGGGGATAAAGCAACCCTGAGGTAAAGAAGCTGTCAGGGGGATAAAGCAACCCTGAGGTAAAGAAGCTGTCAGGGGGATAAAGCAACCCTGAGGTAAAGAAGCTGTCAGGGGGATAAAGCAACCCTGAGGTAAAGAAGCTGTCAGGGGGATAAAGCAACCCTGAGGTAAAGAAGCTGTCAGGGGGATAAAGCAATCCTGAGGTAAAGAAGCTGTCAGGGGGATAAAGCAACCCTGAGGTAAAGAAGCTGTCAGGGGGATAAAGCAACCCTGAGGTAAAGATAATATGCTTTCAGGAGGATGAAGCAGTCCTGGTGTAATAAAAGCTTTCAGGAGGATGAAGCAGTCCTGATGTAATAAAAAGCTGTCAGGAGGATAAAGCAATCCTGAGGTAGTAATGTGATTTCAGGAGGATAAAGCAATCCTGATGTAATAGGAATTTTCAGGAGGATAGAGCAATCCTGAAGTAATGATGATAGCTGTCAGGAGGATGAAGCAGTCCTGATGTAGTAATAAGTTCCCAAGAGGATGAAGCAGTCTTGAGAGATGATAAGTCTTCAGGAGGATAAAGCAGTCCTGATGGATGATATGCTTTCAGGAGGATAAAGCAATCCTGATAATCATAAGTTTGTTTGCTGGATAATTAACCTGAAAACAAGGTAGCATTCTGTATGATAATATTAGTTTATGCATTATGTATGCATGTATAATATGATGCACTTAAGTAATATATTATGCATCTATGTATATGTATGGTATGGTATGATATAAATGATGTATGTATGATATGATGCTGCCGAAAGCGTCTGGATATCTTCGTATAATAACTGCTGGCCAGGGAAAATAAATCCTGATTCGTTGCTGAAGAATATGAGGAACTCGTTCCCGTCTTGTTTGATAATATATTATACATAACTTCCCGTCTGCTGGGGATAGCAAGGTATATATAACCTCCCGTCTGCTGGGGATAGTAAGGTATAGATAACCTCCCGTCTGCTGGGGATAGCAAGGTATATATAACCTCCGTCTTCGTTTGTCGTACCATTATTGGAAAGTAATTTCCCGTATATCCGTATGAGGATAAAAGAGATGGATATAAATTCCAGGGGAGATGTGACTTTATGAAGATGGATTTGTCCTACTGAGGGTTTGTAACTGTTTTAAAGAGATGAACCGGCGAAGCTTCGTTGAAATCCTTCTCTCGTTCGTCCTCAGTAAATACTATTACTGCATTTTCAGGCATTTCTGGTAAACATCAATCATATTAAGCATACATGCATTTCTGGTAAACATCAATCATATTCAAAAGCATACATACATTCAAACACAACCAATAGACGTTTTTCGCTTTAGTAAAAGAGGAAAAGTAATCCTGAATAAAGAGGGAAAAGTAAAGTTGAACTCGAAAACAGAATCGTTTCAACTTTGAGAGTGTATAACCAATTGGATTTAGAGCTCCTGAGATTCTTAACTTTCCTGAATACCTTCCCAGAAATCCTCATAGCTGGATCTGAAGACATGATACTGACACCATCTGATACTACTGGCGTAGACAATTAATTTCCACAATGGCTTCTGCTGAGAATCCAATATCAAGGTAATACAATGAAAGGAACGTGTCTTCAAATTGTGATGGACCATATACGCTCCGGGTATTAGATTTGAAAAGAAACCATTGCCCCTTGGTTGAGGACGAATTGTCCCAAGATGGAAGTATCTGAATGTAGTTACCTCAAGAGAAATAAGCAGAATGCCCCACAATAATATGCCCCTGACATTATGAACTTCGTAATGTTACCCTTGGTAATTCAAATACATGAGGAAAGCTGCCCCTGGCTATTAAGCACTGTTGAATCTGGACCTGATTGCCCCGAATGAATTGAACAGTAACTTGGTATGCCCTCTTGATTGGGAAACAGTGACTATGCCCCTAGCATTATGAACTCTGTAATGTTACCCTTGGTAACTTAGATAGATGAGGAGATCTTCCCCTGGCTACTTAAACATAGTTAAATCATGTCCTGATTGCCTCAAATGAGTTAGGAAGTATCATGGCCTGCCCCCTTGATTGGGAGATAATGACTATGCCCCTTTGTATACATGGACTTTGATCCAGGAAGCAACTTTGTTTATCGGAAGGACTTTGGTTCATTGAACATTCATCCTGTAAGTTTCTCCATTTGTCAAACACTCAGGTATATGCAAACAAATATATTCAAAAATGCAATGCTTATGTCTGTCTTGAAGTTTTGAAACAAGTTATTTTAGAAAAACAAAATTTTTTTTTTTTTGAAAACTGTGATATTAACTCAAGTTTTATAATAAGCCCTAAAGGAGTCAGGATACCTTTTTGTAGCAGTACGCTTTCGAACTAACCACGCTTCAGTTAGGACTTTTAAAGGGTTATAACGTGGCCTGGTTCATGGTTTAAGAAACAAAGGATATAGGCTCAAATTTTATTTGTACCCAACCCAATCTCCATGATGTTCTTCAGTCCTATGCTCAGTTAACTTATGCATTGAAGTTCCAAAGAAGTTTGGTATTGTAACACTGACATTTATGATGGTTCAGCCACCAAAAATTTATTTGAACATTCAGTCATCTTTCTTCGTTGAGGATTCATAGTGACCTCTTTTTTTCTCCTTTGACTTTATTATCCCTTTTTTTTTGCCTGAACTGCTTATTTCAAGGTTACAGTCAGCGGGATGTCTTAATGTTTTACTAAGTCTCCTTCATAGGTTTTGACTTAGTAAGCTTTTCTTTTGCTGGATATTGACTGACAGGTTTAATGATTACAGAGAACCATCATTAGTTGTGTACAACACATATATTTGGCATATTTCAGTTAACCGAGTAACTACGCTGCCCCAGGTTATGAATAAGGGTTTTAATTTGTGCGAGAATAAAAACTCCTACTTCATAGGCTCAAAAGGGTTGACTAGGGATTAAATTCCTTATATCTCCACTGTTTAGGAATTGAAACAATGCCTGTACATCGTCAGCATAGTCTGTTCAAAAGCATACTGCCTAATATTATGGTATTGTTTTCGTCATCCTCCCTCTACAGGCTTATAGCTTTATCAGGAGTTAAATATCACAAGATAGAAATAAGAAGCATAATTCAAAATATAGTGGAACGAATGGATTAATTCAAGACAAACATATGCAATGCATTAATGAAAACAAAAGTTTAACATAATAGTAAGTGTTCAAACAAATAAAGAAATTACAAATGAAAATTCAAATGTTGTCCCATCCAGTTGGCTGAATGTCCTCAATTGCAATCTGTGAACTTTGAGGAGCAGTATACTTCACCATGAAATCAAATTTACCACTTGGATGTCCCAAGGTGCCCCATATCTCAACAGGAATAGGTAGACTGCCTTTCTTGTTACTTTGGGCAACTTGTCTTGCAGCTTCGGTGTTTGATGGACGATAGTAGAACTCAACCTGACCTTTTGGAGTAACCTCTAGGATTCCTTCATCAATCAGGTCTTGAATCTTTTTCTTCAATGCCCAACAGCTATTAGTATCATGTCCAGGACAGTTGGAGTGATACCCACACCTTGCCTTGGGATTATAGCGAGGAGAGGAGGTTTTAGTATTTTGAGGAGAACTTTTCAAAGAAATTAGTTCCATTTCCAACAAGCATTGCAGAACTCGTGACATTGGAGTGCTGAACTTGATAAACTGCCTTCTATATTTCTTGTGTTGAGGTGGATTAACCTTATCAGGTCTTTCTTCTTCAACTGAAGAACAATCAATGGCAGCCTGTTTCTTACCTTCTTTTATCCTCATCTTCCTTTCAACCAAATCAGCTTGTTTTAACGGAGGTTGACTGACAATTAGATCCCTGACTCTATCACTTTGAAGTTTGTGGACAAAGGTTCTCAGCTCTTCTTGCCCCTGAGCTAAACTTTGAATAAGAGCCACCTGGTCATTCATCTGGGTCCTCATTCCTGTCATCTCAGCTTGTAGTTGTTTCAGCTGATCATCCTTGTTGTCCTCAGGATTCTTCTTCTTAGCCAGCAGTGTCTTTAATTCATCCTGCCCCTTTGATAAGTTCAGGATCAGCTCTTGGAACTGTGCATTTTGTGCCTGGAGATCTTTGACTGTTTGTTCAAGAGCCATTGCTGAAATAAATGGCGAGAAGATAAGAAACCTGTGCACAATAAACCTGTGATGCAATGATATGATATGTGAATGTATATGCAATGTATTCAAGGACCGCAGGATTTAAATTTGCTTAAACAAACAAGAAAGTAAACTTTTATTAGTAATAAACTTGTTTTGCCTCTTGGGCTTACAAAAAATGAAATGAAATAGGTACAAAAGATGGGGTTTTAAGTCTCCCATGGACGTTTCCTCTTTGTGTTGAGGTATGAGTTGAGATTCCGTTCCTCATGAAGTTGCTTTGTTAGTTCTAGGATTCTTTCTTGGCTTGCTTTGTAATGAGCCTCGAAAGTATCCCTTTGCTCCTTCAGTTGGATCCAGGATCTCTGTAAGTCTTCCATGTCAGTAGGCATGTCTGGGTGAAGGATGGTATAAGCAGTGTCTCCTTCAGCAACAGGTTCCATGGTAACTGGCAGGATAGCAGGATATGGCATCATGAGAGTCTGAGCACGAGATCGCACCCATCTGAGATAAGCTTCCATAGGAATAGTGTACTTAGGCTCCAGTGTCTTGCTGTCAATCCTGCTCACTTTTCCCCAGGCTCGTATGAATCTCTGACGGTAACCCTGAAGATCGTTGTCGTAATCAAACACAATGCCCTGAATCAACATGTCATGTGGACCATCACTCCGAGCGTAACCAAACTGTCGTAAAGCTAGAGAGGGGTTGTAGGTGATGCCTCCTCTTATGCCTAGAAGTGGCACATTAGGAAACTCCCCACAACGGTCAATGATAGTGACATTCTCCATAGATCTGGAGCACCAATGGATATCTGAGTGAGAAAGTGACATGATCCTCTTGGACCATCTGAACCCTCGCTCATTCTTCATTACTGAGCGAGGAAGGTGAGAAATAAACCACCTAGAAAGCAAAGGTATGCAGCACATCAAAGTTCCTCTTGCCCTTGTAGTACGGGTGTGAAGAGAATGCAGGATATCCCCAAGCAATGTAGGCACTGGATTGTGACTCAGGAATATGTTGATGGCATGCACATCTATGAACTGATCTGGATTGGGGAACAATACTAAGCCATAAATCAGCAAGGCTAAGACTTCCTCAAAAGCATCATAGCTCATGGCCTTCAAGAACATTTGAGCCTTCTCTATCAACACCTTGGCTAGAATACCCTTAACTCCGCTTCTCGTTTCTAGAACAATATCAGACTTCTTCAGATGTAGAGCTGCAGCAATAATTTCAAGTTTAGGCTCTTTCTCCAAGCCTGTGAATGGTTTCTGATCAAGAACAGGTATGCCTAGAAGCTTAGAGAACTCCTCCATGGTTGGAACCAGCTGGTAGTCGGGGAATGTGAAGCAATGGTGCTTAGGGTCAAAGAACTGAAACAGAACACTCATCATGTCTTCATTGAACCCTGAAGTGACTAGATCCAGTAGGTGACCATGTCTCTTGATGAACTGGGAATGATCATACACTTGAGAAACCAACTCTTTAAGCTTAAGAGGTATGCCCACAAAGTTGATCCTGATGGTGTTTCTACGAGCTGAAGCCATGACCTGCAACAAAGAACAAAGATAAATCCTTTGGTCCTTGAAATGGTTAGGGAAAATGCTATGCTTATGATGCATGATGATGTCATGATGTTATGCTCAATCACAAACATGTGGCACACACAAGCAAGTCACACAATAGCCCTAGGTTTGAAGGCTTGCATGAGGTTCAAAGGTAAGTACCCTCCCCTGAAGTTAGATGGTTCATCCTGTCCTATAAAGTAACCAGGTTCTAAGGGATCTCAATATCATTGATCCTTCACAAGGGTGGTTGATCAGAAGGCAACTTACTTGCCAACCAAAACCCTCCAAGTTTAAGATCTCAATGAGTGTAGTATCGAGTGTCAACCAACTTCAGTCTGCACCAAAGCCGGTTACCTCACTACTTTCTAAAGGCCAAGATGAGTTGACTAGGGTTCTAAAAGTTAGTTAGTGCATTGACAACATATGGCAGCCTCATATTATCCTCAACTTGACTTAAGGAACATAAGCACCAACCAAGAAGTCGCACTAACTATGGCCACCAGATCAACCGTATCGATATACGTCGTACAGTTTCCTTGGTCTATTGCCATTTACCTAAGGTACACTAGATCCGGGTTAGGACCTTTCACACATAAGAGCACCCTGTAAGCACCCCAAATTTGCCCTCACCCATTCACACATGGCTTGTGATCATCTCATATGCATATACACCATCATATCATCTCATAGTACATTTTTGATTCACTGCATAGCTTCTAAGTCATCTGCACTTAGGGTTTGTGATCTGAGCAATCCCAATGCTTCTTGAGCCATTCCAAAGGCCACCAATCAACTCAAAGAGGTCCATGTGTGTTCTTGTATCATGTTACATCCTCACAAAGCCCAAATGGCAGAGGAATCACAAGAACTAGGGTTTGAGTGGATGCAGAGCCAGGATGAACTGCACAGTTGACTGAAAATTAGGGTTTTGGTTTCAGAGGCCATAACTCCAAATTTTTTGGTCATTCTTGTTTCCATTGATCTCTATATGGTATAGGGAGTGTGCATATCAATTTTCATGAAGAAATTCCATGGGGAAGTCATCTGATCAAGAGTTGACTTTTCAGACAAGTCAGTGCAAAATCAGGGCATCTGAGGCCCCCAATGACCCAACCAATGGGTGATCTTCATCATTTTGAGTGTATATGATCTTTATTTGATCATGGAAGAAGGTTGAAGTTCATAAAAATCAAGAATTTGGAGTTTTTGCAAATGTTGACTTTTTGGGCATAGTTGACTTTTCAAGAATGCACCATTTTAGGTCAATTTTCAAGCCTTGATTCATGATCCAAAAAGGCTTCAAATGGAAAAACTTTGGTCATGAAAGTTGTAGATCTCATCTTTCCCTTTTCAAAAAGTACAAGAACATGATCAAATTCTTCTTGGATCAAAAGTTATGACCATGCAAAGTTGCCAAAAATCACTTATTTTCAAGTTATGCACCAAGTGGAAATTTTGCAAAGTCTTGGATCAAAACACATTGCAGCCTCTAGTTCACTACAAACCATTACACAAACATTTCCCTAAGTCATAAAATCAGATTTTTGATCAAGTTTGCCCATGGTTTAGTTCATGTAACTTGAATTTTTCACATGTGAACCAAAAGCTAGCCAACTTGCAAAAACCACTCATTTCACTTCCTACAACTTATGACATTGGAAGCTGACTTTGGCTAGCCTCTCCCTCACCTTTTGCTGCGCCAGCCATGCTTTGTCCTTGCCTAGATTTGGAGCCATGCCCTATCTTACACAAAAGTGGTTTTTGAGCAAAAAGTGATCTACCAATCCATAAAGCACAAGTCACATCAGCCAGCCAATCAGAATTGTTTATGATTTCAATTTGCAAGTTGAACATAACACAAGCCAAGGCTGAAAACACACACTCTCATCACATTCACAAAAACTCACCTCATTGCAAGTTCCTTCGAAATTCTGTCCACAGCCATAAAACACTCAAACTCTCATCATCATTCAACTCACCACATCTCATAGACAAGAAACCACCAAAGCTCAAGCCTAAATCAAGCCTGAAAACTCCATTGTCATTATTCACCTCAAGCTGCAGATTCTATCGAATCTCTCTCCACAAGCCACAAACACACCAACCAACACCACAAACTTTCTCAACACACTTCATAGATCACAAACAACTCCTTTTCACAGCCTGAAAGTGCCAAAATCATCATGGCCATTGTTGACTGAACTGAAGCAGTTCCATTCGAATCTCCTTCTCCAACCAACACAAACTCATTTTGAGCATTCAAACACATTTGGGGGATCAAGTAGAGCAGCTTGCATCAAAGGAAGTGGCCAGAAAGTTCCTAAACTGAAAGCTCCAAATCTCAGGTAGCTCGAAATTAATTTTTCCAGAAATGGTTTTTTATGTTACAAACTTGTTCTTCATGATGCACTGATCATTCTGGTACCTTTAGTTTTTGAAATGGTTTTGTTTTGAGCATTTAATTTGTGTTTGAAGCTCACGAACCCTAGAAATTGTTTGCTTCGATTCAGTTGATTTAGGAACTTTAAATTTATTTTGAGAGAGGGGTTTGGTTCGTGAGAGGATAAGGATCATTTCCCTGGTCTTAGATTTCATTTTTGTAACGTTTTGAGGAAGTTGGGTGATTCTCAGGTGAGAGCTGGCCGGAGAAGACGACCGGAAGTCTTCTCCGGCCACCTGAATGTATTTAGAACTTAATCCCATAATTAATGCTCGTTTGAATTTTGGCCGTTGATGCGCGTTGAATGTTTGACTTCCCACCCTTTTTGATGGCCAGGATCTGTTCATTAGCCCTAATCACTTTAATTAATTTATTTAATTAAGATTAATTCAGCTTTGAATCACAGCCACAGGATTACGCGCCAGTCAACACATTTAAACCCTGGAGCAATCCTGGCCATCCAATCTGTTTACTTTCATTTTCTTTTAATTTTTATTCATATTTATTTCATTTAAATTGCACAATTTATTTAAAATAGTTAAAAAATCATAAAAATTATGAAACTTTTTCTTTAAGGTTTTATTAATTTTTATGACACAAAAATATTTTTATTTTATTTTTTATCATTAAAAAAGTATTTTTTAAATATTTAAAAGATCATTTTTAATTGATTAATGAGAATTAATTAATTAAAAATACTTTTAGGTATTTAAAAATTACAAAAAAATTCATGAAATGCTCTAAGACATTTAGAAACATTGTCCAACCTTCAAACCAAATTTCTTTTTTGATCTTGATGCACTTTGAGAATTTTTCATTGAATTAAATCATTTTTTATGCATTATTTTGATCACATGTTTGAAAATTCATTTCTGCCTTTTGGTGAAGGTTGAGACATTGATTCTTTTGCATTGTTTTCCATTTGACATGTATTTTCAAAGATAAAAAGGCCATGATTTGATCTTGCATTTTCTAATTGATTGGCATTTGTTTTGATAAGAACCCTAAAAAACCCTAATAACTTGCAAAAATCATATCTTGAGATTGGTAAAGAGTTGGGAGCTCCCCTTTGGGCAGTGGTTTGTTATAGGTCTAGGGTTTCTTTGAGTGCCATTTTCCATTTTTTATCTTAGGGTTTGCTTCTGTTTTTGGTTTGTGTTTGATGTTTGTTTCATAAACCCTAATTTGGGCTTTCATTTGCATTCTCCTTGCATTCCCTTGCATAGCATGACTTGTCTTTGCATTTTGTGTATTCTTATGATTCATTTGACATCTTAAGACATATAGGATACATGTTTGATCATTGCATTACATATTTGCCATGTCATTTGCCTTGTATGCTTCATAACTTTCCATGTTCATTCATGCTCCCTAGCTTGCATCATTTGCATTTATGATCTTGTATGAACATCTCCATGCCTTGCCTCATGTTTGTAGCATCTTATAGCATCATTATCATCATATGTATGTTTCTGGTTGGTCTAGCATCATGCCATTTCATCTCATCTTGCATTGCATTGTGTTTCTTTCTAACATTTCAGGTGGTAAGTAAACTTGAGAAGTGAATTTGCCTTCACTTCTCATACCTTTTCTTTTCATCTCCCTTGCATCCATTGCTGCATTTTTACTTGTGCTTGAGTTTGAGCTTGTTCATCCTTCTTCCTCCCACTTTCTTTCTTCAAGTGACTTGACTTCTTGAATGAAGCAAGTCACTTTGCCTCTCTTGATCTCATTCATCTGCTTCCTGGTGGCTCCTGTGAAGATTGTTCTTGAAAACCTCACAAACCATAGGAACAACCAAGCATGTCAATGAATTAGGGTTTTGATTAGTCTCCCCCATAGTTTTTACCTTTGTGTCTCCCTTTGAGTCTTCTCTTCTCATCTCATAATCAGAGACTAAACCCTAAAGGTTTTAAAACTTTGTGATTAGGGTTATGCCTGTATCCTTCTTTTAGGATGGAGTGTATAACTTTAATCCTAAGTATTAAACCCTTAAGGTGTTTAAATCTCTTAATCAATCCATCTAATAATCATCAAGACATCACACTTGTAACTTGGGCCTTGCATTAGGGTTCTAATTCTTCCTTAAGTGGTTAAGAAGGACTAACCCTAGTGTTAATGGACAAGTCCCCCTCAAATTGTCTTACAAACAATAAAATCCATTTCATCATCATACCATTAAATAAAATCCACTTAATCAAAGGTTTGTTCTGTCATGGGTTTAATCCCTAATCATGGATTAAGTTGAGGAGCTTTCCTCAGCTTAAACATTCTCATCTATTATCCTTCTATTAGGATGGTGTAATGAGTCTGTTAAATCCCTGATTATGGCTTAACCTCATTACTTAACACTAAACAAAAACACCAAAAACATCTAAATAATCACAAGTAGGTTAATGATCTTAATCCTACACCAAAGGTGATTAAGTGTGAGAATCTGACTTCACACTTAAGGTATTCTCATTACCCCTAATCAGAGGGATGATGTGATGAGTTTACTAACCCATTGGTTTAGGCTTAAGCTCATTATCTTATGAAAAACTTTCAAAAGCAATAAAAGACTGAAAACATCAAAAACAAACAATAATCGTCTCCTCCGGGATTCTTTTCTCATCTCATTCACTCACAAACGAGAGCTCGCTTCTTCCGTCTAATGCAAGACAGTTTGCATCTGTGCCAGACAGATCATACACTTGAGCATAGGCAAGTAAGCAGTTCACAAGTCAATTCATCTTTCAGTCTCTTTGGGTCGAACTACGGTGTTCTGACTTCCTCATTGCACGAGAGGATACGTAGGCATAACTTAACAGTTATCGAACAAAAGTCTCTGTACATTCCCCCTCTTCCCATCATCATTCTTTTAGCCTCATGATCTTGAGCATCTTATTCCTTTTCTTACACTGACACATCATTTATACACTTCACTTCTCTTACACTGACACCTGTACATCTTTTTTCCAGCTATTTTATACACAAATTGCACTGACACTACCCCTTTAAAACACAAATCTTTTAAGCGTGGATCCCGTCGAGTACGACGGACAATCTGGGTGCTAATACCTTCCCAGGTTGTAACCAACCCCCTTTCTCAGTCTCTCTGGTTCGCAACCGTCTTATCCATCTTTTTCTAGGTCTATGCAGCATTGCCTTTCCTCCGGGATAAAAATGCCTAGCTGGCGACTCTATTCATTCCCCAGTGAGTTCACGGCTGTGTGTTCTCACTGTTCCCCTCGCCGACCGTTCGCGCCTGTACCCTCATATGACCCCTGTGTCATTTGTCGGGAGCGACAGCTTGGCGACTCTGCTGGGGAAGCTTTATATTGCAACCAGGGCTTCTGGTTCTTTTTGTGGGTTCCTCCTAGCGCTCGATTGATTTGTGTTTATTGGGGGTGTTATGTGCTATTTGTGTTTGTATATTTGCTTTATTTACTCCTTTCTGTACAGCTTTATTTATTGCTTTCTTTACAGTTTTTCATATATCATATCTGTCATACTGTGCTGGCTGGCTGGATCTGTTGTTTGTTTTGGTGGGTGGGGTTCATTGAAAGTTAAGGTCCTATACCTGGGACCTGAGTGACACCTAGGCTAGAGTGAATCATATTCTTTCCCATTCCATTTCGGTCTGGTGCGGGAATATGAAACACGGTTCAGATATGGGTTTCTTCTTGAGAACTCTGTGTTGCAGATTTCCTGCAGTACTAGGGGGATCTGGGAAGCCTGCTAAGTCTGGATGACCTTTTAGTTTTGACCTTCAGAAACTGAGGTGAATTAGAGGAGGAATTGTTATGGTTATTGTAAACGCTGTACCTCCGGGTTAGAAGTGTTTACACTTCTCATAACGGATCCAAGTCTGAGGATCCTTGTTCTAGATCGCTACCTGTGAGGGGGTTGGGCTGTTTACAGGTTTGCAGGTACCTTGACCTCAGAATACCCTGTTACTTTGACTTTGTTAAGAATGCTCCATGTTGGATAGTTCTTGTGATTCCAAAACCCTGGACTTGTGGCTCTTTATTTGAGTCCCCCACCTTGGTTACTGGATTTATAGACCTCCATCTGGAATTATTGAACACACATGGATCTATACCAAGGCAGTTTAATCAGATCCAGCTCAGTCACAAACCCTTTTGCATTTCATTTGCATACATACTCATTGCATCATATTAACATGTGCTTATTTGTGTTTCAGGGTATCCACCTTTATCTGGTTTTGGTTTTGACCCCATCTGCAGTTTTGACTTACCTCCACCAGCACTTGCTTCAGCTTCCAGCCATATACTTCAGTCACTTGCACCAGCCTATCAGTGGCTCACTCCTCAGCATCTCCATCAACACTTATTCTACTCAGTCTTCAGCATCATGGCTCCAAAGAAAAGCAACATCACTTATCATTTCTTCCAACCAGACTTATCAGACATCAGGAGGGTTCAAACCCTGATCACTCCAGAGCACATACCTCTGTTCAGAGAATATTATGGGGATATACTGGACTTGGTTATGGATATGGACCCATCTCAGAGGAGCCTCATCCATACCTGCATTCAGTTCTATGACCCTCCATTGAGGTGTTTCACCTTTAGAGACTTTCAGTTGGGTCCTCTCCTGGAAGAATACTCATCATTGATTGGTCTGCCTATCAGGAGAGAAATCCCTTTCAACCCTGAAATGGTCTTTCCCGGCAATGGAGAGATAGCAAAAGCTTTACATCTGGAGCCTGTTTTGATTGAGCAACACATGACCTCTAAAGCTGGGATCCCTGGTTTTCATCTGGACTTCCTAATTTCTCAAGCTAGACTGAAGGCCTCCCTGGGGGAGTGGAAAGCTGTTTGTGCTCTGTTGGCCTTAAGTGTATTTGGAATTGTGTTGTTTGCAGATGAGCCTCGATTCATCAGCAAGAATGCAATCCACCTGTTCATCCTGAAGAACCCAGTGCCAACTTTGCTGGGTGATCTTTATTACTCAGTGCATCAGAGGAATGAGAAGCAGAGGGGGAAGTTAGTAAGGATGTGTGCTCCATTATTCCATACCTGGCTCCTCAAGCATCTACCCAGAACAGATGCATTCCTGAATCCTCATCAGCAGAGCAACTGGGCTAAGAGGCTCACTACTCTCACTTCAGCAGACATCAGATGGTGCACTCAGAGCACCAAGGGCAGAGATATCATCACAAGCTGTGGGCACTTTCCCAATGTGCCTTTAATAGGAGTCAAGGGAAGTATTAATTACAACCCTCTGCTGTTCAGGAGACAGCTGGGATATGCTCTAGTCCATACTCCCAAAGCACAGGACTTGGTGGAAACTCTCTATTGTGAGAACAAGATCAGTTTGACTGTTGTTAGGCAGGCTGCCTGGGCCTGGGATCATGTTCAAACCAAGGGAATCACCATTCTGGGGAAGTGCAATAATGTGGCATCAGCCCAATATCATGAGTGGTCTTATGCTAGAGCCCAATTCTCTGGATTGCCTTTCACCATAGAAGACATGCCTGAGTTATCATCAGCACCACCCCCTGCTGCTATCAGTCTGGAGGAGTTTGAAAGCCTGAAGGAAAGGAATGAGAAGTTATCCCAAGCCTTGCAGAAGACCCTCCGGGAGAGGAGTGAAGGTGTGAGGGAGATTGAAAGATTGGAGAAGCTGAGGGTGGAACACTTGACTAAAATTGAGAAGTCTGGAGATTATATCAACAAGTCTAAAGCTGGTGAGCAGATTCTGAAGAATGCTTGTAAAGAAGCCCAGTTCCAGAGAGCAAGAACAGACTTGTATTTGAAAGAGAGTCAGGCCAGGTGGGTCTGGATCACTGAGGCCCGTACTCTAGAAGACAAGAGAGTTCAGGACAAGATGGAGCAGATGGAAAAAGCCCTGGCAGCAGCCCAGAAGGAAATATCAGAGCTAGAAATCAGAGCTGGAGTGAAGAGGTCTAAAGACCAAGGTCAGAACAAGAAGTTGACTGCAGCTGTTGCAACAAGAAACCTTCTCATCAGAGGTCTCACGGAGCGTCCGGCTGATCCTGTGACCGAAGCACTTCTTAAGGAAGTTCGTGAGGATGAGTTTGGCCTGGGAGTTTGATCATTTGCTTGTTGTTATTCTTATTCCATGTACTTTTGCTTTTTTTTGTGATGTATTTTGACCCCTTAGGGGGGGGGGACTTGTGTTGTAAAAAGAACAAGTTGTATTATTTCGTCTTATGTAATATATTTGTGTTGGTTTTCATCTGAGTTCACTCCGGAAGCAACTTCAACAGCATCATCATCAAGGGTCTGGAAGGGTCAAAACTGAAGACCAAACCGGATACCTTGAGAGCAAATAAGCACAACTGCATTGCATACTAACCCTTCTGTTTGTTTTGTAGGTTTTGTTTTTATTGTTACTAACCTCTGTTGTGAATCTCAGGCAGTATTGCTCGTCGCCGGGTGTTTCCTCTCAACAGGCCGCACAGGTACCCAACTAGAAACAACCTTCCGGGCATCCAAATGGATCAAGTTCAACAAGATCTTGCTGATGTCAGAAATCAGCTAGCAAACGAAAGGTTAGAGATGCGAACGCAAATGACACAGTTCATGGAAGTCATGAACAACATGGCTCAGAGCCAGGAGAGACTGAGGGCCATGGTGGAGAGGCAAAATCAAGAGGAGCCTCATGTAGGAACTGCAGGCACCAGTAACAATGAAAGGGTGCAACCACATGTTAATCCCCCTGTGTTTGGCCCACATCTACATCCTGAGATCAATATTCCTGCCAACATTCAAGGAACAGCTACTGCAGCCAGGGTACTTCAAGAAGATCCTCAAGAGGACCAGTATACAGTAATGGGTGCTGGAGAGGAAACGTATGATAGACGATTGGAAGAAATAGCTGAGAAGTTGAGGTCCTTAGAATCTCAAAATTCTTTGGGCTTCGACGTCATGGACATGGGTTTGGTTGAAGGGGTCAGGATCCCCCATAAGTTTAAGCCTCCTTGTTTCGAAAAGTATAATGGGACTTCATGCCCCCGGACTCATCTACAGTCATTTCTGGGAAGGCTGAAGGCCTATACAATGGATGAGAAACTTTGGATGTTCTACTTTGAAGATAGCTTGACTGGAGCATCGAGGGAATGGTATTCCCATTTGACAAAGGCAACTGTGAGATGCTGGAAGGACCTGGCAGAAGCCTTCATCCGACAGTATCAATACAATTTAGACATGGCACCCAACAGGACTCTCCTAATGGGAATGTCGCAGTCATCAAGGGAAAGTTTCCGAGAATATGCCCAAAGATGGAGGCAATTGGCTGCTGCTGTTCAACCCCCAATGTCTGAGAGAGAAATGGCAGACATGTTTATGAACACTCTCCAGGGAACGTATATTGACAGGTTAGCTGCTTTCTCCTCCACCAGCTTTGCAGATGTTGTCATAGCTGGGGAGAGAATTGAAAGCCTGTTGAAAATGGGCAAAATTTCCGATAATGGTGCAAGTTCGTCCAGTGGTACAAGAAAGCCTTTTGCAGGCCCGAGAAGAACTGGCGAGACCAATGCCATTCACACCAACAGGGGTAGGCCCCAATATGCTCAGAGGTCAATAGCAGCAGTCACTATCCCTGCTCCAGCTCACCCACAGCCAGTATATCAACCTCCTCAACAAAATTTCCAACAACAACCTCAGTATCATCAGAATCAATATCCTCCAAGAAACAACTACAACAACAACAATAGCAACAACAATCAACAGAGGCCATTTCAACAGAGGCCCTCCCAAGCTAACCGAGTGATCGACCCGATCCCAATGCCGTACGCTGCTTTGCTGCCACAGCTTCTGAAACTCAACCTGGTTGAGCTAAGAACGTTGGCACCTCCGGACCCCAACAGTCTACCAAGAAACTATGACTCCAACGCTAGGTGTGCTTTTCATTCGAACGCACCTGGTCACAGTACAGAAAAATGCAGGGCTCTGCATATGAAGGTACAAGACTTAGTAGACTCCAAGGCTTTGAATTTTGCACCGCCGCCCAATGTCAACAAAAACCCAATGCCAAACCATGGTGGTCCTCGAATTAACGCAATTGAAGAAGACACACCGTCTTATTTCATAACCAGTGTGGATCAGATCAGGACACCATTGGTAGAAATCAAAGCTCAACTCCGTGAAAACAACATATTTCCAGGGTGTGAACTGGGGTGCCCATACTGCAATATTTCATGGAATGGGTGCGAAGACCTGAGGAACGGCATTGACAGCCTTATTCAGAATGGCCTACTGCAGATCACTACATCATTTCCGGCAAATCAAGCAACTTCATCAACAACGGTTTCAGACCCTCCTACAAATACAGCAACTATTGTTCCCGATAATTCATCAGCACCATCAACAAGTACTTCACCTGTCCTTCCAAATGATCAGTTTCTAACAGTTTCTCCTGCTACAACTTCAGCTTCAGTCCATCCCGAATCTCCATCAACAACAGCAACAGTCCTTCCAACGGAACCTCCTACAACACCAGCAAACAATCATGAAGATGTCTCCACAGTTACCATATTCTACGATCCAGAAAATAACTCCGCCTACCATTCAGAAGGTGCTGCTCCCACTAGAGCACCAGTCACAATCTTTTATGATCCACAAACAATAACAGTCCCTTCAGCAGCAGCAATCAGTCCAGTTACCGTCACGGTGCCTGGACCTGTACCATATGAAAGCGATAGGGCCATCCCTTGGCACTATGGCTCTGACTTGTATTGCGAGGGAAAAAGAATCACCCTTGAAACATCAGCACCTGCACCACAAATTGATAATGTGGGCGGAGGCGGAGGCTTCACCCGAAGCGGACGTCTCTTTGCTTCACAAGTCCAAAGACCTACTGCCGAAGCAGAAGCTGCTGCCAAGGCAAAAGGAAAAGGCCCGGTGCAGGAAGATCCAGCTGCCAAAGAAACCCTGAAGACTCCATTTGATCAGGAAGTTGATGAGTTTATGCGAATCATTAAAAAGAGTGATTATAAAGTTGTGGATCAGCTTCATCAAACGCCATCCAAAATCTCCATCCTCTCTCTGCTTATGTGCTCCGAAGCCCATCGGAATGCACTACTGAAAGTACTGCACGCAGCTTACGTGCCCGAGGAGATTACTGTCAACCAATTGGAAACCGTTGTTGGAAATGTTACTGCTAGCAATGGGCTAGGGTTTACCAATTCTGACCTGACAGTGGATGGCCGCAATCACAACAAAGCCTTGCACATAACCATGGAATGCAAAGGAGCTGTCCTTTCACATGTGCTGGTGGACACAGGATCATCCCTGAATGTCTTACCAAAGAAGGCTCTGGTGAAGCTTGAATATGATGGACTGGCATTGAGACCCGGCAACCTGGTGGTTAGAGCTTTTGATGGCTCGAAGAGATCGGTTCTGGGAGAGATTGAGCTGCCCGTGACAATTGGCCCGCAGACCTTTAAAACTATCTTTTATGTGATGGACATTCAGCCCGCCTACAGCTATTTGTTGGGTAGACCCTGGATTCACGCCGCCGGCGCAATAACGTCTACCCTTCACCAAAAGTTAAAATATGAGTGGGAAGGCCAAGTTGTCACAATCTGCGGGGAGGAGGATATATTTGTTAGCCATCTGGCTACTTACAAGTATATTGAAATGGATGGAGAAATCGTTGAAACCATGAGCCAAGGTTTTGAAGCCTTGAATGTAAATGAAGCATCTGCTGCTTCGGGGATCTCCATGTCGTCATACCAACAAGCCCGGAAGGTTGTTGAGGAAGGAACGGCCCTAGGCTGGGGCAAGGTCTTAGCTGTGGAGGAGAAGAAGGACAAATTTGGGTTGGGTTACAGACCAACTCAACATCAAGTGAAGGCTGCTGGAGAGCCTGGTTTTGTCAGTGGGGGAATGCTTACCCCCGATGCTATCAACTGTCTGGAAGACGAGCTGGAAGAGGAGCGCAACCTGGAGAATTGGATTCGTCCGAAGATCCCGGGGAGCAGTGTCTCGAACTGGTCTTCCCAGGGAATTATAAGTGTTACTCGAGCAGAGTAATTATTATTTCCTGTATTTTTTATAAGCATGCATCAAAGTCTTGCATCTTTCCCAAGATGACAAGACTCATTTTGTAATCAGGGCCATCTGTACTTTTGTGCAAACGAGATTAAAGTAATGAAATATCAGACGATCTTTTTGCAAACAAGTCTTTTTCTTTTATGTTCACTGTTTTTCCATTTTTCTTTTTGTACAAAAATAAATGGCAGTGTTTTTCAAAATGACAACTTCATTTCACTTTTCTAAATAAGACTAAAATCAGATCACTAAAATGAACCAATTAAACCCTTGCAGAGAGTGCCTTCCTGACAGCACCAACAACAGCACGGCTATGACATCGTATGACTTTGACAATCCGATCAATCAAGCTGAAGAAGGGGTTGAAGAAGAATACGAGCTTCCTGAAGAACTAGCCAGGTTGTTAAGACAAGAGGAAAGGGTCATTACCCCTCACCAGGAGGAGGTTGAAGTGATCAATCTTGGTACAGAGGAAAATGTGAAAGAAGTCAAGATCGGGGCCTGCCTGCAAGACTCAGTGAAGAAGCAACTGATAAATCTACTTCAAGAGTATGTGGATGTGTTTGCTTGGTCGTATCAAGACATGCCAGGGTTGGATACCGATATTGTTGTGCACAAGTTGCCTTTGAGAGAAGAGTGCCCTCCAGTCAAACAAAAGATGCGCCGAACTCGCCCAGACATGGCTATGAAAATCAAAGAAGAGGTACAAAAGCAATGGGACGCCGGGTTCCTTGCTGTGACTAGCTATCCGCCGTGGGTTGCTAACATAGTACCTGTGCCTAAGAAGGATGGCAAAGTAAGAATGTGTGTTGACTACCGGGATCTGAACAGAGCCAGCCCGAAAGATGACTTCCCATTACCTCACATTGACGTATTGGTGGATAACACGGCTCAGTTCTCGGTATTCTCCTTCATGGATGGATTTTCAGGATACAATCAGATCAAGATGTCACCTGAAGACATGGAGAAGACGACATTCATCACACCTTGGGGCACGTTCTGTTACAAAGTGATGCCATTCGGACTGAAGAATGCTGGTGCCACATATCAACGGGCTATGGTGACATTATTCCACGATATGATCCATAAGGAAATCGAGTGTTATGTGGATGATATGATCGCCAAGTCCCTTACAGAGGAAGACCACCTGGTGAATCTGCTCAAATTATTCAAGCGTCTGAGGAAGTACCAATTGAAGCTGAACCCCAACAAATGCACATTCGGGGTGCGATCCGGTAAGCTGCTGGGCTTTATTGTAAGCGAGAAAGGGATTGAGGTTGACCCTGATAAAGTCAAGGCTATTCAAGAAATGCCTGCACCAAAAACTGAGAAAGAAGTTCGAGGTTTCTTAGGTCGATTGAACTACATTTCAAGGTTCATATCTCACCTTACAGCAACCTGCGAACCCTTGTTCAAGTTGTTAAGAAAGGAGCAAACGGTCAGGTGGAACGAAGATTGCCAGAATGCTTTTGACAAGATCAAAGAGTACTTACAAGAGCCTCCAATCCTCATGCCGCCAGTTGAAGGAAGACCTCTGATTATGTACTTGACAGTGCTAGAAGAGTCAATGGGGTGTGTACTAGGTCAGCATGACGAGTCTGGTCGAAAAGAGTATGCAATATACTACCTAAGCAAAAAGTTTACCGACTGTGAACAGCGTTATTCACTGCTCGAGAAAACTTGCTGTGCTTTAGCGTGGGCTGCTCGCCGACTGAGACAGTATATGCTGACCCACACTACCTTATTAATCTCAAAAATGGATCCGGTTAAGTACATTTTCGAGAAGCCAGCTCTTACAGGACGGGTTGCAAGATGGCAGATGATCCTCACGGAATACGACATACAGTACACATCTCAGAAAGCCATCAAGGGCAGTGTACTATCTGAATATCTCGCTGAGCAACCCATTGATGATTACCAGCCAATGAGGTTTGACTTCCCTGATGAAGACATCATGTTCATTAAATCAAAAGATCACGAAGAGCCTGTTCACACTGAAGGGCCTGACCCGAAAGAAGAATGGACTATGATGTTTGATGGGGCTGTTAACATGAATGGTCGTGGTGTTGGTGCAGTACTCATTACACCTAAAGGAGTTCACATGCCTTTCTCGGCAAAACTCACTTTCAACTGCACTAACAACGAAGCTGAATACGAAGCTTGCATTATGGGTCTTGAGGAAGCCATTGACCTCAGGATCAAGACATTGACCGTATTCGGAGATTCAGCTTTGGTAGTCAATCAAACCAACGGGAAATGGTACACACACCAAGATCATCTGATACCTTACAGGGACTATACAAGAAGGTTATTGACTTTCTTCACAACAGTCAAACTTGAGTATATCCCTCGGGACGAGAATCAGTTTGCGGATGCCTTGGCTACCATTTCGTCCATGATCAAAGTTCAGACTGCTAACTTTGTACCTCAGATTTCAGTATCGAGACTTGATAGACCAGCATATGTATTTGCGGCAGATATTGCCAAAGATGATAAGCCTTGGTTCCACGACATCAAGTGCTTCTTGGAGGATCAGACATACCCACCTGGGGCATCTTCCAAGGATAAGAAGACTTTAAGAAGGCTTGCTGGGAGTTTCTTTCTGAATACTGATGGATCTTTATACAAGAGGAACTTTGACATGGTACTCCTCAGATGTGTTGACAAGACGAAAGCAGATCTACTGATGCATGAAGTGCATGAAGGCTCTTTTGGTACCCATGCTGGAGGGCATGCCATGGCTAAGAAGTTGTTAAGATCAGGCTATTATTGGATCACAATGGATGCAGACTGTTGTGCCTATGCCAGGAAATGTCACAAATGCCAGATCTACGCAGATAAAGTGCATGTGCCTCCGAATCCTTTGAACATCATGTCTTCACCATGGCCCTTTGCCATGTGGGGCATTGATATGATTGGCAAGATTGAGCCAACTGCTTCAAACGGCCACAGATTCATCCTGGTCGCCATCGATTATTTCACGAAGTGGGTTGAAGCAGCCTCATATGCAAATGTCACAAGACAAGTGGTAGCCCGATTCCTAAAAAGAGATATCATCTGTCGGTATGGAGTGCCCGAGCGAATCATTACTGATAATGGGTCCAACCTAAACAATAAAATGATGGCAGAATTATGTCGGGACTTCAAGATCCAACATCACAATTCTTCTCCTTACAGGCCAAAGATGAATGGCGCTGTAGAGGCGGCAAATAAGAATATTAAGAAGATTGTGCAAAAGATGGTAGTCACCTACAGAGACTGGCACGAAATGCTACCATTTGCCTTACATGGATACCGCACATCAATCAGGACATCCACTGGGGCAACACCGTATCAACTTGTGTATGGTATGGAGGCAGTGCTACCTGTTGAAGTTGAATTACCCTCTCTACGGGTATTGATGGATGTTAAGCTGAACGAAGCAGAATGGGTCAGGGCCCGATACGAGCAACTGAGTCTGATCGAAGAGAAAAGATTGGCCGCAATCTGTCATGGGCAGCTATATCAGAAGAGAATGAAGAGAGCCTTCGATCAGAAAGTCAGGCACCGAGAGTACCAAGTAGGGGATCTTGTGCTGAAAAGAATCTTTCCACCTCATACAGACCACAGGGGCAAATGGACTCCAAATTACGAAGGACCATTCGTCGTCAAGAAAGTTTTCTCTGGTGGAGCACTGATGCTCAGCACCATGGATGGTGAAGATTTTCCATCCCCTGTGAATTCAGATGCAGTTAAAAAATACTTCGTGTAAAATGACCCGCTGGACATAAAAACAGAATGTAAGTCCGGGCAAAAATAGGGCATCCCGGCGAGTCAAAAACAGAATAAAAGACTCGGGCAAAAATAAGGGAAATAAATAAAAAAATGTACACCCGCTGAGCTGAAAAGCCGCATTGGACAGCTCAGGCAAAAATGGGTATCCCGATGGATTGAAAACCCGAAAGGGCGATCCATGCAAAATAAGGGAATAAGCGAACAACTGCACTCTGAATTCGTCCGTATCGCTTACAACTTGGAAAGTTTTGACAGAATCAAGCTCCGATCAGAATCAACTTTCTCCAGAAAGCAAGACGAGAAGAACGTCATTGTCATACGAGTCATAGCAGGAGAGGAAGCTCCTCAAAGCGTCATCAACACTGCCAACACTTTGTTTCTCAATTTGTAACAATCTCCTCATTTCAGGAGATATGTTTCTTTGACTGTATCTTGCCAATTCAGGGCACATGAATTAATAAAATCAGATTTTTCAGTCATGTCTCGTCTTTTACATTTATGTTTTGCAAAGAGTTGTCTGATATCTCTAAAAATGCAATTGCATAAGTACAGATGCCTTTCTCTAAAAAAAAAAAAAAAAAAAAAAAAAAAAAAAAAAAACAAAGCACATGCTTGCAAGGAATATTACTTACTCTCGAAGGCACTTAACTCCTATGGCGGAATCCAGTAAAGGATACATCGGGACCTTTCGTATGTTTCTTTATCTTTGCAGGATTGCAGGTATCCAGAACGCAACTTGGGGCATGCAAGGTATAACTCAGCGAGTTGGTGAGTCAACAAAAGATATCAGCATCCGAAATGCTCTATCCCCAGCTGAGTTGCTTCTCATTGCTCTCCCCAGCCGGTCTACCTCTCATCATCTCCCCATAGAGCTTCAGGCCTCTATTCAGAAGAGCAACGCACGAAGGAATCACAACAGAGAGGGAGGAAGCTTCTACAAACCCCAGCTGGGTCCCCGTATGATAAGGATATGTCAATCAGTGACCTATATCCCCAAGCAGATACATCATTAGATTTACCAATGATCTCATCCCCAGCTGGGATGTTCACTTCAAAGCAGATCAACCAGAAATCTTTGCAGCGACGGGATCCGAATCCCGGATCTGTGCCTCTTTGCATAATCATAGCATTCGCATCATGTTATACCCTCAGAGCGTAGCATTCCGTCTAATGCGGAGCATTACGGCAAAAATCAAATACATAGCATAATCATAAGTCATGCTGTGAATCGAACACCTGTAAATAATGACAACCTGTCGGTATACAGAATTTATACAGAAAAATCCCCACCAGGGTCCCAGCAAAAGCAGTTGCCTCTCAAATCACCAACACCATCATGTACACCTTTTGATACTCGTCCGTGTCATATCCCCAGCGTGGTCGCCTATACTCATATATATACTTTTTCTTGACACCCGTCCGTGTCATATCCCCAGCGCAGTCGCTTACACCTCTATCACCCACATACTTGTTAATATTATACTTTTCTCTTTCGACACTCGTCCGTGTCACTCCCCCTAGCAGATAAACACTCATATACAATACTCACTACTCATTGGTACACCTATACAGATACTCGTCCGTATTTTGTATACATCATCACTCATATCACTCACAGATTCGACGATAGTCCTTGTTCTTTGTTAACCAGTTGGTACTCGTCCGTACCATCATCTCAGAACATTGCGTCTAATGTTTGTTTCTACATGATACTAGTCTGTATCATAGTCTTAAGGATGCTCGTTCGCATCTTTAATCCATACACTGTGTCAAACACTTGTGTCTTCTTGAATATAGATACTCGCCTGTGTCTACTATTCCCCAGAAGGATTCTTTCAGATGCAACACTCGTCCGTGTTCTTTGTTAACCAGTTGATACTCGTCCGTATCATCATCTCTGAACATGTGTCAGTTTGTTTCTAAATGATACTCGTCCGTATCATGGTCTTAAGGATGCTCGTCCGCATCTTTAATCTATACACAATACCGAACACATATACCCTTTTGTTTCTTGGATATAAACACTCGTACGTGTTTACTATTTCCCAGTAGATCACCAACAAAGCATTTTTCTTTTTTATCTAACACTCGTCCTGAGTTATGATAAACCCTGAGAGCAGCCGTCCCCTGCTGAGTGGTCGTCCTCCACTTCTTGATGGTCGTCCTCCATCATGCTCATCCGATGGCCGTCCCCATCGTTGTTTTTAGCAGCCGTCCCCTGCTAGTTGGTCGTCCTCCACCTTTTGATGATCGTCCTTCATCGCTTTATCCAATGGCCATCCCCATTGTTGATTTTGGTTATCTGACATTCGTCCTATGCCATGATAAACCCTGAGAGCAGCCGTCCCCTGCTAGGTGGTCGTCCTCCACCTCTTGATGGTCGTCCTCCATCATGCTCATCCGATGGCCGTCCCCATCGTTGATATTTTCGGCAGCCGTACCCTGCCAGGTGGTCGTCCTCCACCTTTGATGGCCGTCCCCATCATATTTACCTTTTTATCCCCAACAGAGCAGCCGTCCCCTGCTAGGTGATCGTCCTTCACCTTTGATGACCGTACCTCATCATCTGTTTCTTTCGTTTATTAACCCGATGGCCGTCCCCGTCGTGGTCCCTTTTCCTTTTAACCCGATGGTCGTCCCCATCGTCGGTTACTTTACTTTGTGAACTTGATGGCCGTCCCCGTCATGTTTCATGAATTCCCAGAGAATCTTACTTTATCTTGATGGCCGTCCCCATCATAATTTTATCTTCCCCAGCTAGTCGGCCGTCCCCGTCTTGGCTTTACCTTTTATCCCCAGCATGTCGGCCGTCCCCGTCATTGCTTTATTTTCAGCACCTTCCCCAGCATGTCGGCCGTCCCCGTCATTGCTATTTACCCAGCAGTCGTCCTCTGCTCGACGGTCGTCCTCCGTCGCCCACACTTTACAGTATACTTTATTTTCCTTTTACAATCTATATCCCTTTTCTTCTTCATTCTGTGAGTGCAAATTTTGGACCGTCTTTGGTATTCAACCACAAGTTATCTTGTTTGCCTGTTAAGCCATCGCTTACAACCTGCACAGCTAACTCATGCTTGAATAGGGGCAGCTGTAAGCACCCCAAATTTGCCCTCACCCATTCACACATGGCTTGTGATCATCTCATATGCATATACACCATCATATCATCTCATAGTACATTTTTGATTCACTGCATAGCTTCTAAGTCATCTGCACTTAGGGTTTGTGATCTGAGCAATCCCAATGCTTCTTGAGCCATTCCAAAGGCCACCAATCAACTCAAAGAGGTCCATGTGTGTTCTTGTATCATGTTACATCCTCACAAAGCCCAAATGGCAGAGGAATCACAAGAACTAGGGTTTGAGTGGATGCAGAGCCAGGATGAACTGCACAGTTGACTGAAAATTAGGGTTTTGGTTTCAGAGGCCATAACTCCAAATTTTTTGGTCATTCTTGTTTCCATTGATCTCTATATGGTATAGGGAGTGTGCATATCAATTTTCATGAAGAAATTCCATGGGGAAGTCATCTGATCAAGAGTTGACTTTTCAGACAAGTCAGTGCAAAATCAGGGCATCTGAGGCCCCCAATGACCCAACCAATGGGTGATCTTCATCATTTTGAGTGTATATGATCTTTATTTGATCATGGAAGAAGGTTGAAGTTCATAAAAATCAAGAATTTGGAGTTTTTGCAAATGTTGACTTTTTGGGCATAGTTGACTTTTCAAGAATGCACCATTTTAGGTCAATTTTCAAGCCTTGATTCATGATCCAAAAAGGCTTCAAATGGAAAAACTTTGGTCATGAAAGTTGTAGATCTCATCTTTCCCTTTTCAAAAAGTACAAGAACATGATCAAATTCTTCTTGGATCAAAAGTTATGACCATGCAAAGTTGCCAAAAATCACTTATTTTCAAGTTATGCACCAAGTGGAAATTTTGCAAAGTCTTGGATCAAAACACATTGCAGCCTCTAGTTCACTACAAACCATTACACAAACATTTCCCTAAGTCATAAAATCAGATTTTTGATCAAGTTTGCCCATGGTTTAGTTCATGTAACTTGAATTTTTCACATGTGAACCAAAAGCTAGCCAACTTGCAAAAACCACTCATTTCACTTCCTACAACTTATGACATTGGAAGCTGACTTTGGCTAGCCTCTCCCTCACCTTTTGCTGCGCCAGCCATGCTTTGTCCTTGCCTAGATTTGGAGCCATGCCCTATCTTACACAAAAGTGGTTTTTGAGCAAAAAGTGATCTACCAATCCATAAAGCACAAGTCACATCAGCCAGCCAATCAGAATTGTTTATGATTTCAATTTGCAAGTTGAACATAACACAAGCCAAGGCTGAAAACACACACTCTCATCACATTCACAAAAACTCACCTCATTGCAAGTTCCTTCGAAATTCTGTCCACAGCCATAAAACACTCAAACTCTCATCATCATTCAACTCACCACATCTCATAGACAAGAAACCACCAAAGCTCAAGCCTAAATCAAGCCTGAAAACTCCATTGTCATTATTCACCTCAAGCTGCAGATTCTATCGAATCTCTCTCCACAAGCCACAAACACACCAACCAACACCACAAACTTTCTCAACACACTTCATAGATCACAAACAACTCCTTTTCACAGCCTGAAAGTGCCAAAATCATCATGGCCATTGTTGACTGAACTGAAGCAGTTCCATTCGAATCTCCTTCTCCAGCCAACACAAACTCATTTTGAGCATTCAAACACATTTGGGGGATCAAGTAGAGCAGCTTGCATCAAAGGAAGTGGCCAGAAAGTTCATAAACTGAAAGCTCCAAATCTCAGGTAGCTCGAAATTAATTTTTCCAGAAATGGTTTTTTATGTTACAAACTTGTTCTTCATGATGCACTGATCATTCTGGTACCTTTAGTTTTTGAAATGGTTTTGTTTTGAGCATTTAATTTGTGTTTGAAGCTCACGAACCCTAGAAATTGTTTGCTTCGATTCAGTTGATTTAGGAACTTTAAATTTATTTTGAGAGAGGGGTTTGGTTCGTGAGAGGATAAGGATCATTTCCCTGGTCTTAGATTTCATTTTTGTAACGTTTTGAGGAAGTTGGGTGATTCTCAGGTGAGAGCTGGCCGGAGAAGACGACCGGAAGTCTTCTCCGGCCACCTGAATGTATTTAGAACTTAATCCCATAATTAATGCTCGTTTGAATTTTGGCCGTTGATGCGCGTTGAATGTTTGACTTCCCACCCTTTTTGATGGCCAGGATCTGTTCATTAGCCCTAATCACTTTAATTAATTTATTTAATTAAGATTAATTCAGCTTTGAATCACAGCCACAGGATTACGCGCCAGTCAACACATTTAAACCCTGGAGCAATCCTGGCCATCCAATCTGTTTACTTTCATTTTCTTTTAATTTTTATTCATATTTATTTCATTTAAATTGCACAATTTATTTAAAATAGTTAAAAAATCATAAAAATTATGAAACTTTTTCTTTAAGGTTTTATTAATTTTTATGACACAAAAATATTTTTATTTTATTTTTTATCATTAAAAAAGTATTTTTTAAATATTTAAAAGATCATTTTTAATTGATTAATGAGAATTAATTAATTAAAAATACTTTTAGGTATTTAAAAATTACAAAAAAATTCATGAAATGCTCTAAGACATTTAGAAACATTGTCCAACCTTCAAACCAAATTTCTTTTTTGATCTTGATGCACTTTGAGAATTTTTCATTGAATTAAATCATTTTTTATGCATTATTTTGATCACATGTTTGAAAATTCATTTCTGCCTTTTGGTGAAGGTTGAGACATTGATTCTTTTGCATTGTTTTCCATTTGACATGTATTTTCAAAGATAAAAAGGCCATGATTTGATCTTGCATTTTCTAATTGATTGGCATTTGTTTTGATAAGAACCCTAAAAAACCCTAATAACTTGCAAAAATCATATCTTGAGATTGGTAAAGAGTTGGGAGCTCCCCTTTGGGCAGTGGTTTGTTATAGGTCTAGGGTTTCTTTGAGTGCCATTTTCCATTTTTTATCTTAGGGTTTGCTTCTGTTTTTGGTTTGTGTTTGATGTTTGTTTCATAAACCCTAATTTGGGCTTTCATTTGCATTCTCCTTGCATTCCCTTGCATAGCATGACTTGTCTTTGCATTTTGTGTATTCTTATGATTCATTTGACATCTTAAGACATATAGGATACATGTTTGATCATTGCATTACATATTTGCCATGTCATTTGCCTTGTATGCTTCATAACTTTCCATGTTCATTCATGCTCCCTAGCTTGCATCATTTGCATTTATGATCTTGTATGAACATCTCCATGCCTTGCCTCATGTTTGTAGCATCTTATAGCATCATTATCATCATATGTATGTTTCTGGTTGGTCTAGCATCATGCCATTTCATCTCATCTTGCATTGCATTGTGTTTCTTTCTAACATTTCAGGTGGTAAGTAAACTTGAGAAGTGAATTTGCCTTCACTTCTCATACCTTTTCTTTTCATCTCCCTTGCATCCATTGCTGCATTTTTACTTGTGCTTGAGTTTGAGCTTGTTCATCCTTCTTCCTCCCACTTTCTTTCTTCAAGTGACTTGACTTCTTGAATGAAGCAAGTCACTTTGCCTCTCTTGATCTCATTCATCTGCTTCCTGGTGGCTCCTGTGAAGATTGTTCTTGAAAACCTCACAAACCATAGGAACAACCAAGCATGTCAATGAATTAGGGTTTTGATTAGTCTCCCCCATAGTTTTTACCTTTGTGTCTCCCTTTGAGTCTTCTCTTCTCATCTCATAATCAGAGACTAAACCCTAAAGGTTTTAAAACTTTGTGATTAGGGTTATGCCTGTATCCTTCTTTTAGGATGGAGTGTATAACTTTAATCCTAAGTATTAAACCCTTAAGGTGTTTAAATCTCTTAATCAATCCATCTAATAATCATCAAGACATCACACTTGTAACTTGGGCCTTGCATTAGGGTTCTAATTCTTCCTTAAGTGGTTAAGAAGGACTAACCCTAGTGTTAATGGACAAGTCCCCCTCAAATTGTCTTACAAACAATAAAATCCATTTCATCATCATACCATTAAATAAAATCCACTTAATCAAAGGTTTGTTCTGTCATGGGTTTAATCCCTAATCATGGATTAAGTTGAGGAGCTTTCCTCAGCTTAAACATTCTCATCTATTATCCTTCTATTAGGATGGTGTAATGAGTCTGTTAAATCCCTGATTATGGCTTAACCTCATTACTTAACACTAAACAAAAACACCAAAAACATCTAAATAATCACAAGTAGGTTAATGATCTTAATCCTACACCAAAGGTGATTAAGTGTGAGAATCTGACTTCACACTTAAGGTATTCTCATTACCCCTAATCAGAGGGATGATGTGATGAGTTTACTAACCCATTGGTTTAGGCTTAAGCTCATTATCTTATGAAAAACTTTCAAAAGCAATAAAAGACTGAAAACATCAAAAACAAACAATAATCGTCTCCTCCGGGATTCTTTTCTCATCTCATTCACTCACAAACGAGAGCTCGCTTCTTCCGTCTAATGCAAGACAGTTTGCATCTGTGCCAGACAGATCATACACTTGAGCATAGGCAAGTAAGCAGTTCACAAGTCAATTCATCTTTCAGTCTCTTTGGGTCGAACTACGGTGTTCTGACTTCCTCATTGCACGAGAGGATACGTAGGCATAACTTAACAGTTATCGAACAAAAGTCTCTGTACATTCCCCCTCTTCCCATCATCATTCTTTTAGCCTCATGATCTTGAGCATCTTATTCCTTTTCTTACACTGACACATCATTTATACACTTCACTTCTCTTACACTGACACCTGTACATCTTTTTTCCAGCTATTTTATACACAAATTGCACTGACACTACCCCTTTAAAACACAAATCTTTTAAGCGTGGATCCCGTCGAGTACGACGGACAATCTGGGTGCTAATACCTTCCCAGGTTGTAACCAACCCCCTTTCTCAGTCTCTCTGGTTCGCAACCGTCTTATCCATCTTTTTCTAGGTCTATGCAGCATTGCCTTTCCTCCGGGATAAAAATGCCTAGCTGGCGACTCTATTCATTCCCCAGTGAGTTCACGGCTGTGTGTTCTCACTGTTCCCCTCGCCGACCGTTCGCGCCTGTACCCTCATATGACCCCTGTGTCATTTGTCGGGAGCGACACACCCCAGCAAGATAATATAAAGCAAACAAGGCAAACAATTTAAAGTGATCTTAATTCCTAAGGGTACCCCTCTTAAATTTAAGTCCCCAGCAGAGTCGCCAGTTCTGTAACACGGTGGGAGAACTGACTTTAGTTATGTTGCGGATAGCAAGAGTCGCCACCGACTTTTATTTTATCCAAAGGAAAGGCATAAAAAAACAGGAAAGACCTTTTAAAAGATTTTTGGGTCCGGGGGGTAGGTTATGTAAAGGGAAGGTGTTAGCACCCTTTACATCCATGGTTATCCATGGGCTCTTAGTTACTTAGCTCACTTTGAATTGTTTTTGAAAATGTGAAGTGTGTGGATAGAAATTTTCATAAGAGTTTAATAATGATCCATGTACGGATGCGTAAAAAACTTGTGTTTGAAAATTGTTTGAAATTTGTGAAGTATTTGAGAAATTTTGAATAGTGAGCAAGTAACTATGAGGAACCTACCCTAAAGTTTGAGTCTTTTCTGTTCTTGAATCCCTTAAGTGGTAAAACTTTCCCTATTATTCAGGAATAGGTAATCATTACCTTGGATGTGAGGGACATGTGAGGGACATCTATTTTATGAAGGCAACTGTGAGGTGTATTAAGCATTTAGGAGGGACTGTCATCATTATTTGAAGAGGGACTTGATCTTTAAAGGCAACCATTAGGGACTTGATGACTTTTCTTTTAAGGGACTTGCTTTATACACCCCACTTGACCTTATGATTAGGCAACATTAAGAGGCAACCCTAGAAAGTGAGATGGCGATTAAAAATCGACTTACGTGTGTGAGTGTTTAATTTAATTTATCTTATAATTAAAGTGATCTAAATTTAATTTTAAAATAGAATACATGTTTACACTCCCTATTTTACTAACCATAGCAAGCAAAATTAAATAAATTAAATATTTACAAAAATTTACACCAAGGAGCAATTACAATAATCATAATAAGCAATTAAAATAAATAGCAAATAAATAAATATAAATAATAAGCAAAAATAAATAAATAGGCAATAATAAATATAATAGAGGTTAGTAATAATAATAATAAACATAATTAAATAAGGTTAGTGAAATAATAATAATAAGCATAATAATAAAATAAATGGATTAGTAATAATATGATTAGTAATAATGATAAGCAAAATAAATAATGAATAAGAAATAGAAATTATTTAGGAAATAAGAGCAATTTAATTATAAAATATAAACATAAAAATTACAATTACAATATATTAGCATAAATTTAATTATTTTTAACCATATATATTTTTTTAAAAGAATAAAATTTGGATTATGAACAAAATTATAGAAATAATTACCTATTATAAAAAATTGGATTATAATTGTATTTACTAAGATTAATTATATTAAATAAATATGTACATAATAATTATAAAATTTAATTATACTAAATATTATATTTACAAAAATTATAAATTTAAATCATAAGATAAATTAGCTTTTTATTATTTAGAAAATAAATTAGGGTTTTCAAAATTAGGGTTTTGTTAGAAAAATATTTTAGAGTTTATTTTATAATTATAATTTATTTAAATAATACATATATACATTTTACAATTGAAATCCATAGTAATAAAAACTAATTTTTTAATTTAGAAGATAAATTTTCAGAAACTAGAAAACATAATATATATACTTTATAATATAGAAAATAATAGAACAATATAATTTATTATTTGAATTTATTTTATATGTAATATTAATTAAATTGAAAGAAAAAAAGAAAAAAAGAATGAGAAAACAAAACCTGATGGGGCTGGGGTTTGAACCCAGTCCCCTATGCTTGCCAACAACTGCATACACCACTGGGCCATCAACGCGCATGCAGCAAGAAAGAAGGTGGAATTGACTTTGTTTCGTATCTTGAAAAATCCAGAAAAAATAAAAGAAAGCAAAAGGCCTGGGGGAGGATTGAACCCAGGACCTCTCAAACACACAAACGCACGCATGACCATCCGGCTGGGTGAGCCCATCTATTATTGGAATGAGAACAATGCATAATATATTATAACAATTTAATTCCTGTAAAAAGAAATAAAAAGGAACCAAAGCCAGGGTTCGAACCCCTGCCCTTTGCTTCAAATGTCCAAGACCAAGCAGCCAACCACTGGGACAAGCACGCGCTTGTGATAACAAACCAGTAATAAAACATAATATTTTTAAACTATAATTTGAATTTTCAGAACGCGCCAAACTGCTTCTTCTTCAACCTCAGGACCTGCAATTTTACCTGCGAATTTTGCTTCCATTTTTCCTGCGATTTCTAAACTGCAGCAAAACCTACGAATTTCAAACTATCATCAAACAGTACAATTTTATCAAATTGGGAACACTTTTAGATTCCTTGCAACCTGCACAGTCCAATTTTATCAACCAAATTCATTTATAACGCATGAATCAAATAACCCTAATTTGAAGGTCCAAACCCTAATATGGCATCTCACGGATTCCTCATGGTTTCTTTGGTTTCTTTGCCCAGAAACGTTCTACATATCATCACAAACAATATTAAACAAACAAAATTCATGGAAAAGCAACACATTATTGAAATCGAAAAAATTATTTTCAAGAACAAAGTGAACTCGGGTTGTTCAATACAGCATGGCATTGATGCATATGAGTGATGATTTTGCTTCAAGAATGTCCAAGGAACATTGCTATGTTCTTATTTTACCTTGAAACACCTTGTATGAAGGAATCCGAATGTGAGGTTTTGAATGGTTTTTTGATTTTGTGAACTTACTTTTGGAGGCAGAGAATTCGTGGCTTTGCAATAGGGTTATGTTTAGTACTTATAGGTGATTGAATTAGGTCAATAAAATTGATTGATCATGTGGAAAAATTGATATGAAAAGATCCAAATTGATCATGCCTTAAAAATCCAATATTCTTGTATGAAGGCTTGCTATTTTTGGATAAGTCTTATGATTTCATTCCTCTTCAATTCCAATCAACATTTAAGACTTTCTAGAAACTCAATCTCCATCAAATATTACATTTTCATATTTTATTTTTATTTAAAATGATTTTTAATGAATTAAATCAAAATAAATAAAAATAAAATAATAAAAATTCTGATTTTTAATGGTTTGGGTCGTGCATGAAGTTGTTGTATGGATTGGGTCATCATTTGGCAAGCCCATTTGGAAGAAATTGGTTTTAGACCTCCTTTTTCATCATAAACCAACTCAAAATTTCCCAACTTTGCAAGGGCACATATCCTTCAATTTTAATGCTATGAGGGTGTTCTTGGACATTTTGGAAAGATTGAAGAGTCCTCTAAACAACCCCACTGGTTTCATGTCCATATCATTTACCAATCTCAAGTTATGCCCTTTTGAATTTGTTGACTTTTTGTTGACTTTAAAAAGGACCTATAATGTCTTAGCTCATACCTTCCAAATGAAGCATTTTTAGGCTTGGCTTGTGAGACACAAAGTTGTAGATAATTCAATTTCCTTCAAAATGAGCTTTGAGTGGAGACTTGGTGATGAAGTATGTGAAAGTTATGGCTGGTCAAAGTTCAGTTGACTTTTACTAAGGAAACCCTAATTTAGAAACCTCTGATTCTTGATGATCTGAAATCTCCTTGATGAATCATGATCAAACCTTGATTAAATGATGAATTTTACTTCATATACTTGATGTTGTCAAAAAATCATGAAGTTTGACTTTGGTTTGACCACAGTTGACCTCAGTTTGACTTTTTAACTGCATTGACTGATTTTGACTTATCTGATCATCTGACTGAGCAAACTTTTGAGAAAAGTCTTGAAACTTGTCATGGGGATTCTTAAACACATATAAGATGTTATGAAGCTCATTTGAAGTCTTGGAAGTTCATTTAGCCTGATTAAAGTCAAAACCCTAGTTTTGGATGCACTGCTTAGGAGGTGCATTGTATGAGGGAATTGTCAACTCTTCTGACCAATAGTGAACTTTGTGAACCTTGTGAACCATCATAAAATGTCTTGTGAACCTCATGGGAGGTCTTGTGAACCTTGTGAACCTCATAAAGTGACTTGTAGACTTCATGAACCTCATGAAAAGTCTTGAAAGTGTTGAGAAACTTGTGAACCTTGTGAACCTTCATAAAGTGACTTGTAGACTTTATGAACCTCATGAAAGGTCTTGTAAGTGTTGGGAAGCTTGTGAGCCTTGTGAACCTTCTCAGAACACAAAGTCTTGTATTGTGAGGGCAAATTTTGGGGTGCAACAGTTAGTCCTTCTTAACCAATAAAGGAAGAATTAGAACCCTAATGTAAGGCCCAAGTTACAAGTTAATGTCTTAGTGATTATTAGATAGATTGATTAAGAGGTTTAAACAAATTAAGGGTTTAACACTTAGGATTAAAGTTATACACTTCATCCTAAGAGAAGGATGCGGGCATAACCCTAATTCCAAAGTCCTAAAACCTTAAAGGTTTAGTCTCTAATGATGAGATGAGAAGAGAGACACAAAGAAGACACAAAGGTAAAAACTAAGGGGGGACTAATCACAGCCCTAATTATTATCATGCTTGGATGTTCCTATGGTTTGTAAGGCTTGAGAGAGATCTTCAAAGAAGCCACCAATGGAAGAAGCAGATGAAAGGAGGAAGAAGCAGATGAATAAGTTACTTACTTCATTGAAGAAGATAAGTAACTTAGAGAAAGAAAGTGAGAGATGAACATGAATGAGTAAGCTCACTCAAAGGCAATGAAAAATGCAGAAAGGATGCATATGAAGAAGAGGAAGAGAAATAAGAAGTGAAGGCAAATTCACTTCTCAAATTACTTACCACCTGAAAATGTTAGCACAAGATGCATAAAGAAAGAAATGACATGAGATGATGCATATGTAATGCCAAAGAAACAAAACCAGAAGCAAACACATGATGTAAATGATGCTATGAGATGATGCAAAGGCATACAAAGTGCAATGTGTGATCATACAAGGGAATGAATGCATATGAGGCATGTGGGAAGCATGAAAACACATGGATGTTTATGAAATTAAATGGATGCAAAGCATAGCAAATGTATGAATAAATGACCAAGAAATGTTCAAGCAATGTCTTAAGATGTCTAAGATGGCATACAAGTGCTTAGAATGTCATGGCAAGTTCATATATTCATGCAATGCAATGTAAGATGCAAGTAAGGATGCAAAACTAAGGTTACATGAAAGGATGAGATGCAAATAATCAAAACAGAAGCAATTCACATGATAAAAATTTGCAAATGAGCTCAAACAAACCCTAACCCCATATGATATCACACCCCAATGGAGAAGGTCTAACTCTTAACCTAAAGAAAGTTATGATTTTTCTAAGTTAACTAGGGTTTTTGGGTACCTTAAAAGGAAAAATGCAAATCAATTTGAAAATGAAAGATAAATTCATGACAAAAATATCCTAGAAACTACATGTTATATGGAAAACAATGCAAAAAGAATCATTATCAAACCCTTCATGGTTAGGCAGAAAAGATTTTTTAAAGTTAGGGTTCTAAAAAGGGGATTTTATGAACCCTAAATTCAAAGAAAATGTCAAAGTATGTTCAAAACCAAAAATAAATTTGTATGAATGGTTTGGCAATGTTTCTAAATGTCTTAAGATACAATGTGAATTTTTGTGATTTTTAGAAACCTAAATGGTATTTTAATTAATTAATTTCCATTAATTAATTAAAATAAACATTTAAATATTTTTAAAATGCTTTTTTAATGCAAAAAAAAAATGTTTTTGAATGAAGAAAAATATTTGGAACTGAAATGCAGAAAATAATATTTTTTGTGATTTTCTAGGTATTTTAAAATAATTATGCAAGAAAATACAATTTAAATGAAATAAAAATTAAATTAAATGGAAAGTAAGACAATCTGATGGATGAGATTCAAACTGGGAAAGGGACCATTGACCATCGCGCAAATCAAAGGCTGAGATTCATTCTGACTTAATTAAATTAAATTGAATTAATTAATTAAATATTAGGGTTAATGAGAGATATGGACCATCCAAATACGCGCGGGAGACATCATCCAAGGGCCAGAATTCAAACTTCCTTAATTACGTAGATTAAACCCTAATCAGTCTCAGGTGGCCGGAGAAGACTTTCGGTCGTCTTCTTCGGCGATACCAAACTACAAACTTCTTCCCTATGCCATTTCAGGAGCTCTAAAGCTCCAGATCAAACCCCCAACTCACCCTAAGCACGAATCAACCCTCAAAATTCATTTCTCATGGATCATGAACAAGATACGAATCAAAACTCAAAAATGGCATAACTTTCAGACAGTCATGAAATACTCAATACGCAACCATTTTCAAAACAAACAAGTGCAGTATGATCAGTGAAGCATATAGATCATTTCTATAACATAAAAAACAAGTTCTGGAAAATTTGTTCTTGAGGTATACCTGAGATGAAGCTTTTCAATTTAGCACTTTCTGGACCTCTCTCTTGTGCAAATAGCCTCCACTTGATCCCTTGATGATGTTGCAAGGCTTGGAAGGAGTTGAAATGAGCTGGTTTGAGAGTTTGCAGCTCAACTGCACTGAAATCGTGTTTTGTGTTTGTGGGGGTTTCAGGCTTGTTTGATGGTTGGGGAATGTTTTATTGATGATGGTGAGTTGAATGGTGAAGTTTGTTTGACGTTTTAGTGGCTGAGTAGAGAGAATCGAAAGCTTGAAGGTTGAGGGTGATTTTGTGTAACTTGGTGTATGAGAGGTTCTGAGCTCTAAGGTTATGTGAAATGGCTTGCTTTTGGTCCACATAACATGTCCCTATTGGCCAGAGAGTTGTTGTGGCTGCAACTGATTGGTATGGGTCCAATTGCAAAAAGTCAATATTATGTGTACTTGAGGTATGGGCTTGTGCAACAGCTATTCAAGGGCATGTCTGGCCTCAGCTTGGTTCAAGGAGAGCCATGTGATTGAAATTATGCAGCTGGATGGCTTGGAGGGAAAGATTTCATAGGTTTTGCAAGACTTTGCATTTTTGCCCCCTTTGAGAAATCTTATGATGCAAGGCATGAAAACAAGTGATTCCTTGGGCAATTCTGGTCACAATGCATTGTACTATGTTTTTATGATGCTTAGAGATGCATTAGAGGTCACAAAATGACTTGGCAAGTGGTTTTGCAAAAATCCCTCTTTGGTGTGAAAGTGAAAATTATAGGATTTTTGTCAACTTTGCAAGGCCATAACTTGAGTTCCATAATGAATTAGAACATGTTCTTGTACTTTTTGAAAAGGTAATGATCCAATATACAACTTTCATGACCAACAATTTTTCATTTGAAGCATTTTTGGTTGAGAAAGAGGAGGTTGAAGAACTTTCCCAAAATGGAAAGTTTCCATTACAAGTCATTTCCATTTTTGGCAACTTTTGGTTTTAGCTCAAATTTCTTCAATTTTGTGAACTTCCAAGCACTTAAATGATCAAATAAAGATCAAGTAACTTCAATTTGATGAAAATATCACTTTGGTTCCATTGTTGGGGGTCTCAGATGCCCTGATTTTGCTCTGACTTGCTCAAGAAGTTACTCAGTGAACAAATGACTTCCACAATGAATTTCTTCATCAAACTTGGTACACATGATCCTTATAACATCTTAAGAACATTAGAAACAAGAATGACCCAAAAATTTGGAGTTAAGGCCTCTGAAACCAAAACCCTAATTTTGGTCATCTGTGTAGTGAAACCCTAGCTCAGCTTCCATGCTTTCCAAGTTCTTGTGATTTCTTGACTTCCTTGATCTTTGAGGGATATAATATGATGGTAGAACACACATGGACCCTCTTGGAATGATTGGATACCTTTGGAGTAGCTCAGATGGATCCTTGGATTGCTCAGATCACAAACCCTAGATGCAGATGAACTTGAACCATGCAGATGAAACAAATATGCAATATGAGATGGTATGCTTAAACTAATGCAAATATGGAAGATCACAAGCCATGGTGTGAATATGAGTGAGGGAAAATTTGGGGTGTTTACAATGTTTGATTTCTTTTTACTTGTATTTTATTATGGTTGTACTTTATTCCTCATGATAATTTGGTTGTATTTCTTGACTTTGTTGTATTTTGACCCACCATGGGGACTTGTTGTAATCATAAACTATGTATCCTTGGCATTTGAAATGTATGGTTTATGTGTTACTTGGGTTTTTCTCTTGGGCTTCGTTTCCCTTCAACATCATCATTCTTAGAGGTCTGGAAGGTCAAAACCAAAGAACCAAACTAGATACCCTTTGAAGACAAATAGACATATTGCATTGCATACTGTTGCACCCCAAAATTTGCCCTCACAAGACAATCCATTGTGTACTAAGAGGTTCACAAGGTTCACAAGACATCTCATGAGGTTCACAAGGTTCACAAAGTTCATAATTAGTCAGAAGATGTGACAATTCCCTCAGACAATGCATCCTCCTAAGCACTGCATCCAAAACTAGGGTTTTGACTTTAATCAGGCTAAATGAACTTCCAAGACTTCAAGTGAGCTTCATAACATCTTATATGTGTTTAAGAATTCCCATGACAAGTTTCAAGACTTTTCCCAAAGGTTTGCTCAGTCAGATGATCAGATAGGTCAAAATCAGTCAAAGCAGTTAAAAAGTCAAACTGAGGTCAACTGTGGTCAAACCAAAGTCAAACTTCATGATTTTTTGCCAAAATCAAGTATATGAAGTAAAATTCATCATTTGATCAAGGGTTGATCATGATTCATCAAGGAGATTTCAGATCATCAAGAATCAGGAGTTTCTAAATTAGGGTTTCCTTAGGAAAAGTCAACTGCACTTTGACCAGCCATAACTTTCACATGCTTCATCAAATTTCTTCCATCCAAAGCTCATTTTGAAGGAAATTGAATTCTCTACAACTTTGTGTCTCACAAGCGAAGCCCAAAAATGCTTCATTTGGAAGGTATGAGCTAAGACATTATAGGTCCTTTTGAAAGTCAACAAAAAGTCAACAACTTCAAAAGAGCATAACTTGAGAATGGTAAAAGATATGGACATGAAACCAATGGGGTTGGTTAGAGGACTCTTTAAGCTTTCCAAAATGTCCAAGAACACCCTCATAGCATTAAAATTGAAGGATTTGTTCCCTTGCAAAGTTGGGAAATTTTGGGGAAGTTTATGAAGCAAATAAGGCCTAAAATCAAATTTTTGCTAAATGAGCCCACCAAATTGTCATCCCATCTTTATGAAAACATCAATCACGACCCAATCCATTTATTTTTTTGAATTTTTATTTTTTATTTTTTATTTATTTGAATTTTATTCATTAAAATATCATTTAAATTAAAATAAAATATGAAATCAAATATATAAAAGGGGATATTACTTCTAGAAAGTCATAAACCTTGTTTGGATCAGATTGGTATGAAAATTATGATGATTGTCCTAAAATAGCAATGTTATATCAAAGAATATTTGAATTTTAAGGCATGATCTTTTTCAATCTCAATTGATCCAAATATCCAAAGTGTGACATGATTTTTTGACCTAATTCAGTTCGCATATATACATGGAACATATCACAACCAAAGACACGAATTTTTGGCAGCCAAGAGCACCTTTCACAAACTTCAAATTTGACAAGAAAATCAATTTTCGATTTTGGCAAATAAGGAGGTTTCAAGGCATTCTAAAGGTCTCAACATGTTCCTTGATGTTCACTGAACGCATAGCAATACTTATCATCATCCAAAACTCCATAAAACGCATAAACCGAATTGCTTTTCATCTCATATTTGATTTTTTCGATTCTATGAGTTTACTGCATTTTAATTGGTTTTGATTGCTTAATCTTGTTTGTTTCGTTGTATTGAAGCTTTCTGGACAGTTTGATTTGAGTTTCATGGACTAGAGTGAATTCCACCATTATTAGGGTTTGCGGTCTCTTTTAGGGTTTTGCTATTGAGTCAAAATAAATGAATTATAAGAACATGGAATGATTGCAAATATCATATGGAACTCAATGGTACCCTTAATTTTGCGAAATTTTACTGTTTGTATGAAGTTTGAAAATCGCAGGTTTAGCTACGAAAATAAATTCGCAGGAAAACTTGTAGGAGATTTCGCAGGTGAATTTGCAGGAACCAAGGTTGAAGATGATCATCTGGCGCCAAAAATTCATATTCAAAATATGACATAATATTTTATGATTTTATTGTTGTTATTATTTCAGAAAGCTAGCCTAGCTCAGTTGGTTTGTGCGTTGGTGTGTGAAGACAATGGTCCTGGGTTCGATTCCCCCCAGGCCATTTTGTATTGTTTTGTTTTTTTATGATTTTTACAGGTGAAGAAACAAAATGCATTGATGCTCATTCCATATCACCTGCGCGCGCGTAGCCCAGTGTCTGGCTTGTTGGTCTTGAGGGTGTGAAAGCCTAGGGCCTGGGTTCGAATCCCAGCCCCAGGTATGTTTTTTTTCCCTATTTTCTTTTATTTTGTTTTGTTCATAATATATTTAATTAATTTCTTTAATAATAAATGTTTAAAATCAAATTGTTATTTTATTTCTTGTATATAATTTAACAAAAACTTATATTTTAAATCTCAAATTTTATTAATAAAATTATTCAATATTTATTTTATTATATATTATTAATATTACATGTTTGTATAAATAAATTAATTCATAAACCCTAATGTTTTCATATAAAACCTAATTTGGTTTATAAACCCTAATTATGTTATTTGTTTGTAAATTTTAATTATATATATATTTATGTCATAATTTGTTTATATTATTATTATATGTAGTTTTATAATTTAAATAATTTAATTAAATAGTTAACCCTAATTTATTATTTTCTAAAATAATTAAAAACCCTAGTTTTATGTTATGAATTTAATTTATTATTTTTTATATGCTTATTTAATAATAATTAGATATTTTTATAATATGTATATAAAATTAAATTATTAGAATAATTAGTCATATTTATTAGTATATAATACTTATTATTTATTTCTTTCATTAAAATTCTCTTAAAAAATATTTATTTATTTAATTTTGAACTTTTAATTTATTTCTATATTATATTGTTATACTAACCCTCTTATATTTATTTATTTTGTTTATTATTACTAACCCATTTAATTATTTATTTATTTGCTTATTTATTTTAATTATTTTAATTATTATAATGTAATTGTACCAATTATGTAATAGTTGTAGAATTGTTCTTATTATTTATTTTTAATTGCCATGGTTAGTAAAATAGGGAGTGTAAAACATGTTTGTATTTAAAATTGAATTTAGATCATTAATCTCAAGATAAATATACGAATTTGTACACGCACACACGTAAGTCGATCTTGGATCGCCATCTCACCTCTTAAGGGTTACCTCTCATGTTGCCTAAAGAAAAAGGTCAAGTAAGGTGTAAAGCAAAGTCCCTTCTCTCATATCATCTAGTCCCTTAAAAGATAAAAAGATCAAGTCCCTCGATGTTGCCTTCGTGAATGATCTTGTCCCTTTCGAATAAAGATGATAAGTCCCTTCGAATTGCTAAATACACCTTACAGTTGCCTAATAACAGTTGTCCCTTCACTTGTCCCTCACACATCCAAGGTAATGACTACCTATTCCTTAATAATAGGGATAGTCTTACCACTTAAAGAATATTTAAGAACAGAAAAGATTTAACTTAGGGTAAGTTCCTCTTATGTACTTGCTCACTTTTTTAAAACATTTCAAAAACACTTCACATTTTTCAAGCAATTTTCAAAACAAAGGCTTTATATATATCCGTACATGGATCATTATAAAGTACTTAAGAAAATTCTAAACACACATTACACTTCTCAAAAACATTTTAAAGTGAGCTAAGTAACTAAGAGCCCATGGATAACCATGGATGTAAAGGATGCTAACACCTTCCCTTTACATAACCTACCCCCCGAACCCAAAAATCTTTTAAGGTCTTTCCTGTTCTTTTATGCCCTTTCCTTTGGATAAAATAAAAGTCGGTGGCGACTCTTGCTATCCGTAACATTTAACTAAAGTCAGTTCTCCTACCGTGTTACAAAACTGGCGACTCTGCTGGGGATTTAATAAAAGAGGGGTACCCTTAGGAATTAGATTACTTTAAAATTGTTTGCCTTGTATGCTTTATACTTATCTGTTGGGTGCTCTTATGTGTGAAAGATCCTAACCTGGATCTAGTGTACCTTAGGTAAATGGCAATAGACCAAGGAAACTGTACGGCGTATACCGATATGGTTGATCTGGTGGCCATAGTTAGTGTGACTTCTTGGTTGGTGCTTATGTTCCTTAAGTCAAGTTGAGGATAATATGAGGCTGCCATATGTTGTCAATACACTAACTGACTTTTAGAACCCTAGTTATCCCATCTTGGCCTTTAGAAAAGTAGTGAGATAACCGGCTTTGGTGCAGACTGAAGTTGGTTGATACTCGATACTACGCTCATTGAGATTCTAAACTTGGAGGGTTTTGGTTGGCAAGTAAGTTGCCTACTGAACAACCACCCTTGTGAAGGATTAATGATATTGAGATCCCTTAGAACCTGGTTATTTTATAGGACAGGATGAACCATCTAAACTTCAGGGGAGGGTACTTACCTTTGAACCTCATGCAAGCCTTTAAACCTAGGGCTATGGTGTGACTTGTTTGTGTGTGCCACATGTTTGTGATTGAGCATAACATCATAGCATCATCATGCATCAAAAGCATAGCATTTTCACTAACCATTTCAAGGACCAAAGGATTTATCTTTGTTCTTTGTTGCAGGTCATGGCTTCTGCTCGAAGGAATACTATCAGGATCAACTTTGTAGGAATACCTCCTAAGCTTAAGGAATTGGTTTCCCAAGTTTCTGAAAACTCTCAGTTCATCAAGAGACATGGTCACCTAATGGATCTAGTTACTTCAGGGTTCAATGAAGACATGATGAGCGTTCTGTTTCAGTTCTTTGACCCTAAACATCACTGCTTTACATTCCCTGACTATCAATTGGTTCCTACAATGGAAGAGTTCTCCAAACTTCTGGGTATACCTGTTCTTGATCAGAGACCTTTCACAGGCTTGGAGAAAGAGCTTAAACCAGAGGTTATTGTTGTAGCTCTACATCTGAAGAAGTCAGACATTGTTCTAGAAACGAGAAGCGGAGTTAAGGGTATTCTTGCTAAGGTGTTGATAGAGAAGGCTCAAGTGTTCTTGAAGGCTATGAGCTATGATGCTTTTGAGGAGATCTTAGCCTTGCTGATTTATGGCTTAGTGTTGTTCCCCAATCCAGATCAGTTCATAGACATTCATGCCATCAACATATTTCTGAGTCACAATCCAGTGCCTACATTACTTGGAGTCATCTTACACTCTCTTCATACCCGTACTACAAAGGCACGAGGAACTCTGATGTGTTGCATACCTCTATTGTCTAGGTGGTTTATTTCTCACCTTCCTCGATCAGTGATGAAGAATGAACAAGGGTTCAGGTGGTCTAAAAGGATCATGTCACTCTCTCATTCAGATATCCATTGGTGCTCCAGATCTATGGAGAATGTCATTATCATTGACCGTTGTGGGGAGTTTCCTAATGTGCCACTTCTAGGCATAAGAGGAGGCATTACTTACAACCCTTCTTTAGCTTTACGACAGTTTGGTTACGCTCGGAGTGATGGTCCACATGACATGTTGATTCAGGGTATTGTGTTTGACTACGACAATGATCTGCAAGGTTACCGTCAAAGGTTCATACGAGCATGGGGAAAGTGAACAAGGTTGACAGCAAGACTCTGGAGCCCAAGTACACTATTCCTATGGAAGCTTACCTCAGATGGGTGCGATCTCGTGCTCAGACTCTTATGATGCCATATCCTGCCATCCTGCCAGTTACTATGGAGCCTGTTGCTGAAGGAGATACCTCTTATACCATCCTTCACCCAGACATGCCCACTGACATGGAAGACTTACAGAGGTCCTGGATCCAGTTGAAGGAGCAAAGGGATACTTTCGAGGCTCATTACAAAGCAAGTCAAGAAAGAATCCTGGAGCTAACAAAGCAACTTCATGAGGAGCGAAATCTCAACTCATACCTCAACACAAAGAGGAAACGTCCATGGGAGACTTAAAACCCCATCTTTTGTATTTATTTCATTTCATTTTGTAAGCCCAAAGGGAAAACAAATTTATTACTAATAAAAGTTTAATTTTTGGTTGTTTAAGCAAATTTAAATCCTGCGGTCCTTGAAAACATTGCATACGCATTTATACACCATATCATTGTATCACACGTTTATTGTGCACAGGTCTCTTATCTTCTCGCTGTTTATTTCAGCAATGTCTCTTGAACAAACAGTTAAAGATCTCCAGGCACAAAATGCACAGTTCCAAGAGCTGATCCTGAACTTGTCCAAGGGGCAGGATGAATTGAAGACACTGCTGGCCAAGAAGACCAAGAAGACTAGAAGGTCAGGAGGCCTCATCAACATGGGAAGAAGGTTCAGAGGTCCTGTCAAGACCAAAGAACAGGTTGAAGATTATGAGTCTGAAGAGTCTGAGAAAGAAGGAGGCAGTCTCCATAATACAATGGGAGACTCTGATTCTGAAGCTAACTACTATCATGATCCTAATGAAGATAAGTTCAAAATGCTGGTGGATAGAATGGATGCTATGGAATTGCAAAAGTCTTCTGGGCTAGATTTTGAAGACCTGAGTTTGATATCTGGGGTGGTCATACCCATTGGTTTCAAGGTTCCTACTTTTGTAGTGTATGATGGTGTCTCTTGTCCCAAGCTGCATCTGAGGTCTTATGTCCGGAGAATCCAACCCCATACTGCTGATAAGAAGTTGTGGATCCATTTCTTCCAAGAGAGCTTATCTGGAGCTCAATTGGAATGGTACTATCAGTTGGAGAGTGTCAACATTCGTGATTGGAATGATCTTGCTGAAGCCTTTTACAAGCAATATCAATACAATGCTGATCTAGCCCCTACTCGCATGCAACTACAGAGCATGTCTATGGGAGCAAAAGAAAATTTCAAGGAGTATGCCCAGAAGTGGAGAGATTTGGCTGGTAGAGTACAACCCCCTCTAACTGACCGGGAGTTAGTGGATATGTTCATGTGTACGTAGAATGGTCCTTTTTACAGTCATCTTATTGGAAGCTCATCATCTGGATTCACTGAGTTGATAATGACAGGAGAGCGCGTAGAAAGTGGTATAAGGAGTGGCAAGATCCAAGTGGGTGCTTCTTCATCCAGTACTACAAAGAAGCCCCATAGCGGGAAGAAAGAGTTGAATGCTGTTTATGGTCAATCTGATCGTAATAGGAGGCATCAATCTGTGAGTGCAGTTCACATCTCCAATCCAACTCCTGCAACACCAGAGCCACCACAGGGCAATCAACAGAGGCCTAGAAGACAGTTCACTAAGCTCAACATGTCACTGGCCCAAGCCTTGCAACACTTGTTGAAGGGTGAACTCATCACTTTGAGGGATCCTCCTCAGAATCCCAATGTTACCTCTCCCAGGTACAATCCTAATGCACGATGTGCATATCATTCAAATTGTCAGGGACATGATACCAATAGTTGTTGGATATTGAAGAATAAAATTCAGGATATGATTGATGCGGGAGAGATTGAGTTTGACCCTCCGGGTACTCCAAATATGATTATTGCTCCCATGCCAAATCATGAAAAGACTGTCAATGCCATTGATGAAGTTTCACATATTTCCTCAGTTGCAGACGTGACTACACCATTATCTGTTATCAAGAAGAAGTTGGTACAAGCTGGGTTCTTTCCAGGTTGTCATGAAGATTGTGTTTATTGTGCTTATAAGCCGGATAGTTGCTGGAGATTGAAGGACGGAATTCAACGCCTCATGGACAATTACACAATATTGTTTAAGAGGACACCACCTTCTGTGGAGAGCATGGTTGAGCATATAACTAAAGGTGCGAAGGTTGAAGAGGTGGATATGGTTGATAAAATGTCGGTAAGAATTACTTCCAAGGGTCCTGTCAAAATCACTCGTAAGGGTCCAATTAAAATTACTGCTGAAGGCCCTGTGAAGATTGTTGCTGAAGCTAGAGTAGCTCCTATGATCATTACCACTCCGGGTCCTATTCCATATACTTCTGATAAATCTGTGCCTTGGCATTATGGGTCCGATGTTTATATCCATGGTGTTAAGCAGGAATCCTTAGCTGATACACCTGTTGTTGGTGAAAATCTGGATGTTGATAATATTGCTGGATCTAGTAAGATCACACGAAGTGGAAGAGTTTTCTTTCCTCCAGTTACCTCCAAGAATACAGTTACTCCAGCTACTACCTCTACTGCTGATGCTCGGGGCAAAGGTCCTGTTATTGAACCTATACAAACTGATGTGCCAGCTGCTAATGATCTTTCTAAGAAGATGGAAGAAGTACTGAAGATCATTCGCAAGAGTGATTATGACATTGTTGATCAATTGGGGCATACTCCCTCCAAGATTTCTATGTTGTCTTTATTGTTGTGTTCCGAGGCTCATGCCAAGGCTTTGATTAAATTCTTGAAGACTGCTCACGTACCAAATGAGATTTCTGTAGACCAGTTTGAAAATTGTGTTGCACACTTGACCTATGATAATGGGTTAGGTTTCTCCGATGCTGATTTGACTCCTGCCAAGAGGGATCATAATAGGGCTCTACATATCTTTATTGAATGTAGGGGCACTACCCTGTCACATGTGTTAATAGACAATGGTTCCTCGTTGAATGTGTTGCCCAAGGAAGTTCTGAATAAGCTTAGTCCTGAAGATGCTGTGTTGAAGCCCAGTAATATAGTGGTGAAGGCTTTTGATGCCTCGAGAAGAGTGGTGCATAGAGAAATTAATCTTCCAATAAAAGTAGGTTCTCAAGTCTTCAATGCTACTTTTTATGTAATGGATATCCGTCCTTCGTATTCTTGTTTGCTTGGGCATCCCTGGATCCATGGGGCAGGTGCTGTAACCTCCACCTTACATCAGAAGCTGAGATATCCAGTAGAAGGAAAAGTTGTCACTGTTTACGGAGAGGAAGGATATATAGTTAGCCATGTGAACACCTTTAAATATCTTGAAGTGGAAGGTGAATATGTTGAAACTCTGTGCCAGACATTCGAAGTAGTTCCTTGGGTTGTTAATAATTATGAAGCTCCTCCTGTTGTCAAGAAAGTTCATGTGGTCACCAGAGTACCTCCTACAATGGCTTCCCTCAAGGATGCTAGAGCTGTGGTGGATGAAGGTGGTTGTACTATTTGGGGTCAGCTTCCTGACATTCCTTACAAGTCTGACAAGTTTGGTTTGGGTTTCACTGCAGAGTCCCAGAAGGCTGTTCGTCGTGCTTGTGTTGTTCGTATCACCAATCAGGGGATTATGAAAGATCAGATCAATGTTGTGGGTGACTATGATGAAGACTACGACTTGGATGCTTGGATTTTTCCTATTGTGGGTGCTGGGCTCAATAACTGGAAAGCTGAAGATGTTATTCCTATCTCCTTTAGTCAGGAGTAAATACTATTACGGTGTTGTTACTTATTAAAGTTTGTAATTTTTTTGAACAATTAAACTTTTAAGCCTTGTGCCTTACCCGGGGCACAATGGTGTGCTTGTTTCGGGATGTCATTTCATTTGCATACTTCATTCAATAAAAATCAGTGGACGTTTCGTTTCGTAAATATTGTGTTCCTTGTCTTTCTTTTCTTTTTTTTTGTTTTATCAGCTATGTGTTCTTACACACACCCACATCACTAAAATGCAGATCCTTATCCACTCTGGATCCTGTTGATAACAGTTCTACTATTGCCAATTATAATTTCGAGAATTCGATCTATCAAGCTGAAGATGGAATTGAGGACGATTGTGAAGTACCTGTAGAGCTTGCTAGGTTGTTACAACAAGAAGAGAAAGCTATACAGCCACATGAAGAGCCAATCGAAGTTGTGAATCTGGGAACTGAAGAAAACAGGAAAGAAGTCAAGATAGAGGCTGGATTAGAGGATAGTGTCAAGAGCAGATTGATTCAGATGTTACGTGATTATGTGGAGATCTTTGCTTGGTCCTATGAAGATATGCCAGGGTTGGATACAGACATTGTGGTTCACCGTTTACCAGTAAAAGAAGATTGTCGTCCAAAGAAGCAGAAGGTTCGTCGCATGCGTCCTGAAATGTCAGAGAAGATTAAAGCAGAGGTGATGAAACAGTTTGATGCAGGGTTCTTAGCAGTGACTTCTTATCCTCAATGGGTTGCAAATGTGGTACCGGTACCTAAGAAAGATGGTAAGGTACGTATGTGTGTAGACTACAGGGATTTGAACAAGGCCAGCCCCAAAGATGACTTTCCACTTCCTCATATTGATGTTCTGGTAGACAACACTGCTCAGCATAAAGTATTCTCTTTTATGGATGGTTTCTCTGGTTACAATCAAATCAAGATGGCACCTGAAGATATGGAGAAGACAACATTTGTTACACAGTGGGGCACTTTTTGTTATAAAGTAATGCCCTTTGGTTTGAAGAATGCAGGAGCAACATATCAACGTGCTATGGTGGCTTTGTTTCATGATATGATTCATCATGAGATAGAGGTATATGTGGATGATATGATAGCCAGGTCCCAGAATGAAGAGCAACACCTTGATCATCTGCATAAGTTGTTTGAAAGATTGAAGAAATACAAGTTGATATTGAACCCAAACAAATGTACTTTTGGAGTTAGATCTGGTAAGCTCCTAGGTTTCATTGTCAGTGGAAAAGGTATTGAAGTAAACCCTGCGAAAGTGAAAGCTATACGAGAGATGCCAGCTCCCCGTACTGAGAAGGAAGTTAGAGGTTTCTTGGGACGATTGAATTACATTGCAAGATTTATTTCCCAATTAACTGCCACCTGTGAGCCAATCTTCAAGTTGTTGAAGAAAGATCAGGTGATGGAATGGAATGATGAATGCCAGAATGCCTTTGATGAAATCAAGAAATATCTGCTAGAACCTCCAATTTTGATGCCACCAGTTGATGGAAGACCCTTGATTATGTACTTAACAGTATTAGACAACTCAATGGGGTGTGTGTTGGGGCAACATGACGAGTCTGGTCGAAAAGAGCAGGCAATATACTACCTTAGCAAAAAGTTTACCGACGGTGAAACAAGATATTCACTGCTCGAGAAAACTTGGGGCGCTTTGGCATGGGCTGCTCGCCGACTAAGACAATATATGTTGACTCATACTACCTTGTTGATTTCGAAGATGGACCCAGTCAAGTACATATTCGAGAAACCTGCTCTCTCCGGAAGAATAGCAAGATGGCAAATGATCTTAACAGAATATGATATACAGTATACTACTCAGAAGGCCATTAAAGGAAGTGTGGTGGCTGATCATTTGGCTCATCAAGCAGTGGATGATTATTAGTCAATGAGTTTTGAGTTCCCCGATGAAGACATTATGATTATTACCAAAGAACCTGGACAATATGACGGACCTGAACAAGGATCCCGATGGACTATGGTTTTTGATGGAGCTTCTAATGCACTTGGCAATGGTGTTGGTGTTGTGATCAGTTCCCCTGAAAGTTGTCATACCCCGATTACTGCAAGACTTTGTTTCTATTGTACCAATAACATGGCTGAGTATGAGGCATGTATCCTGGGTATCAAAACTGCCATTGATATGAAGATTCAGTTCCTTGACGTGTATGGAGATTCAGCCCTGGTAGTAAGTCAAATCAAAGGAGATTGGGATACCAAGCATGATAACCTCATTCCTTACAGAGAGCATGTTTTGTCTTTGATCCCACATTTCAAAGAGATTACCTTTGGACATATTCCACGAAGAGAGAATCAGTTGGCAGATGCTTTAGCCACCATGGCATCCATGTTTGAGATTAGCTGGGATGATGAAGCTCCCAAGATTACCATTGATAGATTTGAGAAGCCTGCATACTGCAATGAGATTGACACTGAAGAAGCAGAGGAGAAGCCTTGGTTCTATGAAGTAAAAAGATATCTTGAAGCTCAGGAGTTCCCTGAAGGGGCATCTGTCAAAGATAGGAAGTTTCTGAGGAGGTTTTCTGCTAAGTTCTTTTTGAGTAATGACATTTTGTACAAGCGCAATCATGATTCAACTTTGCTTCGTTGTGTGGATAAGAAGGAAGCAACAGAGATTATGGAAGATATGCATGATGGGATCTTTGGCACTCATTCTAGTGGTCATACTATGGCAAATAAGATATTGAGAGCAGGTTATTATTGGTCTACCATGGAAGCTGACTGCTATCAACATTCCAGAACATGTCACAAGTGTCAAATCTATGCTGATAAAGTACATGTACCTCCATCACCATTGAATGTGTTGACTGCTCCTTGGCCTTTTGCCATGTGGGACATTGATATGATTGGTGAAATCAAGCCTACTACTTCTAATGGGCATCGTTTCATCCTGGTCGCTATTGATTACTTTACTAAGTGGGTGGAGGCAGCTTCATTTGCATCTGTTACTAAGAATGTGGTGGCTCGATTCATTAAGAATAATCTCATATGTAGATATGGCATCCCTGAAAGGATTATTACTGACAATGGCTCTAATCTGAACAAAACTATGATTACTGATCTCTGCACGCAGTTCAAGATTAAGCATCATAACTCTTCTCCGTATCGTCCAAAGATGAATGGGGCAGTAGAAGCTGCTAATAAGAACATTAAGAAGATTATACAGAAGATGATTGTCACTTATAAAGATTGGCACGAGATGTTACCATTTGCTCTTCATGGTTATCGTACTACAATACGTACTTCAACAAGGGCAACCCCATTCTCCTTAGTATATGGTATGGAAGCAGTTCTGCCCATTGAAGTTCAGATCCCCTCCTTAAGAATTATGAAGGATGCAGGCTTGGATGAAGATGACTGGATTCAGACCCGACTTGACCAGATAAATTTGATTGATGAGAAGAGGTTAGCAGCAGTTTGTCATGGCCAGATGTACCAAAAACGGATGATCAAAGCTTTTAATAAGAAGGTTAAGCCGAAGGTATATCAGGTTGGTGACTTGGTAATCAAGCGTATAATATTACCACAGGGTGATCCTAGGGGCAAGTGGACTCCTACATATGAAGGACCATTTGTAGTCAAGACAATATTCTCAGGAGGTGCCATGATACTTACTACTATGGATGGTGAAGACTTCCCACAGCCTGTAAACGCAGACATAGTTAAAAAATACTACGCATAAAAAGAGACCCGCTAGGTTGACTGGCCTAGGCAAAAATAAGGGCATCCCGGCGAACCAAAAGGGCTCGGGCAAAAATTAGGGATATATATAAAAAAAAATGTACACCCGACAAGTCGAAAACCTGAAAAGGCGGCTTGGGCAAAAAAGGGTATCCCGGTGGATTGAAAACCTGAAAAGGCAATCCAGGCAAAAGTTAGGGATTAAGGCGTATGACTATGTCTCGTTTGGATCACCCATGTAAACTCCAACCAGTTGTGCTACCTAATTCAAGCTCGAACAGATAAAGCTCAATCCAATCATTTCCGTCTCAACAGCAGAAGATGAGATACTTGAAGATAATGGCAATAGTAGAATTGAAACTCAATAGGATTATTTCCCACATAGCTGATTTTCTTTGTTTTGTAAAAATTTTACGACGAATTCCTCTTACAAGGATTTTTGTCTCCTTGTACAAACTTGCCTATGTATAGGTCACTTTGTGATATAAATAAAATTTCATCTTTGAATCCAGATTTACTTTTACCCTATTTACATAAGCGAAACGTCCATTGATTGTGTTTGAATGTATGTATGCTTTTGAATATGATTGATGTTTACCAGAAATGCATAGATGCTTAATATGATTGATGTTTACCAGAAATGCATGAAAATGCAGTAATAGTATTTACTAAGGACGAACGGGGGAAGGAATTCAACGAAGCTTCGCCGGTTCATCCCCACCAGACAGCTACAAGTCCCCCAGTAGGGCAAATCCATCTTCATAAATACTTCGAGTCACATCTCCCCTGGAATTTATATCCATCTCTTTTATCCTCAGACGGATAGTCGGGAATTTATTCTTTCAATAGGAGTACGACGAACGAAGACGGGAGGTTATGGATACCTTACTATCGAACGAAGACGGGAGGTTATGGATACCATACTATCGAACGAAGACGGGAGGTTTATGAATACTATGTTATCAAACGAGACGGGAACAAGTTCCTCATATTCTTCACTATATTATCAAACAAGACGAATTCCTCATATTCTTCAGCAACAAATCGGGATTTATTTCCCCGGGCCAGCAATTGTTATATGAAGATATCCAGACGCTTCAGGCTGCATGATGCATACATACATCATTTACATCATACCATAACATACACATCCATAAGTACATAATACATTTACTTAGGTGCATCATACTATGCATGCATACATAATGCATAAACTAATATTTCTCTTGCAGGATAGTTATATGCAGGTCAAACAATATCAACAACTTACAACGGGTCAGAAATGATCCATACACTATTCAAGATGTCCTCGAATAGCAGGCAAACGGTCTATAAAAAGATCCATTCCCTGGTTCAAGACATCTTTCAGAAGAACTAATCCTGACGTTCATTTGACCCTTAAGAACAAATCCTGACGCTCTTTTGGCCCCTTGTTCAAGACTTTTTCAGAAGAACAAATCCTGACGTTCTTTTGATCCTTAAGAGCAAATCCTGACGCTCTTTTGGCCCCTTGTTCAAGACTTTTTCAGAAGAACAAATCCTGACGTTCTTTTGACCCTTAAGAACAAATACTGACGTTCTTTTGGCCCCTTGTTCAAGACTTTTTCAGAAGAACAAATCCTGACGTTCTCTTGACCCTTAAGAACAAATCCTGACGCTCTTTTGGCCCCTTGTTCAAGACATCTTTCAGAAGAACTAATCCTGACGTTCTTTTGACCCTTAAGAGCAAATCCTGACGCTCTTTTGGCCCCTTGTTCAAGACATCTTTCAGAAGAACTAATCCTGACGTTCTTTTGACCCTTAAGAGCAAATCCTGACGCTCTTTTGGCCCCTTGTTCAAGACATCTTTCAGAAGAACTAATCCTGACGTTCTTTTGACCCTTAAGAGCAAATCCTGACGCTCTTTTGGCCCCTTGTTCAAGACTCTTTCAGAAGAACTAATCCTGACGTTCTTTTGACCTTGGAGAGTAGGCAATTGGTCTGTACAAAGATCCATTCCCTAATTCAAGATATTTCCAGAAGAGATAATCGCCACAAAGATTTATTTCTACTGGTCCATTCAGCAATTCAAATCATGTTGCATAAATGATTCAGAGATGGCTTATACAAAGACCTAATACTGATATCCATGTATCAACATAAAGACATCATCACATCCAGATATTTTAGATGGCATCTCTAAGCCCATCTCCAGTTCATCCTGATGGCATCTCTAAGCCCATCTCCAGTTCTTCCAAGTGGCATCTTCAAGCCCACTCAAGCATATACAGCTAATCATCAGTATTACTCTAGGCACCGGTGAGTGCAAATTTTTGGGCTTTTGTGTTCAATCCCCTTCAACCTTCCAGGTCATGACTGGCACATATACCAATCTAACCCCTCAGGTTTCAGAAAATTGAACAGGGGCAGCTGTTGCACCCCAAAATTTGCCCTCACAAGACAAGCCATTGTATACTAAGAGGTTCACAAGGTTCACAAGACATCTCATGAGGTTCACAAGGTTCACAAAGTTCACAATTAGTCAGAAGATGTGACAATTCCCTCAGACAATGCATCCTCCTAAGCACTGCATCCAAAACTAGGGTTTTGACTTTAATCAGGCTAAATGAACTTCCAAGACTTCAAGTGAGCTTCATAACATCTTATATGTGTTTAAGAATCCCCATGACAAGTTTCAAGACTTTTCCCAAAGGTTTGCTCAGTCAGATGATCAGATAGGTCAAAATCAGTCAAAGTAGTTAAAAAGTTAAATTGAGGTCAACTGTGGTCAAACCAAAGTTAAACTTCATTATTTTTTGCCAACATCAAGTATATGAAGTAAAATTTATCATTTGATCAAGGGTTGATCATGATTCATCAAGGAGATTTCAGATCATCAAGAATCAGGAGTTTCTAAATTAGGGTTTCCTCAGGAAAAGTCAACTGAACTTTGACCAGCCATAACTTTCACATGCTTCATCAAATTTTTTCCATCCAAAGCTCATTTTGAAGGAAATTGAATTCTCTACAACTTTGTGTCTCACAAGCCAATCCCAAAAATGCTTCATTTGGAAGGTATGAGCTAAGACATTATAGGTCCTTTTGAAAGTCAACAAAAAGTCAACAACTTCAAAAGAGCATAACTTGAGAATGGTAAAAGATATGGACATGAAACCAATGGGGTTGGTTAGAGGACTCTTTAATATTTCCAAAATGTCCAAGAACACCCTCATAGCATTAAAATTGAAGGATTTGTGCCCTTGCAAAGTTGGGAAATTTTGGGGAAGTTTATGAAGCAAATAAGGCCTAAAATCAAATTTTTGCTAAATGAGCCCACCAAATTGCCATCCCATCTTTATGAAAACATCAAGCACGACCCAATCCATTTATTTTTTGAATTTTTATTTTTTATTTTATATTTATTTGAATTTTATTCATTAAAATATCATTTAAATTAAAATAAAATATGAAATCAAATATTTAAAAGGGGATATTACTTCTAGAAAGTCATAAACCTTGTTTGGATCAGATTGATATGAAAATTATGATGATTGTCCTAAAATAGCAATGTTATATCAAAGAATATTTGAATTTTAAGGCATGATCTTTTTCAATCTCAATTGATCCAAATATCCAAAGTGTGACATGATTTTTTGACCTAATTCAGTTCACATATATACATGGAACATATCACAACCAAAGACACGAATTTTTGGCAGCCAAGAGCACCTTTCACAAACTTCAAATTTGACAAGAAAATCAATTTTCGGTTTTGGCAAATAAGGAGGTTTCAAGGCATTCTAAAGGTCTCAACATGTTCCTTGATGTTCACTGAACGCATAGCAATACTTATCATCATCCAAAACTCCATAAAACGCATAAACCGAATTGCTTTTCATCTCACATTTGATTTTTTCGATTCTATGAGTTTACTGCATTTTAATTGGTTTTGATTGCTTAATCTTGTTTGTTTCGTTGTGTTGAAGCTTTCTGGACAGTTTGATTTGAGTTTCATGGACTAGAGTGAATTCCACCATTATTAGGGTTTGCGGCCTCTTTTAGGGTTTTGCTATTGAGTCAAAAATAAATGAATTATAAGAACATGGAATGATTGCAAATATCATATGAAACTCAATGGTACCCTTAATTTTGCGAAATTTTACTATTTGTATGAAGTTTGAAAATCGCAGGTTTAGCTACGAAAATAAATTCGCAGGAAAACTTGTAGGAGATTTCGCAGGTGAATTTGCAGGAACCAAGGTTGAAGATGATCATCTGGCGCCAAAAATTCATATTGAAAATATGACATAATATTTTATGATTTTATTGTTGTTATTATTTCAGAAAGCTAGCCTAGCTCAGTTGGTTTGTGCGTTGGTGTGTGAAGACAATGGTCCTGGGTTCGATTCCCCCCAGGCCATTTTGTATTGTTTTGTTTTTTTATGATTTTTACAGGTGAAGAAACAAAATGCATTGATGCTCATTCCATATCACCTGCGCGCGCGTAGCCCAGTGTCTGGCTTGTTGGTCTTGAGGGTGTGAAAGCCTAGGGCCTGGGTTCGAATCCCAGCCCCAGGTATGTTTTTTTTCCCTATTTTCTTTTATTTTGTTTTGTTCATAATATATTTAATTAATTTCTTTAATAATAAATGTTTAAAATCAAATTGTTATTTTATTTCTTGTATATAATTTAACAAAAACTTATATTTTAAATCTCAAATTTTATTAATAAAATTATTTAATATTTATTTTATTATATATTATTAATATTACATGTTTGTATAAATAAATTAATTCATAAACCCTAATGTTTTCATATAAAACCTAATTTGGTTTATAAACCCTAATTATGTTATTTGTTTGTAAATTTTAATTATATATATATATATATATATATATATATATATATATATATATATATATATTTATGTCATAATTTGTTTATATTATTATTATATGTAGTTTTATAATTTAAATAATTTAATTAAATAGTTAACCCTAATTTATTATTTTCTAAAATAATTAAAAACCCTAGTTTTATGTTATGAATTTAATTTATTATTTTTTATATTCTTATTTAATTATAATTAGATATTTTTATAATATGTATATAAAATTAAATTATTAGAATAATTAGTCATATTTATTAGTATATAATACTTATTATTTATTTCTTTCATTAAAATTCTCTTAAAAAATATTTATTTATTTAATTTTGAACTTTTAATTTATTTCTATATTATATTGTTATACTAACCCTCTTATATTTATTTATTTTGGTTTATTATTACTAACCCATTTAATTATTTATTTATTTGCTTATTTATTTTAATTATTTTAATTATTATAATGTAATTGTACCAATTATGTAATAGTTGTAGAATTATTCTTATTATTTATTTTTAATTGTCATGGTTAGTAAAATAGGGAGTGTAAAACATGTTTATATTTAAAATTGAATTTAGATCATTAATCTCAAGATAAATATACGAATTTGTACACGCACACACGTAAGTCGATCTTGGATCGCCATCTCACCTCTTAAGGGTTACCTCTCATGTTGCCTAAAGAAAAAGGTCAAGTAAGGTTTAAAGCAAAGTCCCTTCTCTCATATCATCTAGTCCCTTAAAAGATAAAAAGATCAAGTCCCTCGATGTTGCCTTCGTGAATGATCTTGTCCCTTTCGAATAAAGATGATAAGTCCCTTCGAATTGCTAAATACACCTTACAGTTGCCTAATAACAGTTGTCCCTTCACTTGTCCCTCACACATCCAAGGTAATGACTACCTATTCCTTAATAATAGGGATAGTCTTACCACTTAAAGGATATTTAAGAACAAAAAAGATTTAACTTAGGGTAGGTTCCTCTTATTTACTTGCTCACTTTTTTAAAACATTTCAAAAACACTTCACATTTTTCAATCAATTTTCAAAACAAAGGCTTTATATATATCCGTACATGGATCATTATAAAGTACTTAAGAAAATTCTAAACACACATTACACTTCTCAAAAACATTTTAAAGTGAGCTAAGTAACTAAGAGCCCATGGATAACCATGGATGTAAAGGATGCTAACACCTTCCCTTTACATAACCTACCCCCCGAACCCAAAAATCTTTTAAGGTCTTTCCTGTTCTTTTATGCCCTTTCCTTTGGATAAAATAAAAGTCGGTGGCGACTCTTGCTATCCGCAACATTTAACTAAAGTTAGTTCTCCCACCGTGTTACACATACTAACCCCATTCTTTGTTTTGTAGGTGTTTTTGTTGTTGTTTTCTCACTTTGTTGTGGTTTCAGGAAACATTGCTCGAAGGAAGGTTTTCCCCATCAACAGAGTTCACCAGTATCCTACAAGAAACAACCTTCCGAGCTTACAGATGGACAAAGTTCAACAAGACTTGACTAACGTTAGAACTCAGATGGCTAATAAGAGGACTGAGATAAGGGCTCAGATGAACACGTTTATGGCAGTGATGACTGGGTTGGCTCAAAGCCAGGAAAGATTAAGAGAGTTAGTCGAGCGGCAAACTCCCGAAGAGAATCATCCAGGTACAGGAGGTACCAGTAACAATGATCACGGGCAACCACGAACAGATTTTCCAGAATTTGGGCATCGCCTTAACCTTGAAGTAAATGCTATCAGGAATACCCAAGGAAACACTGGAGGTCATGCCTTGTAAGAGGATCCTCAAGAAGAACAGTTTACAGTAATTGGTACTGGGGATGAAGCCTATGATCGTCGTCTGGACGAAATAGCAGAAAAGCTGAGATCTCTGGAGTCCCAAAACTCTTTGGAGTTTGATGTTATGGACATGGGTTTGGTTGAGGGAGTCAGGATTCCTCATAAATTCAAGCCTCCTTTATTTGAGAGATATAATGGTACCTCTTGTCTACGTACTCACCTGCAGTCCTATCTAGGGAGACTGAAAGCTTATACCATGGACGAAAAGTTGTGGATGTTCTACTTCGAAGACAGTCTGACCGGGGCATCCCGTGAATGGTATTCTCACCTGTCCAGGGAAACAATAAAAAATTGGAAGGATTTGGCTGAATCTTTCATGCGCCAGTATTAGTATAACTTGGACATGGCTCCCAACAGAACTCTCCTAATGGGTATGTCACAGTCTTCAAGAGAAAGCTTTCGGGAGTATGCCCAAAGATGGAGACAGCTTACTGCTGCTGTCCAACCTCTAATGTCTGAGAGAGAAATGGCCGACGTGTTTATGAACACCCTGCAAGGAACATACATTGACAGACTTGATGCCTTCTCGTCCACCAGCTTTGCGGATGTAGTTATAACTAGGGAGAGAATTGAGAGTCTTCTGAAGATGGGCAAAATCTCAGACAACGGTGTCAGTTCCAGCAATACAAGGAAACCTTTTGCAGGACCTCGCAGGACAGGTGAGACCAACTCAGTGCATATGGGAAGAGGTAGGCCTTAGTACATGCCAAGAACAGTAGCTACTGTCACAATTCCAACTCCAGCACCTCAACAATAGTATCCTCCATAACCACAACACTTTCCACCGCAACAACAATTTCCTCAACAGAGATCTTACAACAATAACAATCAGAAACAACTTTTGTTTCAACAGAGGCCTTCACAAGTCAACAGGGTTATCAATCCCATTCCGATGCTCTATGCTGCCTTACTTCCACAATTGTTAAAGCTCAACTTGATTAAATTAAGGACTCTGGCTCCACCAGATCCCCAGAACTTCTAAGGAACTATGATGTTAGTGCCCGATATGCCTTCCACTTAAATGCACCTGGCCATACTACAGAGAAATGCAGAGCCTTGCATATGAAGGTTCAGGATTTGATTGATTCCACGGCAGTCAACTTTGCACCTCCTCCAAGTGTCACCAAGAATCCTATGCCTAGCCATGGTGGGCCAAGGATAAACGCCATTGAGGAGGATCAACCAATGAACCTAATTGACAATGTTGCAAGCATTCAGACACCTCTGGTCGAGGTTAAAGCCCAGCTTTTAAAGTGCCAAGTGTTCCCGGGTTGTGAGGCCCATTGTGAAGCTTTCAAGACTTCTATCAACGGTTTTGTAGATTTGAAGACCGATGTCAACAGTCTTATCAAGGAAGGCACCTTACAGATCACTTCAACAGTCCCAACTCCTACAACATCAGCAACCATTCCTCCTACAACTCCAGCACATGTCATCCCATCAGATATCACTCCTACAACTTCAACAACAATCATTCAAACAGATTCTTCTACAACATCAACAATCATCCCTTCTTCAACATCAACAAACATCAGTTCAACACATCCTTCTACAACAACAACTACCAATGAAGATATTTCCACAGTTACTATTTACTATGATCCTGCAACAATCCACATTCCAGATTCACATCAACATCTCCATCAACAGCAGCAACCTTCATCACCAGCACCATCTCCGGTCATACCTCCTGTTACAATTTATTATGAACCTCATACTGTCTCAATTCCTTCTTCCGCAACAATCAGTCTGGTTACTATCACGGTACTAGGACCAGTTCCATATGACAGCAGCAGTGTCGTGCCTTGACACTATGGCTCAGATTTGTATTGCGATGGAAAGAAAGTCACTCTTGATACTTCTACACCACAAATTGATAATGTGGGGGAGGCGGAGGCTTCACTCGAAGCGGACGTCTCTTTGCCTCACAATTCCAAAGAACCAATGCTGAAGCAGAAGCTGCTGCCAAGGCTAAGGGTAAGAGTGTAGCACCTGAAGAGCCTATTGCCAAGGAAGCTCAGAAGACATCCTTTGACCAGGATGTAGATGATTTCATGAGAATAATCAAGAAGAGTGACTATAAGGTTATGGACCAGCTCCATCAGACTCCCTCCAAAATCTCTATTCTATCACTACTGATGTGTTCCGAAGCTCATAGGAATGCACTTCTCAAAGTCCTGCATGTAACTTACGTGCCAGAAGAGATTACAGTTAATCAGCTAGAAACAATGGTTTCAAATGTCAATACTAGCCATGGGCTAGGTTTTACTGATGCTGATCTAACTACAGAGGGCCGCAACCATAATAAGGCTTTGCACATCACCTTGGAGTGTAAAGGTGTTGTTCTCTCTCATGTCTTGGTTGCCACTGGGTCCTCACTCAATGTCCTTCCCAAGAAAGCCTTGGTCAAAATGGAATATGATGGTCTTGCTTTGCGTCCAAGTAACCTGGTAGTGAGAGCCTTTGACGGTTCTAAAATATCGGTTCTTGGGTGAAATTCTGGTATGACAGACTCAGATGTCGAATATGATGTTGAGACATCTTATATGTTACTTATAAACATGGTAAGGCATACATATCAGTACTTAAATAATTCTGATATATCAAAGTCAAACATACTTCAGGATGTTGTGACATCTGATAGGACATTCAGTTTAGGTACTACATAAAACATAAAACATAAAAGATATAAAGAACACAGCAGAATTGTTAACCCAGTTCGATCAAATCGATCTACTCTGGGGGCTACCAAGCCAGGAAGGAAATCCACTATGTAGTATCAATTCAAAGACTTCTCAGCAAACACCTACAGTTTACAGTCTTCTCACTTAATCACTACCAATGCAACTTCTTCTTAGGAACTCCTAAATATGAGAAACTCATCCTCACTTCCAATCACCTCAGTGATGTCTCACAGTTATCAACTCTCAGTTGCTGATATTGACGACTTCATACCTATACAACAATTCACAAATAGAATCCATGCTTCCATGACAACAACTTAACCTTGCTTAGCAGCTTCAATTAAGTACAATACTTCTCTTGCTTACAAGCTTCGAGAATCACAGGTGAAACAGCTACAATAGGGTTCCTTGTTACGCACGGTTGCCACAAGAACACAACCCTAATAATGTTTACATTTTCGGTTGATTGGGTTAATTCTAAACTAGGTTATAGGGTTTCTTTTATAACCTATTCCCAACTAGATTTGGGCCTAAACAGTCACAACAATAGCTGCTACAAATATGCAGAAAAAATCTGCTACAAATATACCAAAAGATCTTCAAATCTAAAAACTCCTAAAATATCTCTAAATATAGAAACTCTATATTTTTCAATATTTGTCTTCAATTTAAATTGAGTCTTTAAGATCTTCTAAATCAACACCCTTTAAATCAGCGCCACATATGATTGCATAATATCTCCAGAATATTCTGCATCTTTAAAAAATAATTCCACGTGTGATATCAGAATATTTTGTAGAATATTCTGCATAATTCAGATCTGATAAATCCCACTGTCATCACCTTGAATTAGGTTTAGTTAGTTTGTTACCTCCTTGATTCAAGGTGAGTTAGTTATTTTGTTATACTGAATTCAGATAACTAATCTCCCTAAAGATGCGCCTTGTAATGCTTATCTCTTTCCAATTAATTCCAGATAAATTCCCCTGAATTTACTCAGTTCTGTTGCGCATCATTTAAGTCTGGTAGCAGGTTTACGATGTCCCAACATCTGGTGTGACATCATGATGTCTTGACTTAAGTGTTACTCTCTTTGACAATGTCACAACATCTGGTGTGACATCCTGATATCTTGACTTAAGTTCATTAACTGTTACTCTGTTTGACAATGTCACAACATCTGGTGTGACATCCTGAACTAAGTTTAACACTTCTTGTTTGATATCTATCTGTAACACATGACAGTAATGTTGTCATGACAGTTGCAGATGTTTCAACATTTTCTTTGACATCTGTCTGTAACATATGACAGTAATATTGTCATGACAGTTGCAGATGTTTCAACATTTTCTTTGACATCTGTCTGTAACATATGACAGTAATTTTGTCATGACATTTGCAGATGTTTCAACATCTTCTTTGACATCTGTCTGTAACATATGACAGTAATTCTGTCATGACATTTGCAGATGTTTCAACATCTTTTTTGACATCTGTCTATTATTATAACCACATTTATCTGTGCCACCATGTCAGGAAATCATGTTTGACATGTTCTTCCAGAATCTATACCATGTTAATTTAACATATGGAACTTCTTATTCAACATTTTCCAGCCATGTTAGTTTTACCAAACATAATGCCAATCATAAAATAATAGGATTAACAATCTCCCCCTTTGGCTTATTTTGGCTAAAACTAATTTACATGTAGAAGTTCCTTAACATCACATCTTCATATCAGACCTCAATAGTACACACTATTAATTCTCCCCCTTTTTAGCCATAAAAAGACAAAGGCACGATAATAACCATAGAATATCTGCTAGAAGTGCAACGATATGGTTCACAATTCCTCAAGAATCAAACATAAACTGCAGAGAGCAGCTTTATACAATATAGCCTTCTAGACTCCTAGGATACTCCTTATCTGGTTAAGGTATTACTCCCCCTTAACTCCACAAAATCAGTTGCACATACTTGTAACACACTCCCCCTGTCTAGGATACTCCATGCTTCTCTGTACATTGATGAAAGGAACACATAAGACGCATCTTCATGTCTTCAAGAGCTCACCCTCTGTTCAATTCGCAATTGAACACATTCACTTCTTGTACCAAAGCATACCTGATTCCTTTCTTGGCTTGTAGTTACCACAGACTACACAAGATGAACATCTTCTAGCACACAGGTTCTTGACACTAAGCCTTTACACACCAAAGGCCATACAATCCAGATAAAACACATCCAAACTAATTATGACATTAGAATGAATGTCCACAAACAAACTTCCAAGCAATTAATACCTGATATACTTCAGTCTCTTCTACATGTTTCTTCCAATATAGATCATCTACTTCATCATTCTCCCATATGATTAGGTAGTCTAATAATAGAAACCATGTAGATAAAACACCCCAGATAATGTACTAACACTTAGTTAGAACATTTTTCATACACCAAGACCTTATCACCATGATCCTAGATGTGCTCCACCAACTGGACTTACTATAGCATAGTAATCCAAGAACTGAAAATCTTCAACTACACTGTGCCACCAGTTAGAATCAGAAATCCAGAAAGAGTGATAAACTCTCATCCACCTTCAAGAAGAATAAATCCTCTTGAGTCTTCAACTCATCACTCCTCTGCCCAAGAGCAATTTGTTCCAAGACAATCCTCAAGAACAACCAGCTGCCACACTCTGATTATCTTGATTCTTCGAATCCACTTTAAAGATCAACCAATTACCACATTTTGATAACCTCCTTTATGAATCCTCATATGAAAAAGCCAATTGCCACTTTTGTCTTCTTCACGTTTATAATAAATCTTCCAAAGATATCCTGATCAATAAAGTTGATCTTCACCAAGCTGTCAAGATAATAGGCCTTATGAAGCATTCAATCCCTATAGATCATTCTATCTTAATTTATGTGTCACTTCACCAATTAGACTCTGATGTTGAACTAGATGTTTGAACATTATTATCCCACATCCATCTGTTGAATTCAGGTCCTTCTTCTGCCACTTGAAAGAACCTCCTTCCTTTATAGAACAAGAGTTCCATGCTCTCATAGACTTGATATATCCATAAAGTTTGAGTAAACAACCTCCATTCTATTGGTTTTGCAGAAATTCCTACCGATAACACATATTGATGAGAAACTTCCAATGTTTCTCCAAAGTCTTCAAACCTGCCACTGTCTGATCATTCAGAAGGAATAGTTAAGAACTACACCTCATAACTATACCAAGGATGCAACCTTTCCTTGAGTAAGGCAGTCTTAACAAATTTATGATATCGCCACCTATCTTAACTCCATGATGAGCATTCTGGACTGCACCTAGATCAGAACTAAACCAATCCAAGTAGTCATCAAGATTATGATGTGTTCATGGTCTTTCATCTCCATCTTCAGAATCAACAATATCCAGACCAGTTCTTGCCAAGAAACTTTCCAAAAATACACAACTCCTGTCACACAAGACTGAAGCCAATGCTACAGCTTATGCAATACCTCTCCCATGATTCTGCACAAACTCTGATGATAAGATGTTCCAACATCTTTTTGAACATCACCAATCTTGAATCACAAGGATAATCAATCAAATATTTGTGAACTCCACAAACAACAATTGATCTTAAATCCTTGTATAATACCCTATCAGATAGTTCTACACAATCTAATCTTTTAATTTTGAAGGATTTTAAGGTTAGCTCCAGATAAGATTAGCAAGATCTCCTCATGTCATGGATAAACAATACTCCAACTCCACTAATTCTCAACTTCACACCCCTGATGAACATACTCTCAAACCGAAAAACAATCATGAGTTTTACAAATTCATATACACTAGTTCTCTGAGAATACCACAAAGAGCACAACTGATAAATATCCTTATATATCCATACAAGACACACTTGATTTTATATTCCAAAACAGATGCTCTTAGTTTGCTTGCTACAAAGGGTTCATACTGCCACTATCCATGACTAGTAGTAGAAGAAACTACCAGTTCAACAACCATTCTGATCAGACCTCCCAATCTGACATTCTTCCCTTGCTTCTAACAATTGTTGGTCACATTGCTAACTTTAATCATGACCAAAGTTATGCATTTATCCCACACATTTGTAGATACATTTAGAAGATTCTTTTATCTACCAATAGACATGATTGTTTCAATATCATTTAGGACTTCAACACAGAGCTCCAAAGACAATCTCTAAGGATCACACCTTCAGTAGCTAGTTCAGGTCATCACAGACTAAAACACCATGAAGAGAAATATACAGCCACAAAGAGAAAAGTAATTTCTCAACACTTCTTGAATTATGATGTTTAGACTGTAGTTCTGCACTTTTACATCAGACATAATCCTCCGTTAAAGTATTTTCTCATTGGTTGAAAGCACAACATCTTTCAAAGACAGATAAGCATTTAGCTCCTGTCAGAGTATTCATTATCGGTTAGATGCATATCCTTATCAATAGCAGACAAATACTCAACTCCTGTCAAGGTTTTTATCATATGTGATAAGGTAATCTTCTCACACAAGGTAGGAGATTTGGTTTGACATTCATTTCCTGCACACCTGTGGCACTTGCTAATCCCTATTTTATTAATCCACACCACCTATCACTTCAAATTAGGTAAGTGGCTTGACCTGATATTCCACCATGAGCACAACTAACTTCCTTGGTTGAAGACTCAACATTTTTGAGATGATGTTCCAACATCAGATCTGACAACAATCTCAAACAAATTGATTTGACACTTACTACGGTTTTGGGGGTAACAACAGTAGTAATCCATGTACAACTCTTTGCAGAGGGTACGAGAGTTCACCAGAAGTTAATCATCCTTTTCTATCAGACCCAAATACATGCAGTGACTTGCATGATACATACCATTAACATGTCTGCATATTATACTCTTCATACGGGGACATCACATAATTGGGCCTAAGCTTGATGGAGAATTCCCTTGATCATACACCAATAACTATGGTTATTAGCAACCCACTCCCACTTTCTTAAACTTGAGACCTTCAACACATAGCATAGATGCCTCCTCTTCCAGGTTAGGAGTAGGTTACAAACATATGTGATCATCACACATTTGTCTAGCACCCAAAGCATCCATCATGTTAGCAGGATATCACACCAGTTTCCTTCTTCTGGAACACAAAACTAAGCTTGGTTCTGAAACATTACTGCTTTCAAGATTACTACCTTTTCTTCAATCAGCTCCAACTGAAGTGCTATAACATTATGAAAGATGCTTTGCACAAATACAATCATCAGTAGCATCTCAAAGAGTATTCAACTTCATATCTTCAGAGATCCTTAAAAAAAACACAATCGTTTAGGTCTTTGACTCAATATTTACCATAAACTACTGATGTGTAGCGTGGTGTCAAGACATTAGGATTGACATATCAACTCAGCTTCTTTCTTGATGAAACTTCCTTTAGTTCATGATTTAGACAATCAGAAACATGTATCTTCACAAGAGAGATTTTCTTCGGCTATATCTAAACTACATTGGACACCATAACCAGGAAGAATATCCTAATTAGGTCACCATAAATAAGCTTAAGAGATAACTTATCAAGATCTTCACTCCCGCATGAAAGATTTGATAATTATACTCTTTTGCTTTGGCTCCAACCTCTTCTTTCACCAGGAATCTCTCATCAAGAAACACAACATTCTGAACTAAGTGTTCTCCAGTTCTGTAATCACATGATAGAACATCAAACTTGACATTATGAACTGAAGCTTTACAACAGCCTTTATATGAAGTACTGGGGAACCACTATCAAACAATCAGACATAACACATCATAAATAATAGAGCAATTCCTTGGAGATAAATAAACTCCTCCACAGTAAGATCCTCCAAAAGATATTGAAACACGATGTCAAGACATCTTATCTGACATCAGTAAACCTATGTGAATAAAATACCATTATACCATATGATGAATAGTCCATCCTCCACTTCTAGGGACCATTCAAACGCCAATATGAACCTCTCAAGTTCCAACAACTTTTCATTATATCATCCTTCTTCCTTTACCATGAACCAGAAAGTATCCCCCTTAGATCTCATCCAGAAACAGACCAGGATGCCTGCTCTGATACCAATTGAAATTCTGGTATGACAGACTCGGATGTCGAATATGATGTTGAGACATCTTATCTGTTACTTATAAACATGGTAAGGCATACATATCAGTACTTAAATAATTCTGATATATCAAAGTCAAACATACTTCAGGATGTTATGACATCTGATAGGACATTCAGTTCAGGTACTGCATAAAACATAAAACAGAAAAGATATAAAGAACACAGCAGAATTGTTAACCTAGTTCGATCAAATCGATCTACTCTGGGGGCTACCAAGCCAGGAAGGAAATCCACTATGTAGTATCAATTCAAAGACTTCTCAGCAAACACCTACAGTTTACAGTCTTCTCACTTAATCACTACCAATGCAACTTCTACTTAGGAACTCCTAAATATGAGAAACTCATCCTCACTTCCAATCACCTCAGTGATGTCTCACAGTTCTCAACTCTCAGTTGCTGATATTGACGACTTCATACCTATACAACAATTCACAAATAGAATCCATGCTTCCATGATAACAACTTAACCTTGCTTAGCAGCTTCAATTAAGTACAATACTTCTCTTGCTTACAAGCTTCGAGAATCACAGGTGAAACAGCCACAATAGGGTTCCTTGTTACGCACGGCTGCCACAAGAACACAACCCTAATAATGTTTACATTTTCGGTTTATTTGGGTTAATTCTAAACTAGGTTATAGGGTTTCTTTTATAACCTATTCCCAACTAGATTTGGGCCTAAACAATCACAACAATAGCTGCTACAAATATGCAGAAAAAATCTGCTACAAATATACCAAAAGATCTTCAAATCTAAAAACTCCTAAAATATCTCTAAATATAGAAACTCTATATTTTTCAATATTTGTCTTCAATTTAAATTGAGTCTTTAAGATCTTCTAAATCAGCACCCTTTAAATCAGCGCCACATATGATTGCATAATATCTCCAGAATATTATGCATCTTTAAAAAATAATTCCACGTGTGATATCAGAATATTTTGTAGAATATTCTGCATAATTCAGATCTGATAAATCCCACTGTCATCACCTTGAATTAGGGTTAGTTAGTTTGTTACCTCCTTGATTCAAGGTGAGTTAGTTATTCTGTTATACTGAATTCAGATAACTAATCTCCCTAAAGATGCGCCTTGTATTGCTTATCTCTTTCCAATTAATTCCAGATAAATTCCCTTGAATTTACTCAGTTCTGTTGCGCATCATTTAAGTCTGGTAGCAGGTTTACGATGTCCCAACATCTGGTGTGACATCATGATGTCTTGACTTAAGTGTTACTCTGTTTGACAATGTCACAACATCTGGTGTGACATCCTGATATCTTGACTTAAGTTCATTAACTGTTACTCTGTTTGACAATGTCACAACATCTGATGTGACATCCTGAACTAAGTTCAACACTTCTTGTTTGATATCTATCTGTAACACATGACAGTAATGTTGTCATGACAGTTGCAGATGTTTCAACATTTTCTTTGACATCTGTCTGTAACATATGACACAAATGTTGTCATGACAGTTGCAGATGTTTCAACATTTTCTTTGACATCTGTCTGTAACATATGACAGTAATTCTGTCATGACATTTGCAGATGTTTCAACATCTTCTTTGACATCTGTCTGTAACATATGACAGTAATTCTGTCATGACATTTGCAGATGTTTCAACATCTTCTTTGACATCTGTCTATTATTATAACCACATTTATCTGTGCCACCATGTCAGGACATCATGTTTGACATGTTCTTCTAGAATCTATACCATGTTAATTTAACATATGGAACTTCTTATTCAACATTTTCCAGCCATGTTAGTTTTACCAAACATAATGCCAATCATAAAATAATAGGATTAACATTGGGGAAATTGAGCTGCCTGTGGTGATTGGCACACAGATCTTCAAAATTGTCTTCTACGTGATGGACATTCAGCCTACATATAGCTGTTTGTTGGGTAGGCCATGGATTCATGTCGCTGGCGCTGTAACGTCGACCCTTCACCAGAAGTTGAAATACGAATGAGAGGGTCAAGTCATCACAATCTGTGGGGAAGAGGATATCTTCATCAGTCATCTAGCTACTTATAAGTATATTGAGATGGACGGAGAAATCCATGAGACAATGAGCCAAGGGTTTGAGGCCCTCAATGTCAATGAAGCAACAACTAAAGTGTCTGGTACTTCAATTTCCACTTATAAGAAAGCTCGGAAGGTTGTTGAAGACGGGAATGCCCAGGGCTGGGGCAAGCTGCTGCAAGTTCAGGTTAAGGAAGACAAGTTCGGATTGGGTTACAAACCATCCCGACAGGTCCAAGAGGAGGCTGCTGAAGCTCCCAAATTTGTCAGTGGGGGGATGCTAACCCCAGATGCAATCAACAATATGGAAGACGAGGCTGAAAGTGACTTCAACCTGGAAAGCTGGATTCATCCAAGGGTCCCAGGCCAGCAAGTCCTTAACTGGTCTTCCCAGGAAATTATAAGGATTACTTCTGCAGAGTAATTATTATTTCCTGTTTAAGCATGCATCAAGTCCTGCATCTTGCCCAAGGTGTCAGGACTCATTTTGTAATATGGCCATATTTTTATTTTGTGCAAATGAATGATTAATGAACAAATGGACATCTTTTGCAAACGGTCTTCTTTTTCGCTCACTGTTTTTCATTTTTGTTATTTTCGCACAAAGTAATAAATGGCAATGTTTTTCCCAAATAAATAACTCCATTCACATTTTTTCTAAACAAGAATAAAATCAATCACTAAAATGAACAAATCTCAACCCTTGCAGAAATAATCCTCCAGATTGCACCGACAACAACACTGTTATGACTTCGTATGACTTCGACAATCCAATTAATCAAGCAGATGAAGGGGTTGATGAAGACTATGATTTTCCTGAAGAGTTGGCTAGGTTATTGAGACAAGAGGAAAAGGTGATTACTCCTCATCAGGAGGAGATTGAAACTGTCAATCTTGGTACTGAGGAAGATTACCACTGAAGGAAGATTGTCCACCAGTCAAACAGAAGTTACGCCGTACTCGCCCAGATATGGCCATGAAAATTAAAGAAGAGGTACAAAAGCAGTGGGACGCCGGTTTTCTCGCTGTAACTAGTTACCTGCCGTGGGTTGCTAATATTGTACCTGTGTCTAAAAAGGATGTTAAGGTGCGTATGTGTGTGGATTACCAGGATTTGAACAGAGCTAGTCCGAAGTATGATTTCCCTTTACCTCACATTGATGTATTGGTAGACAACACAACTCAGTTCTCGGTATTTTCTTTCATGGACGGATTTTCTGGATACAATCAGATTAAGATGTCACCTGAAGACATGGAGAAGACAACTTTCATCACGCCCTGGGGCACGTTCTGCTACAAGGTAATGCTGTTTGATCTGAAGAATGCCGGTGCAACATATCAACGAGCTATGGTAACATTATTCCACGATATGATCCATAAGGAAATCGAGTGTTATGTGGATAATATGATTGCCAAGTCCCTTACAAAAGAAGAGCATTTAGTAAATCTGTTGAAATTGTTCAAGCGCCTGAGGAAGTATCAGTTGAAGTTGAACCCCAACAAATGCACATTCGGGGTACGTTCTGGTAAGCTGTTGGGTTTTATTGTAAGTGAAAAAGGAATTGAGGTTGATCCCGACAAAGTGAAAGCCATTCAGGAGATGCCTGCACCCAAGACTGAGAAAGAAGTTCGAGGGTTCTTAGGTAGATTGAACTACATTTCAAGGTTCATATCTCATCTCACCGCAACCTGTGAACCCTTGTTTAAATTGTTAAGAAAGGAACAAACAGTCAGGTGGAATGATGATTGTCAAAGAGCTTTTGACAAGATCAAAGAATATCTGCAAGAACCTCCAATACTCATGCCTCCGATCGAAGGAAGACCTCTAATCATGTATCTGACAGTATTAGAAGAGTCAATGGGGTGTGTGTTGGGCCAGCATGATGAGTCTGGTCGAAAAGAGTATGCAATATACTACCTAAGCAAAAAATTTACCTACTGTGAACAACGTTATTCACTGCTCGAGAAAACTTGTTATGCTTTAGCATGGGCTGCTCACCGACTAAGACAGTATATGCTAACTCATACTACCTTATTGATCTCAAAAATGGACCCCGTCAAGTACATATTTGAGAAGCCAACGCTTACCGGAAGGGTTGCAAGATGGCAAATGATTCTGACAGAATATGACATTCAGTACACCTCTCAGAAAGCCATCAAGGGAAGTGTATTATCTGACTATCTGGCTAAGAAACCCAATAATGACTACCAGCCTGTGAGATTTGACTTCCCTGATGAAGACATCATGTTATTGAAAGCAAAAGATTATGAAGAGCCTATTCACACTGAAGGGCCTGACCCAGAAGAAGCATGGACTATGATGTTTGACGGGGCAGTTAATTGCAACAGTCGTGGGGTTGGTGCAATGCTTATCACACCTAAAGGAGTTCATATGCCTTTCTCAGCAAAACTCACCTTTTCCTGCACTAACAACAAAGCAAAATACGAAGCTTGTATCATGGGTCTTGAGAAAGCCATTGACCTCAGGATCAAAACTTTGAATGTATTTGGAGATTCAGTTTTGGTAATCAACCAGACCAACGACAAGTGCTACACTCATCAAGAGCATCTGATTCCCTACCGTGACTATACGAGGAGATTGTTGACCTTCTTCATAACAGTTAAGCTTGAATACACCCCTCGAGATGAGAATCAGTTTGCCGACGCTTTGGCTACCATTTCATCCATGATCAAAGTACAAGCTGCTAATTATGTACCCCGAATCTTGGTATCCAGACTAGACAGACCAGCATATGTATTCTTTGTGGACATTGCCACTGATAACAAGCCTTGGTACCACAACATCAAATGCTTCTTGGAAACTCATACATACCCACTTGGGGCATCGTCAAATGATAAGAAGACATTAAGAAGGCTAGCTGGCAGTTTCTTCCTCAATACTGATGGTTATGTGTACAAGCAAAACTTCGACATGGTCTTGATCAGATGTGTTGACAAGAAGGAAGCAAACCTCCTAATGCACGAAGTACATGAAGGTTCTTTTGGTACCCATGCCGGAGGACATGCAATGGCAAAGAAGTTGTTGAGATCAGGTTACTATTGGATCACAATGGATGCAGACTGTTGTGCCTATGCCAGAAAATTCCACAAATGCCAGATCTACACAGATAAAGTGCATGTGCCTCCGAATCCTTTGAATGTAATGTCTTCACCTTGGCCCTTCGCCATGTGGGACATTGATATGATCGGAAAGATTGAACCGACTGCTTCGAATGGTCACAGATTCATCCTGGTGGCCATTGATTACTTCACCAAATAGGTTGAAGCAGCCTCATATGCAAATGTCACCAGACAAGTGGTAGCAAGATTTCTGAAAAGAGACATCATTTGTCGATATGGAGTTCCCGAGCGAATCATTACTGATAATGGTTCCAATTTGAATAATAAGATGATGGTAGAACTTTGTCGGGACTTCGAAATTCAACATCACAATTCTTCTCCTTACAGACCAAAGATGAATGGCACTGTTGAGGCTGCTAACAAGAATATCAAGAATATTGTGCAGAAGATGGTAGTCACCTACAAAGTCTGGCATGAAATGCTACCATTTTCCTTGCATGGGTATCGAACCTCTATCAGGACATCTACTGGGGCAACACCGTATCAGCTTGTGTACGGTATGGAAGATGTCTTACATGTTGAAGTTGAACTACCCTCCTTACGAGTAATGATGGATGTGAAACTGGATGAAGCAGAATGAGTCCGGTCTCGATACAATCAACTGAATCTGATTGAAGAGAAAAGATTAGCAGCTATCTTTCATGGGCAGTTGTATCAGAAGTGGATGAAGAAAGCCTTCGATCAGAAAGTCAGACCTCGGGAATACCAAGTGGGAGAGCTTGTTCTGAAAAGAATCCTTCCTCCTCATACAGACCACAGGGGTAAATGGACACCAAACTATGAAGGTCCCTACGTGATAACTAAAGTCTTCTCGGGTGGGGCACTGATGCTCGCAACCATGGATGGTGAAGACTTCCCGTCTCCTGTGAATTCAGATGTAGTTAAAAAATACTTCGCATAAAATGACCCGCTGGACATAAAAACAAAATGTAAGTCCAGGCAAAAATAGGGCATCCCGGCGAGTCAAAAACAAAATAAAAGACTCAGGAAAAAATAAGAGAAAAATTGAAAAAAATGTACACCCGCTGAGTTGAAAAGCCACATCGGACAACTCAGGCAAAAATGTGTATCCCGGTGGATTGAAAACCCGAAAGGGCGATCCATGCAAAATCAGGGAATAAGTGAACAACTGCATCCTGAATTCGTCTGTATCACTCACAACATGGCAAGCTTCGAAAGGATAAAGCATCGGTCAAAATCAACCTTCTTCAGAAAGCAAGATAACAAGAACGTCAAGGTCATACGGGTCATAGCAAGGAAGCTCACTGAAGCGTCATCTTCAACATTGCCAACACTTTTTATTTTCTCAATTTACAGCAATCTCCTCCTTTCAGGGGATTCACTTCTTTGACTGTACTTGCCTATTCAAGGCCCACATCAATAAAAATCAGAATTTTCAGTCACACTTCATTTTGTACATTTTTTGTTTTGTTTGCAAAATGTCCAAAGTTCATGATACAACACTTGCATAAAACATATGAGCCATTTTAATAAATGCTGGCAGGGATTATGTTGCTTTCAGACAAATCTAATTCCTATGACGGAATCTGGTTAAAGATACCTCGGGACACTTGTGCGTTTTCTTTTGCCTTAACAGGTTGTAGGTACTCAAGGCAGACCATTTCATAGCATGGGGCATATCAGGCATTATATCCCCATCCAATCCAATAATCGCATCATCAACAGAACTCCTTGACAAAAAGAACCTCCTCGCAAAGTTTCATCCTCCCAAAGGATCCTTTGAGGAATTCATCAATCCCCAACATATTACTTCCCATAAATTATCTCCTCCCCAGGCAAGATCTCCGAGTAATGCCTGACGACCCTTCCACAGCAAAGTGGTCAGAGAACTTTCTATCCCCCATCAGAATTGACCAGGATTCTCTCATCCTCAACAGTCGGTGAATTTGCTTCCCCACAGAGTTGTCATTCTCTTCCCAGTGGAGAAATGCCTGAAACACGTCCCCAACGGAGTTGCTGAAACTTCCTCATCCCCATCAGGAGTTCTCCCTCCGTATAGATCAGCCAATGATCTCTATCCCCAGCTGAGTTCTCCCTCCTGACAGATCGCCGAGAGATCTTTCTCCCCGCAGGATCCGGATCTCGGATCAGGTTTCTCATTTGCATAATCATAGCATTCGCATCATATTCGCCAAAATAAGCGTAGAATTCCGTCTAATACGGAGCATTACGGCAAAAAAATCAAACATTTGCATGGTCATGAGCCAGGTTCGAACCAGTCACTTGCAAATACCATCATCACTTTACCAGCAATATTAAAAAAAACTCATATCCCCTGCAGATAAAAGCCAAAGCATCCCCTTTGCACTCTCAAACACAAATACCTATTTATATTTATGCTCTTTTCGAAACTCGTCCGTGTCATCTTTCCCCAGTAAAGTCACCAGAATACCTTTTGCATTCTCAAATACAAACATTGGTTCATACTTATACATATTCTTTTTTGGCACTCGTCCATTCATATTTCCCCAGCAAGTCAAGAACACTCGTCTGTGTCCCTTGCTCGAACTTTTGGCACTCGTACGTGTCTTGCACTTATGTCCTCAACATATCATACTTATATATACTTATACAAAAGTCTTTGATGATCATCCGTATCTTGTATATATCATCCCTCAGCAAATTCAACATTCGTCCGTTTTTCTTGTTTAACCGATTGATACTCGTCCGTATCAACATCCCCAAACACGTGCCAACGTTTTTTTTCTACCGATACTCGTCTGTATCGTGGTCCTAAAGATGCTCGTCCACATTTTTAGTCTATACACACTGTCAAACACTTATACCGTTTATTTCAAGATGTAAGCACTCGTCTATGTTTACCAATTCCCCAGTAAGTCGCCAACAAAACATCTTTCCTATCTGGCATTCGTCCTATGTCATGATACTCTCGGCAGCCGTCCCCTGACAGGTGATCGTCATTCACCTTTAGATGACCGTCCCTCATCCTTTCCCTAGTGGAATCCCCCATTGTTGGAACTTTATATCTGACATTCGTCCTATGTCGCGATAATCCCCAAGAGCAGTCGTACCCTGCTAGGTGATCGTCTTTCACCTCTTGATGATCGTCCTTCATCATGCTTATCCGATGGTCGTCCCCGTCGTTGATCTTTTCTATCCAGCATTCATCCTATGTCTAGATAAAGAGACATCGTCCCCTGCTAGGTGATCGTCCTTCACCTTTGATGACCGTCCCTCATCAAATATTTCATTTATTCTTTAACTCGATGGTCGTCCCCGTCGTGGCCCCTTTTCCTTTTCCTGATGATCGTCCTTCATCAGCTTTTACCCGATGGCCATCCCCATCATTGTTTACCTTACTTTCCAAGCCTGATGGCCGTCCCCATCATTTCTTTTCTCAAATCCCCAAAGAATTTTATTTTATTACCCGATGGTCGTCCCCGTCGCGGTTTCTTGGTCGTCCTCGTCATTGTTTTGCTTACCGTTTTACCCCCAGCAGTCGTCCTCTGCTCGATGGTCGTCCTCCATCGCTTTCATTTGATAATCATACTATACTACCTTTTACAATTTATATCCATTTTCTTCTTCTCCCCAGTGAGTGCAAATTTCGGACTGTCTTTGGTATTCAACCACAAGTTATCTTGTTTGTCTGTTAAGCCAGGCGCTTACACCCTGCACAACTAACTCATGCTTGAATAGGGGCAGCTGTAAACACCCCAAATTTTCCCTCACTTTTTCTCACACCATGGCTTGTGATCTTTCATTTTTGCATAAGCATAGGCATATCATCTCATATTGCATATTTGTTTCACTGCATAACTCCATTTCATATGCATCTAGGGTTTGTGATCTGAGCAATCCCAATGGTATTGAAGCTTTCCAAGAGGGTCCATGTGTGTTCCATGATCATAATATACTCCCAAAAGTTCACAAAAGTCAAGAGATCACAAAGAATGGCAAAGGCATAGAGGCAGACTGAAGATTTCTTGCACAAATGACCTAAAATTAGGGTTTTGGTTTCAGAGGCCTTAATCCCAATTTTTTTGGTAATTCTTGTTTCTAATTGTCTTGATATGTTATAAGGATCATGTGTACCAAATTTGATGAAGAAATTCACTGTGGAAGTCATTTGATCATTGGGTAACTTCTTGAGCAAGTAAAGTCAAAATCAGGGCATCTGAGGCCCCCAACAAGGGTACCAAAGGGTCACATTCATCATTTTTAGTCTCTATGGTCTTTATTTGATCTTATAAGTGGTTGGAAGTTCACAAAGTTGAAGAATTTCAAGCCAAATGCAAACTTGCTATTTTTGGAAATGACTTGTAATTGAAACTTTCCATTTTGGGAAAGATATTCAACCTATTCTTTCATGACCAAAAATGCTTCAAATGAAAAATTCTTGGGCATGAAAGTTGTAGATTACGTCTTCCCATTTTCAAAAAGTACAAGAACATGTCTTGATTCATCCTAGAACTCAAGATATGGCCTTTCAAAGTTGGCAAAATCCTATAATTTTCAAGTTCATGCCAAAGAGGGAATTTTGCAAATTCACTTGCCAAGCCATTTCATGACCTCTAATCAAATTCTATCCACCATAACATGTCAAGGCAACTTCAAAGCATCAGAATTGGCCCAAGATTGCATGGTTTTCATGGCTTGATTCACAAGAAATCTCAAAATGACCATTATGCATAAACTTTGTAAAACCATGACAACTCTTCATCCACTTGTGCCAGCTGCATAAAATTGATCCTAGGGCCATCCTTGAACCAAGATGAGGCCAAGACACCCCTAAAGACAGCTCTGCACCATGCCCATACCTCAAGTACACAAAGTTGATATTTTTGCAACTTGGCCCATACCAATCACACTATGCCACCACCCACTTTCTGAGCACTCTCATTAGCCTATACTAATCTTATGGACCTCATTTCACATAACACACAAGCCTAAAACATTCTACAAGTCAGATTGCCCAAAAATTCCATAAACCTTCCCTTCTTCGATTCTCTCAAACTAGCCATCAAAACTCAAAATTTCTTTCACCATTCAACTCCACGTAACCTAAGGATCATTTCCCACCCCTTGCCATGGCCTGAAACAAGCCCAAACACAAACACGATTTCTGCATATTCAGAACTGAAGCTCATAACCATCCACCACAAACTTGTTTCAAGCATTTCAGAAGCTTCAAGGGACTAAGTGGAGTGGTTTTGCAAAAAGGAGGGGGTCAGAAAGCTCATAATCTCAAAGCTACAACTCAGGTAACCATCAAGAACTTTTTTTTTTCCAGAAACGCTATTTTAAGTTCTTAAATGATTCTATGTGTTCCCCTGAGCATGCTGATATGATTATTTTTTAAAATGGTTGAGAAACCAGGATGTATTGATGTTCTGAAACTTTTTGATCTGAAAATGTTTTTCTTCGATTCATGAGTTTGATGCAAAATAAATGTTATTTGAGGCCTGATTCTTGTTTGGAATGATGTGGGGGTTGATTCTGGAGAGTTTGGGGGGTTGGGGTAGCCTAGGGAAGAAGTTAGCATGAATGGCTCGCCGGAGAAGATGACCGGAGCTTGCTCCGGTCACTTGAAAATAATTATGGTTAGGATTAGGGTTAATCTCCATAGTTTGAATCTCAGCCCTTGGATCCAGTTTAGCGTGTGTTTCAGTGGTCAGGATCATTTCACTTAAACCCTAATTTTAATTAATTAATTTAATTAGTTTAATTAGCTAGTTTAAATGTCAGCCCTTGGATAACGCGCACAGTCAACCCTCCCTTTCTCCAGTTTGAATCCTGGCCACTAGATCATATTACTTCCATTTAAATTCATTTTAATTTCATTTTATTTTATTTCTTTTGTTCATTTTATTAAAAATAGCAAAACTCATCAAAAAATTCTCAAACTTTTCATTTTTGCTTGAAATAATTTTCTTAACCTGAAAACATTTTATTTTTATTTTTTGCATTAAAATAAAAATATTTAAATGTTATTTTTAATTAATTAATGGATTTTAATTAATTAAAAATGCATTTAGGTTTCTAAAAATCACCAAAATATTTATGAACCATTACAATACATTTAAAAACATTTTCAAACTCATCATACAAATTTCTTTTTAGGTTTGATCATAATTTCACAATTTTCTTTGAATTAGGGTTCTTAAGAATCACATTTTTTAACCCTAACTTGAAAAATTCATTTCTGCCTAACCATGATGAGTTTGAACTTGATTATTTTTGAATTGTTTCACATATTGCATGTAGTTTCTAGGTTATTTATCTCATGATTTTATCTTGCAATTTCAATTTGATTTTCATTTTCCCTTTAGAAGCACCCAAAAACCCTATCAAACTTAGGAATTTCATAACTTCCACTAGGTTAAGCTTATGAATTTCTCCTTTGGGTTGTGATCTTATATGGGATGAGGGTTTGTTTGAGCTTGATTTCAATTTTTTTATCATGTTGAATGCTTATGTTTTGGTCATATGCATCTCATGTTGTCTTAAAACCCTAATCTTGCATCTTCATTTGCATTCTCCTTTACATATCATCATCATATGAACTTACCATGACATTTCAAGAATTTGTATGACATCTTAGACATCTTAAGACATGCTTGAACATTTCTTGATCATTTCTTCATTCATTTGCTATGCTTTGCATCCATTACATTTCATGAACATCCATGTGTTTTCATGCCTCTAAACATGCTTCCTTTGCATCTCATCTTTGTATGATCATTCATATGCATTTTGTATGACTTTGCATCATTTCATATGCCATTTGCATTGCATTTTCACTTCTAACTTTGGTCTTTGCATCTCATTTCATCTCATTTCTTTTTTCCTTTTGTCTTATGCATTCATACTAACATTTCAGGTACTTTTGGTAAGTTATCTGAGAGGTGGATTTGCCTTCATCTCCCACCTCTTATCATATCATTCATATGCATTCTTACTTTTCTTTGAAGTGAACTTGCTTCACTTATGCTCTCCCCTTCATACTTTCTTTCTTTTAAGTTACTTATCTTCTTCAGGAAGTAAGTAACTTATTCTTCTCTCTCTTTCTCTTTTCATCTGCTTCTTCCATTGGTGGCCTTGAAGATCTTTTTATCTTAAGCCTCACAAACCATAGGATGTCCAAGCATGATAACTTTTAGGGTTGTGTATAGTCCCCCCTATTTCTAAAAAAAACATTCAACTAATTATCTTTTTTGTATTTTTTTGCAAAAAAAAAAATTAATTAGTATTTCTGATTTTTTTCATTGGTTAATAAATTATTAAAAATATTTTAAAAATTAAAAAGAAAAATTAAAAAGAAAAAAAAACTTAGAAGAAGAACAGGAAAAAAGAAATGGGGGTTAGAAATAAAGAATGTGCATGAAAGGGGCCACCAATGAATAAAATCAGTGTGATGTCTAGATGGTGAATCCTTCTCGAACTGTACCTCGCAAAATAAGGTAAAGTGATTAGCACAACGTGATATGAAATCATGAGATGTGCAATGTGAAATTTAAGCATGTATATCAAGTGCAAAAATAAGTAAATATTTAATCAATAGTTGATACAATAAATCAATAAAACTTAGTAAATGGATAATAACATGTGAGTGATTAAACTTTAATAAGTAAAATGAAATTTAATTTTTAATATCAAAAGGAAATAATTTAATAAAAATTAAGATACTATTATTTTTATATTTTCTAAAAAAAATATTAAATTAAAATATTTTGTCTTAATTTAAAAATATTTATTTTGTTTTTGTTATTACGAAGAAAAAAATGATAGGAAAGTCAATAAAAAAAAGAAAATAAAAGAGGTGTCCTAATGAAATTGACGGAAAAAGAAACAAATAAAGTGGTTATATACAAAAAAAACAGATTGTACAAGAACATTAACAAATAATAGAGTAAATTCGATTTATAAGAAGAACCATCAGAGATTTGTCATCATCTGGTTGAAGAAACGAACAAACTAACCTTAAAAAGGGGGCCTCATATTGAAATCATCGACCAAAATTAGCTTTGTAACAAATGTGTGAAAAAAGGTTTGAAAATCGTTGATAGTGAAAATGTGTTTGTGAAAGAGTGGAATATTGAAATTGTTGTTGATAATTGTGGTGTGAGAGAGAGAGGAGACTCTTATGTGTAAAACTACATGTATTTATAGATTTAAAAAAATTAGGTTAAAAAGCTAAAAAAGAAAAAAATTAGTCTTAATCCTTATTGATAAAAAAATATTTGAAAAATCAAATGATATCTGATTTTTACTTGGTCACCAAGTAGACCAGTTAGAAACTAAGTATGACACAAAAATGACATAAACTGGCCAATAGAAAACGAGTATACAAGAAAAGAAATGTTTTTGGTATCTATTATGATTTTTTTTAAAGATTTTTTTCATAAAATAATGATTTTAATGAAAAAATCATATTTTTAAAAATGCAAATACGAAAATTAAAAATTAAATAATAAAAAATGCTATTTTGTGATTTTTTAAAATAAAAATAGAAAAATAGAAAAAAGTTATTAGTAAAGGAAAAAAATTAAAAAGAGCGGAAGGTGGGATTTGAACTCAAAACCTCTCACATTTATATCCCTTATACCCATCTTTCTACCAATTGTGCTATTTTATTTATTCAAAATAAAAAGGCACCAGAAAGCATATGAAACAGGTCAAAATTTGGGGTACGATAAGTGTGAGGAGACCTTTTGAATCAATTTGTCTCAAATATGTGAGGACAAATTTTGGGGTACAATAATAAAGATGTCCCAGAACTGACAGACAGATGTTAAGACATATGATCTGACATCACAAATAAACCTGCACATATGTTCTTCAATCAGTCAAAGACATCCTACATGCCATCAGGAGTCAGCATAATGTTTTACAACAAATGCAGCCAAACTAAGAAACTTCAATCTCCCCCTTTGGAAAATTTTGGCTAAAAAATTCACAAATTCAGATAACCAGAAAAACACAGAAAATCAGAGAACAATGCAGCAGAAGAAAGACGGTTCCCAAAATCTTATTAGCGCGTGTTAGAGAATCTGGTTAGACATCACCCAAACAGAACAACTCTCCCCTCAAACAAAAACTAGACTGATATTTTAATTCTAATAAGTTTTAAGCTCTCCACTCTCCATATTAAGTTAGCTACATATTAGGTTAGCTCCAGATTAAAAAGCTAGTGTAACACCCTAAATCATAAATCAGAGTTTCAAAATTCAACAACAAAACAGGATGCTACATTTTTCAACTTTAACAAATTCATTTAATTTCATGAACATCGATACATAACACTTTCAAATAGGATGAAACTATAACGTCAACTCTTATTCAATTCCTTGAAATAAAACAACTTTTACAAATAGGCAGCGGATCCACAAATATTCAACTTTGCATCAGTTAACAATTTGTTCAACCTAACAACTTAGTAATAAAATGTTGTTCATTGCAACAACTTAAAACAACAACAACTAAATATAACAACAAAACAATTAAGCGTACATCCCCCCGAGTGTTATGTATCAGAGCGACAACAACGACTTGACTACGAAAGTAAGCAACTCTAATCTGGAATACCTGCATGTTACCAATCAAGGTAACATTCAACAACAGAAAGGGGTGAGATATCGAACCATATAAACAAGAGTATGATAATTAATACGCTAGATACAGTCATACAATTTTCATACTATTCCACAACAACATATTACCAATCACCCCAAACAATCAACATAATATTATCAGCTTAGTTCACACATCAACATAACCAATTCCAACTATAAAATTAGCATATACACCTTCATCAACTTCGACGAACTTATACAACATATTCAACTTCTTCAATATCAGCATAATTGACATTACGAACACAAACATATAAACAACTCGGGCAACATAATCATATAATCAACTTAGCAACATAATCAACTTATCCAGCATGAACCACTTACTCAACGTAATCTACTTAAACCACAAAATCCACTTAAATCTACATAAACAACTTATTCAACTTGAGAAACGTAAACAAATTTATCAACATATGCTACAAGAACAACTTTATCAACTTGGCAACATAAACAACACAAACAACATAATTAATGCGACACGGGATGCGACTCGACTGTGCATATGCATGTGGTACCATTGGAGTAAAACTCCCAACTTAAAATATACCAAATTATCGAGGTATCTGCAAGGCATAAGCCTTCAACTTAATAAATTTGTCAATCCAGGCCAACGTGGTGAGCATCCACTCCAACTTAGAAATGAAATAGATGCCATGAGACCAACAACGCAACACATAAACAATGAGCAACTCAAACAACATACCACAACAACATAACAACTTAAATTCAACATGATTCAACCTTGGCCATAGGCCTACAACTTTCAATGTTGGTCATACGACCTACAACTTCAATTTCAACATTGTTCCTTCGACCTACAACTCAAATAATCCACATTGGTCCATCGACCTTCAACTTAAAAATACCCAACTACCGAGACAAATCAACATACACCAAAGTACTAGAAAAATACACACGTTCAACACGAATTATCACAATACACCTTCTGAAATCACCTACTAATTATCCTGAACCAACTCGACAATTTTCGTTAAAATCCGGACAACTAAAGTTTCCGCTTAAATTGGCTAATCGGCTAAGACTGTACTTTTTCAGTGTTCTTCTATTACTACTAGTTCGATATAAAATTATGTCGATTAAAGACTACCAATATAAACACTTATGTTGCAACCAAAATCATATGTCATTAAAACCCCTAAACCTGCTTCTACATCCAACGACTTATTATGTCATAAAGCCTGCTATATTTATGTTGGTGCTAAACCCGCTACTAGTATTCTTCTAGCTTCTGCTACTAATATTCTTCTATTGATGATCCAATCAGTATTTTCATAATTTATCAAGTAATAACATCAACACTTAATTACTAATACCTTCCAATTATTGGTTCCAAGCATCTCATAAATTATCAAATAATAATGCTTAGTATAATTTTTAAGTATTTCTACACATGAAAAAATAATAAAGGAAAAGTTAACGTACACACTCTACAAAGGGATGGCCTGCGCCATCCCCCCTTTTCCACTTCAGGGCCTGCGCCATGGCCTAGGGGCAAGGGGTATGGCTTGCGCCATCCCCACTACCCAATTTCATGGCATGCGCCATGATGTCTTTTCCACATGTGTGGCCTGCGCCACCCTTCCTTTGACAACGAGTGGCATGCGTCACCCTCTACCTAGGGGTTTCGTCCCCAACTTCCACTTTTTCCCAGAATCCCCAAATTCAAAACAATTTCTCAACGATTAATTCATCCACAATTATGCAAATTTGATTATTCAATTATCACAATTATGTTCTTAGCAACAATAAATCAACACGATCAACACACCAAAATCAACACAGATAGTATAGGAATTATAAAATCCCAATCCCACATACTAATCATCATAATCCTGACTATAGAGTTCGAATCCCACCCTTACCTTAATCGGTGGCCGCTTCGAATCTCCGACCGACTTTCCGATTTGGCTTCCGACGGTGACTTATCGTAACCGTTTTCTCCACTTTTCCTCGTTCTCCAATTCTCACGATCTTTCTCTTCTAACTGTTACTTCTCAAAACTAACCTCCACTTATTATTATTTCATTTTATTATAATCATTATTAGAATTCCAATCTTAATTAGGCTTTCTAATCAACACCCCCACGACTTCTACCATTAATGCCACAACTAAGCCCACTTAAATAAATACTCTTATAATTCCATAATATTAATTCTAATATTATTTCTCCCGACTAAATAGACTAATTACCGACTATCAAATAAATCATTCGAACCACCAAATCAACATATTCAACTATAAACGCAAAATATCCAATATTATTTTCCACAACTTAAATCAACTTATTTAATCAATTCAACTCAAACCAACTTATAAACATCAACAAATTATTCTGATATTTCGGAAATCAACTTAAATCAACTTCAAATACACAAAACATCGCAAATCAACACAATACAATATACTTATATTTAATTAAATAATTAATTAAATAAATGGGCGTTACAACTCTCCCCTACTTAGAATATTTTCGTCCTTAAAAATTTATCCGATTCAACTACTCCAACTACTTATTTATTCCGACTAACCAACTCTCATCCTCGAAAGGTAATCCCATTTAATACAGACAACAATTCATAACATCAACGTTAACAACTCAAATAGCAATCAAGCAATACACTTGACAACCATCAACACAACACAACGAGTAACCAACTTACAACTTAGAACATATCAATGCAAGAACATACAACTTAATCACAACGTTAATACAACCAACTACCAACATCGTTGTCATCTACATACGAATGACGAAACCATGCACTCTCTGCGCACTCTGATTACTTGCAAAATACCAAGTTTGTCGAGTTTAACTCCAACTTACAATCACCAAAATCGACATATCTACAAAGCTTCCGACTTAATCCTTTGGAATTGATTCCAATAGGTTTTCTAACTCTTTCGTAGTTACCGAACACTTCTAACTTAGGTCCATAAGACAATAACTTTGAACGTCCAATATAATTACAATCGCGATCAATCCCAAATCTTGGACAAGATATACCTATACTTTCCAATTATCCTCAACGCAGCTACAACTTTACTATCTTTTAACAACACGCCCTTCGAAAATCATCTTAACACGCAACATCATTACAACAACATACGGTACAAGGGTCCAACTACTATCCACAAGATACTCATACCCTTCTCTTCCAACTATTTCAACTTACTGAATACTCGTTTCTCATATCGACACAACCTTTTATAAATTCTTATCCGAATCAACACAACCAAACAACTCCTCTCATTCCAACCAAAACCGCTCTTTAATAAACCAACTTATAATTTCACTTATAATACTTACAACTCAATTATACCTGACATTCTTGTCAAATCATCATTTTACATTTCCACCTACTTTCCTTCTAATCACCTCAAGAAAACTTCAAGTCTCAAGCTACGTAATTCATCACTAAACAACATTCCAATTATTTAGAGTTCAACTATGAGTTTCCTTATTACCGCTCAATCCAAACGCAACTTCATATTTTCATCTTAAATTCCAAATAATACTCTCATATAATAACTCGCATCAACAAAACAAATAATACTCAAGCACTTGGCTTGACTCCAACCAATTCAACGTACAAACTATACTAGTTGGCATGATACATCTATCCATCAATTATGATTTCGTCTGCTATTAACAATAGATTAAGGGTGATCAGTTCCTCAATTTGTCAATAGACATCCGGAAACCATAACAGTGGCATAAATCATCATTACCCAACACAATAGCGTACTTCAACTTGTGCCCAGAGTCCGTAAGCATATTGCTCCGCCAACTCTCTACGGCTTATCAACTCCTTCTTAGTCTCCTTAATTACAACTTCGTCAACGATACAAAACATCCAAAAATCCAGTACACATTCTTTTATGTACACACATAGTACCACACGAATTTCAATATCCCTATAACATCAGAGTCGCTACAACAAGTACCATCCAAAGCAGTTTGCTCCAATTACAACTTCAAACCAAGTTAAAATTCTTAACAACACTGATCAAACATTCATCCTCTTTTCAACATTACCATCATCTAACATCGGCACTTTAATCGTCCCTACTCGACATAAATCACATCTCTATGCATTCTCCGATACTTTCGCATTTCCTCTAATACCAACATCTTATTCCTATCAAAATTTCACACTCGTCCTCATCTTTCCAAAAATTTCAGCAATAATCGCTCAACTTCGAACACAACTTTCTCTTCCAATAAAAACCTCCAACTCACAAAATTATATTCTAACTTGAAGAGAATTTCATGCAGATTCTAGAACTTCAAGAATCGCTTAATTCTGACTTACGAGTAAAACATTATCCTCCTTGCAATGTGACTGGTCAACAATTCTCGTATGCAGAATTTTCCAAAATTCAGCAGCAGACCCAACTATTAAAATGCGCCTATCTCCCTCATCATAAACCTCCCGAATGCAAATCTTATATGAAAACTGTAGGAAATTTCGTAAGCTTTCCAAAAAGTCGAGAACCGCTTCAATCCAAATCACGGTTAAAAGGTTATGCCACTTCTCGTGACAGCTACTCCAAGATTGCAAAAACCAGAATTTTGAGATTGATGAATACAAATTCCACCTTTCTCCATCTTACTTCCAAGTTCTACCACAAACCTTGCTCTACATCCAACTTCAAAAATTACTCGACTTTAATCCAACTACACTCAAGGCGTAGTGATCTACCGACGTGATCCATCAACTTGTCTTTTCATTTGGAATAAATCCTCCTTATTAAATAATCTCCATCTAAAATCCACGCACTGCTCAACCCGACCGATACAAATTCATGAATCCATGCTCTTGTCGGTCCGTAACGCCTCTTCAACAACCGTGCACTCTTGCAATCAACATCAACTTTGAACCAACTTCGACTTTCCAACAACAGCCCGAGAGTCAAGTTTCTCCCCCACTTAATTCCAACCAACACCTGCAGACATCAACTAGAAACTAACAAGTACTGGTAGTCTTTCACACACATGCCACCTACTATGGAAATTAACAACGTTAGACAACATTGACCGGATGGACCGACCTGCTCTAATACCACTAATGTGACACCTCAAATCTACCCGGCAGAAAATCATAAATCAAAGTTTCAAAATTCAACAACAAAACAGGATGCTATATTTTTCAACTTTAACAAATTCATTTAATTTCATGAAAATCGATACATAACACTTTCAAATAGGATGAAACTATAACGTCAACTCTTATTCAAGTCCTTGAAATAAAACAACTTTTACAAATAGGCAGCGGATCCACAAATATTCAACTTTGCATCAGTTAACAACTTGTTCAACCTAACAACTTAGTAATAACATGTTATTCATTGCAACAACTTAAAACAACAACAACTAAATATAACAACAAAACAATTAAGCGTTCATCCCCCCGAGTGCTACGTATCAGAGCGACGACACCGACTTGACTACGAAAGTAAGCAACTCTAATCTGGAATACATGCACGTTAGCAATCAAGGTAACATTCAACAACAGAAAGGGGTGAGATATCGAACCATATAAACAAGAGTATGATAATTAATACGCTAGATAGAATCATATAATTTTCAAACTATACCACAACAACATATTACCAATCACCCCAAACAATCAACATAATATTATCAGCTTAGTTCACACATCAACATAACCAATTCCAACTATAAAATTAGCATATACACCTTCATCGACTTCGACGAACTTATACAACATATTCAACTTCTTCAATATCAGCATAATTGACATTACGAACACAAACATATAAACAACTCGGGCAACATAATCATATAATAACCTTAGCAACATAATCAACTTATCCAGCATGAATCACTTACTCAACGTAATTAACTTAAACCACAAAATCCACTTAAATCTACATAAACAACTTATTCAACTTGAGCAACGTAAACAACTTTATCAACGTATGCAACAAGAACAACTTTATCAACTTGGCAACATAAACAACACAAACAACATAATTAATGTGACACGGTATGCGACTCGACTGTGCATATACATGTGGTACCGTAAAACTCACAACTTAAAATATACCAGATTATCGAAGTATCTGCAAGGCATAAGTCTTCAACTTAATAAATTTGACAATCCAGGCCAACGTGGTGAGCATTTTCTCCAACTTAGAAATGCAATAGATGCCATGAGACCAACAACGCAACACATAAACAACGAGCAACTCAAACAATATACCACAACAACGTAACTACCTAAATTCAACATGATTCAACCTTGGCCATAGGCCTACAACTTTCAACATTGGCCAAACGACCTACAACTTCAATTTCAACATTGGTCCTTCGATCTACAACTCAAATAATCGACATTGGTCCTTCGAACTTCAACTTAAAAATACCCAAATGTCGGGACAAATCAACATACACCACAATACTAAAAAAATACACACGTTCAACACGAATTATCACAATACACTGTCTGAAATCACCTATTAATTATCCTGAACCAACACGACAATTCTCATTAAAATCCGGAAAACTAATTTATCCGCTTAAATTGGCTAATCGGCTAAGACTGTACTTTTTCAGTGTTCTTCTATTACTACTAGTTCGTTATAAAATTTTGTCGATTAAAGACTACCAATATAAACACTTATGTCGCAACCAAAATCATTTGTCATTAAAACCCCCAAACCTACTTCTACATCCTGCGACTTATTATGTCATAAGGCCTGCTATATTTATGTTGGTGCTAAACCCGCTACTGGTATTCTTCTAGCTTATGCTACTAATATTCTTCTACTGATGATTCAATCAGTATTTTCATAATTTATCAAGTAATAGAATCAAGACTTAATTACTAATACCTGCCAATTACTGGTTCCAAGCATCTCATTAATTATCAAATAATAACACTTAATATATTTTTCAAGTATTTCTACACATGAAAAATTAATAAAGGAAACGTTAAAGTACACACTCCACAAAGGGATGGCATGCACCATCCCCCCCCCCCCCCTTTTCCACTTCATGGCATGTGCCATGGCCTAGGGGCAAGGGGTATGGCATGCGCCATCCCCACTACCCAATTTCATGACCTGCACCATTATTTCTTTTCCACATGGGTGGTCTGCGCCACCCTTCCTTTGACAACGGGTGGCCCGCGCCACCCTCTATCTAGGGGTTTCGTCCCCAAATTCCACTTTTTCACAGAATCCCTAAATTCAAAACAATTTCTTAACGATTAATCCAGCCACAATTATGCAAACTCGATTATTCAATTATCACAATTATGTTCTTAACAACAATAAATCAACATGATCAACACACCAAAATCAACACAAACAGTATAGGAATTATAAAATCCCAATCCCACATACTAATCATCATATTCCCGATTATAGAGTTCGAACCCCACCCTGACCTTAATCGGTGGCTGCTTCGAATCTCCGGTCGACTTTCCGATTTGGCTTCCGACGACGACTTCTCGTAACCATTTTCTCCACTTTTCCCCGTTCTCCAATTGTCACGATATTTCTCTTCTTATTGTTACTTCTCAAAACTAACCTCCACTTATTATTATTTTATTTTATTATAATCATTATTATAATTCCAATCTTAATTGGGCTTTCTAATCAGCACCCCCACGACTTCTACCATCAATGCCACAACTAAGCCCACTTAAATAAATACTCTTGTAATTCCATAATATTAATTCTAATATTATTTCTCCCGACTAAATTGACTAATTACCGACTATCAAATAAATCGTTCGAACCACCAAATCATTATATTCAACTATAAACGCAAAATATCCAATATTATTTTCCACAACTTAAATCAACTTATTTAATCAATTCAACTCGAACCAACTTATAAACATCAACGAATTATTTTGATATTTCAGAAATCAACTTAAATCAACTTCAAATACACAAAACATCGCAAATCAACACAACACAATACACTTATATTTAATTAAATAATTAATTAAATAAATGGGCATTACAACTAGCTCTCCCCCTTTTTATCCATAATATGTCAAACACATAAGAATTATGAAATATGAAATAAACATCTTATCAGAATATCAGGTACATGCCATGCACTCAAGGTGGCAAAAAAAATCCAGGGTAAAGCCCAAAAGTTAAAACCAAAAACAGAAGAAAAAAATTGAATTAAATCATTCTTCATCAACAGAAGCACCATCATCAGAATCATCATTATCAGAACCAGACCTATCATCACCACCTGCATAACCTTCCACTTTATCAACATCATCAACATTGGCAGCTTCAGCCTGTTCAAGCATCTTAATTAACTTCTCAAACCTCAGCTTCCTTGTTGTGCTAGCTTGAATGACTTCATCTAGCTCCTTACAGGCATCTTTTAGCTCATATATAACCCCAGACTTGGTGGTAGGTTTGTTGTCATATTATGTCCTGGAAGATGTCACAATAATATCTGGAACATGTTTCCCAATAAACAGTTTGTAGTGGAGAGACAAAGCATATTCTATTTTGCACACAGAATCAGTATCAATGAGAATTCAAAGATGTTGACTTAGAATGATTCCACATAAAAGTGAAGGGAAATCTATAGGTAGCTTCACAACCAAGTTTTATGCATGCTTCATAGTCTAGTAAAAAAAGTACCATAGTCATATCTTGTCTTGGTACCAACAACAAAGATAAATATTCCCAGCCCTATTGCAATAAAGGATGTGTGGTTGGTAGGAACCCAATTTGCAGAATCTGTTATATGCAAGATTGCATACTTCACACTGAGTTTACCAGCATAAAGCTTTTCCTTCACTGGCCAAGCTTTAACATCGTTTGCAATGATCTCTTTGCAAACTTGATTATCAGTAACTTCCAGTTCAACTTCAACACTTCTTCCTAAATACTTGTTGATCACAGAAGGAGAAAAGTCAACACATTTTCCCCTAACATACACTTTTCTAAAATATTTGGTTTTTCCATCGGCACAATCCTCAGAAATATTGACTATGAACTCTTTTACAAGAATTTCATAGCACTTAGAAAAACCAGTGACAATTTTCATAAGACCAGCACAAGAAATAAGCTTCATCACTTCCTTGTACTCCAAGGTATCTTTTCCTAGCTCTCTCTCAAGGGCCAATCTTCTTTAGTACACATACTTCCATTTGTTCACACTATCAACATAGTGAAAAGATATATTGTCTAAGGGAGCATCAAGGACCCTAATAGAAGTCTTCTTAATAGCAGCTTTCTTCATAAGATGATGTCCTGAACATCATTTGCAACATTATAGTCTGATTCAGTATCAGACACAATAATCTTCCTTTTCTTGGTAGCTACCTTGCTACAAGGCTTAGGGGGGCCAACAGTCTTCTTCATACAACCCTTATTAAGGGATACAACAACAACATATTTTCCTTTCATTTTCTTTAATCTCTTAGCAATACCAGGATTCACACTTTTGATTAACTCCTCATCAGAGGGCAAGTTTTCAACATCCACAATGTCTATAGAAAGAGAATTTTTCACATAGATGATGTCACAACATCTGGTTCAACATCAGGTCTTACATCTTCTAAAACAAAAGAAGCCAACTTATGAAGATTCTCAATAGAGCTATCCTTCTCAGCCATAGCTATATCAACATTCGTATTCGCGGAAGCAGTAGTGTGGGGAGGGGCTATTTGAGAATGGGGTCTAGTGATGCCTTGAACAATACGATATTCACTCAAAACCCTAAATACAAACCTTCTAATTCTTCTATCAACATCAAAACTAACTTCTTCTTCCTTATCTAAATCAATAGAAAAAGTAGAAATATGACCTATAGATGTGTCCTTATAACTTCTTGCATGCATAGTCCTAGCCTTCTTGAAATCAGCGTCTACGCAGGGCACCACAGATAAAAGGGTAACATCAATAGCTTTGTCTGATGAAGAGGAATCACTTGATGAAGATGAGTGAACATGTTGAGACATCTTGGAAATTTTGAGTATCGAGGTTCTTTAAACAAAATGATTTATTTTTTTGATGAGAGTAGTGCGCAAATGTGTGAGTTAGGTTACAAAACGGGGATAATGTGTAAGAAAGCAAACTTGGTAAATTTGAAATGATTGAAGTTGGAGCCTTAAAGCGACTTCAATAACATTCCCACCCATCTTTAATTGCTATATATCCTCATGAAAACAAATCCCTAATTTACCCCTTAAAATCTCAAATTGATTAGCATCCAAAGCTTTAGTAAAAATGTCAGCCATTTGCAAATCAGTGGCTACATGTTCTAAGGCTACAATCTTGTCCTCAACAAGCTCTCTAATGAAGTGATGACGAATATCAATGTTCTTGGTTCTGCTATGTTGAATAGGATTTTTGGAGATGTTTATCGCACTTAAGTTGTCACAGTACAATGTCATGACATCTTGTGGAACATTGTATTCTGTTAGCATCTGCTTCATCCAAACCAATTGAGAACAATTGTTTACAGCTACTATGTACTCAACCTCAGTTGTAAATAGAGAGACATAATTTTTCTTCTTACTAAACCAAGATATCAGATTGTTTCCCAAAAAGAAGCATCCTTCAGATGTGTTTTTTCTGTCATCAGCACACCCTTCCCAATCAGCATCGCAATAACCAATTAACATAGAATTGGATCCATGTGAGTATTGTAATACCTCAAAATTTGCCCTCATGATTATTCCCTCTATTGGCTCATCATCTTGCATTCGTCAGCATTTCTCATCAATTCATTAACATCATAGTAGTTCATTTCGTTATTGCATAAGACATGTGATTAAGGCCCGTGGAGATTAGGGTTTCGTGCCTTGTTCGTATCAATTATGGTGTGAACTTATGGAGAATATTCACTGGTGCATCTAAGTTATTATTGAGGTGTTCAGTCAGTTTGGCTGTGGGTGAGAGTATTGACTTTTATTGACGTCTCAAGTTCTAATCCTCATCATTAAATATCTCAAGGAGAATTTGGAGTTCTAGGTTATGAGTTGAAGGGAAATTCACCAATGGAGGCCCACTGTTTCGGGATTGGGCTGGACCCTTTTGTTCGTGGGATGATGATTCGAGCTAGTGGGGATTTTAGTATGGCATCAAAGTTCTTAAAGAGGGATTGGTTTGAGGGATTTGATTCGAATTAAAGGAGAATGTGATTATTGGTTTGTTTAGAATCCATCGTACAAACATCAGTACATACCTGTACCATTTTCGTTTTTTATTTTTGACACCAATAAACTATCTAGTTCATTTTAAAACCATTTGTTAATTCACACTTCATTCTCATTTATTTTTATTATCATTCGCAAACTCTTTCCAATTGGCATTCTATGTCTAGCTTTAATTCATTCCGTTTCACAAGGGATTTTAATTAAAATGTCAGCCTTTATTCCATTTTGTCATCCAAGTTACTTCAAATGTCAAAATCGAAGCTCAATCCATAAACCAGGCCCATTCTCACCGTTTTCGTTAATCCATTAAGCTTTTGTTTACTTGTTAATCTTCATTACAAGGAAGCTCTATATTTCATTGTCTTGTACCACATTTTTTCTTTAGAGGCCCAAGAATCATTAAGTCTTCATTTTTTGCACACATTTATTTCAATCATTTTTGATCCATTGTCTTAACCCAAGAATTTTCTCATTTTTGCACTAATACCACATAGCAGTTTTTAAAGGCCAACTAATTAGCGATAGAAGACTAATTCCATGGGCTAAGTCAAGTTACTCAAAGTTATTAATCTTCACTTCAAATTGTGATTGAGAAACAACTTTACAAAGAGAGAGCATATGGCAATAAAGTTCATCAATAAGGTTTATACAATGCCAAGTTTTCTACAATACGGAAAAAGTAAGAAAAGGGTGACAAAATGAAAAGCAATGCAATCTAGCCAAAGAATCAGAAAGCTAGCTACAAAGAAATAAGCTGAAAAAAGGTCAACAAAAAAAGTTGCCCTTCACTAATCTCCAGCTTTTGCGTCAAACAACCATAATTGAATCTGTTTTCTCTATCTGCAACTCACATCCAAGATTCTTTTGAATGTTTGTCCTTCACCTCCAATGACACCCTTCGTCAACCGCAGATAGCCTTCATCAGTTTCAACTTGGATTCATCTGCATAAAGTCATAACAGAGCTTAATAGAGAAAAACAGAAGCAGGAAAAGCGAAAAATAATAATAACTTAAGAGAAAAAGCATGGATGGATCTGTTCACTGTCTTCAGCAATGGATTGCAGGGTTAACCCTTCATCAACTCTTCATAAACGACTTTCTGTCTCCTCTGTTGCCGTCCCGACAACACCTCTCTTCATCAATCTATCAGCCTGCACCAATAACAATCCTCATCATTTAATTATTACATCAGGGTCTAGCCTGTGTATCAGTGTACCATAACGGAGTTTGAAGGGAGTGGAAAGTAAAAGGAAAATAGGAGAAGTGAGAGGAACAAGAGTGAAAATCAGAAACCAAAATCACAATGGGAATTCAAAGCAGAATAACCAACCCTCAATTTCAGTTATAAATTCTAACTTCCTAGCAGTGTGTTAACTAACTTCCAAACTTCAATCACAGCATAACTAACTTGTAACTGTTTCCTTAACAGAAGAATAACAAACTAGTTTCTAGAAAACTCTAGAACTCACCAGAAAATTCCAGACAAAGCTAGAAGATCAGTTCCTATAAATGGAAGCTCTGGTTCTTCAATTAGTTTTTTGGCTTACACTTTCAGTCCCTTCTACCCTTTCAATCTTCTTATTCTTTCTCTCCCTCAAACCATTTCAATTTTCTTGGTACCTTGATCTCACTTCTGAATTCACCTTCAAGCCTCACCACTAATACTCAACTCTTCAAACTCTTCTTCTCCATCATCATCCTCAAACGATAGCCTGTAACAATGAACTATCAGTTCATACACAAAAACAGATAAACAGAAGTGAATTGAGTTCGAAGAGTTCGAAGACCTTGTCTCCCTCAAGCTTCGGTTACATCCGTGGATAACATTATAGCCCTTGCAAGTGAGAGGAGATTCGTGATCTGCCTTTAATCAGTGATCATACGGCTTTTGTGGCTGCCACCGAAACTGTCACGGAATCGACAATCTTCTGTGATTTGTGTTGTTCATCCCTGTCTGTGATCAGCATTCACCAGCTTTCATTGGTCCTTTGGCAACCTTATGGTATCGGTAATCAAGAGCGGGCCCGGCATCTCCGTGAATTAACCTGCAAAGATTCAGTGGAGTCATGAAGAGAATTTCGTCAATCGTCAAGACATGAGTTGTGAATAAGAATACGCGGAAGAAGAAGAAGAGAGTTCAAGCTTACCTGAAGCGTCACGGATTTCTCAATCGCTTGTATCATCCATCGGAGTTTTGTCACTTCCAGGTACGAATTTGATCCTAGAATATAATTTCTCGTTGTGATTCTGAACCTGGCTTGCGTGTTTCCTTGCTTCGCTTGAGTTTTGATTTCGGATTGAGGCCGGTTGAGGTTAGGTTAGGTTTATTGTTAGCGACGGAGAAAATCCAATTTAGGGATTTAGGGTTTTGGTGTGAATTGAAAGGACGAAGAACAGGACGAGGGTGTTGGTTAATGTGAGCGTGAAAGAGTGATTTCGTGAAGGAGAAAGGCTGTGGTGGCGAACTCGAAGAAGAAGAAGACGAATGGAGTGAGGGAGGCGATGAGGGTGGCGAAGAAGGGAGGTCCGGTTGGTGATGGTGGTGAGGGTTTCGAAAGTGAGGAAGAAGATGAAGCCGAGAGAGAGCTGCGGCGGCTTTTGTGAGAAGAAAAGGAAGAAGTGGATTAACATTAGGGTTCTGAGTTCTTTTGTGTTTATAAAATTGGTTTATTAATTTAATTAAGTTACTTTAATGTATAATTCAACCATTAACAAGAATTAATCCTATTTAATGGTAATTACCCACTTTAATTCACATATTGTTTCTTCCCATAATCCACTGTCTGTTTCTATGCCCAAGATGGAAAGGGTTTGAATCTTTATGACCCAAATTCTTGCTATTAGCACCCCATACAATGGCCCATTAAGAAAACAGTCTAAAAAATATGTTGTATGCACCCCCTCACAACCTGCGCATGGGCCTATTTATTTTTCTATTAACACCCCTTCATTCTGAGCCCATTAAGAAAAACATTAGGAAAGTCACTAAGTCTACCCCCCCTTTAGTTTTCTTTAGATTTTATTTTTGTTAATATCTTAGTTAGAAAATAATTCCATAAAAATAGAAAAATGATTAGAAAAATTCCATAAAAATTTAATTAGTTTTTAATTCCAGTTAGAAATTTTTGACATTTTTATTTTCTGAATTTGGCATTATTTTCAATTTAATTCTGAATTTTCTTTTAATTAGCTTTGTTGAATTTCCTTTAATTGTGCTTGAATTTTTGTTCATTTTATTTTTATAACTTCCAATAAGATTTTTGAGCCATTTTTTTTTTGTAATTAGAGGACTCATAGTAATACTTAGAGTTTTTTTTATGGAATTTTTAGATGCTTTTATCTTAGGTTTTGGTGATATAATCCTTAGGAATTAGTAGTTAACTCTTAGCTTAAAATAATTAGTTGTTAGGCATAGTAAAATAAGTTTTTTTAGGACCCCCCTTAATATAATATTTTAGATAATATTAGGACCTTACAATTTAATTTTTATGATTTTTCTAGGAGTTTTAGTATTTTGTAGAATATTAGTTTTTAAGCCTAGTTAGGCATAATTCCATTAGATTAGGCCATTAAAAAAATGTAGTTCAATAAAGAAAAAATAATAATAATAGTTTAGATTAGATTTAGCATTTAAATTTAATATTAGACTTAGGTTTAGTTTAATTTGTTTTAGGATGAATATTAAGTTTGACCTAGATTTAGAACTTAGTATAAAATTCATTTCCATATAGAAATAGAATAAATAAATAAGACTATTTATTATTCATGCCTTTAAGGCATTTTTAGAATATTATTTCTCATAGTTGATTTCATTGTTTTGCCTTATTTTTATTGTTACAACTTGTATAGGCTTCCCATTTGTTCTTAGAATCAACTTAACTTCATTAAGAAGTAAGTTGAATTCTAGTAGTTCTAAGTTTCCATTAGGAGTAGAAAGCCTCATTAACCATTAGGATTGCTTTGTAAATACATAACAAAATTAGGATTGAGTCTTAGTCCCTTAGATTTTTCCTTTTATCAACTTGAGTCATTCTTTCTTATCTTCAAACAAAATCAAAAACACTTAACAAATAAATGAAAGGATTCCTTGTGTATAGCCTTATTCCATGAAGCATTTGCATTCATTCCATCTTGGAGTGGTGTAAGCTTGTTTATCATGATGCACAAGTCTCATCAAGGAGTTGTTCACAAAGAAAACTTAAAAGACACTTCTTCACAAAAGCAACAAAAACACTTAATAAAGTTCAACAAGCTAGTGAACTTAAACCCTAATCCTAGGAAGCCAGTCTTGGATAAATTCTCCTTGCTGGGTAGGCTTGTTCTATTATTCCATCTTGGAATGTAGAGTCAAGTGTACATTCCATGGAAAAGAGTTTGAATTCACTTCCTTGTGCCAAATTCATACAAAACTCATAAAAGCCAAAAACAAACAATAACCGACTATCCTGCGGGAACTTCTCTTCTCATCTCATTCATTCACAACGCGAACTCGCGACTACTTGTCTCGCATGCAAGACGGTTAACGCACTCGTACCAGACGAGCCTGCAACACCTGAGCATAGACATACGCAGTTCCAGCTGTAAAAAACACAAACAAATAGTTCCCGCCTAGGTTAGGCGAACTACGTCGACTCTGATCCTCATTATCCCGATGAGGTACGTAGGCAGCGGGGTAGGGCCCGTTCGAGCACATTCTTTATTTTCCCTACATTTCCCCCTTTCTTTCCATTTTCTTTTTCAGTTCCTTTTTTTCATTTCATTTTTCATTCCAGTTAGCAGTTTTATTCAGCAGCACTTTATTCTTCTCACCCTTTGAAATCAAGCAAGCAAGCGTGGATCCCGTCGGGTACGGCGGACGATCTGGGGTGCTAATACCTTCCCAGTTCGTAACCGACTCCCGAACTCAGATCTTTGGTTCGCAAGGCCTTGTCCTTTCCTTCTTCCTCAGGTTTGTGCAACATTACCTTTCCCATTCCTTTGGGATAAAAATGTCTGGCTGGCGACTCTAACCTTTCCGCGCCACTTTCGCGTTTGTACTAGGATGAAAATCCCGGGAGCGACAGCTGGCGACTCTGCTGGGGACTAACCTGATTCTTTCGGTTTCCCTTGTAGAGTCAATCCTAGCGCCTGTTTGGTTTTGCTTCTTTGGGTGTTTGTTTGCTGTTGTTGCATGCTTTAGTTTAGCTTTATCTGTTTTTATTTACAGTTTTATTTACAGCTTTACTTTATCGCATTTATTTACCGCTTTCAGTATTTTATTTTCCATGCATCATATTATACTGGACTGTCTGGCTGTGCTGGTTTTCATTTTTTCCGTGGGTTGGGAGTTACTGTGAGATAAGCCAACTACCCGGCTTGAGTGCACCTTAGGACTTAGAGTGGTTCCACTTTGGCTTCATGGCATCTTGCTATGTTGGTAGTAGTGAGTTCCACACCTTGACTTGCGACCTTCTCGGGAATGTATTGATACCGGAATTTTTCTGGGTTGATGCGCTACCTTGATAGTTATGTGCAGTCAGGGGACCGATCATTGAGAACCTTTGTGGAAACATCCCTCTCCAGTGATGACAGTGGCAGACCACATTTGTTGGCAAACCCACTCGCATCCGAGGGCCCACTGGGAACTCGCATAGGATGGCCTGGTTCTCTCATAGGAATTCAGTTAAAGCAAACTGTTCGTATGACGATAGTATTGTACCCTTCGGGATGAATGTACTATTGTTTCTCGAATCAGTGCTTGAAGCTGGAAACTTGTGAGGGATGCTTGTTTTTCCGGACTCAACTGAGACCTCCCTGAGTAGTACATAATGCCAAACCGCTTCCCTGATTTGGTCATGAGCCATTTCTCGGAAGTGGTGAACGTATTATTGCTATTCGGCCTCGAGAGTCCGTGATGTTGACCCGAGTAGCACACCCGTGAGATTGGGAGGGGTTTACAGGTTTGCAGGAACCCTGGTACCTTCAGCATACCCACTTTGCCTTTGGTTCAGTTTTGTGATCTGGATTTCTGTTCTTAAGTTATGGACTCCGGATCAGAGGAATAATTATTGTGATATCTGGATTTTGAAACCTGGCACCGACACCTGATTATATGATCGGCACATCACAGACACTTCACTGATCACATGCCTTGTCTTGCATAAGCATCATATCATCATTAATCATTTTGTGTTCTTTTTATTCCCAGGGTTCATTACTTCCTAGGTCCTGGTCATATTTTCTACTTCAGCATGGAGATTCCGAGGAAGAGAAATGTTCATTATACTTTCCCGCAGCCAGAGACAGAGAGTGTTCAGGGTTTGATTAGCTTGATGGGTGACCGAGTCCTTGATGATTTCAGGAAAGAGTATGGCAAGATACTGAATTATGTGAGCAAGCCCACAGTCGACCAGAAGGATAGCTTGCATTCTTTGTTGCAGTTCTATGATCCACAGCTGAGGGTCTTTGTTTTTCCTGATTATATTCTGGCACCTACATTAGAGGAGGTTTCTAGCATGCTGAGTGTTCCTGTTAAGGAGGGTGTACCTTACTATGTTTCGGAAAGGATCCCATCTCATGAGGATATCACTATTGCCTGTCATTTGAGTATGCCTAGACTCAAGATGGGATTAGAGGCTGGCCAAAGCAAAGGAATCCCTTTGGACTTTCTTGTTGCAGAGGCACGTGTTATGGCATCGGAAAAGAAATGGGCAGACTTCAAAGCACTGTTGGCTATGGTAGTATATGGAATCAGTTTGTTTCCCGGAGAGAAAGGACTAATTAACATGGAGGCCATTACCATCTTCGTCAAGAGAAATCCTGTTCCTACATTGCTAGCTGACTTTTATTATGGAGTTCACCACAGAAATGAAAAGAGGAAGGGGTTTGTAAATTGTTGTGCTCCCATATTCGCTGATTGGTTTGTAAGGCAACTCCCTAAATCAGGACCCTTTCAGGATTTGAAACAATCTTGGAAGTGGTCCAAAAGATTAATGGGCTTAACCTCAGCTGACATTGCTTGGGGATGCAACAGAGATTTGGTGGGCAAAGAAATGTTGGTTAGTTGTGGTAGCTTTCCAAATGTACCTTTGATGGGAAGAAAAGGTGGGATTAGCTACAATCCTATCTTGTCCAGGAAACAGTTCGGCTATCCTTTAAGAGATGTACCTTTGATCGGCGATACAAATGAGTCCTTATATTTCTCAGCAGAGGGAAACTCCAAAATGAGTATCCTAGCATCCCAAGCTTGGGAAGTTAAGGTGATGAAAGGAAAGAAAGATTTTGGAAGAGTAGATCCTAATACCTATGATCCTTTTGCCAGCTGGTTGGAGGACCGTGTGAAGATTCATCTTCTACCATTTTCTAGAGAGACGCCTCTTTACCCTAAAGAGGTGGCACCAAGAACTACGGTGCCTTTGGAGGAATATCAGAAGTTAGAAGCTTTGGTTAAGCAACTGAGGGTTGAAAATCAAGAGGCTCTCAATTCTTGTCAAGCGCTGATGATCCAGAACCGTCGATTGAAAGATAGAGTTGTGCAAGCCGAGGAGATAGTCCGTCTCAAGCAGAAGGACTTTGAAGATAGAGAGCTCTATTTCCGAAAGAAAGGTTTAGCTGAGACTCATATGACGGCCCAGCGCCGAAGAGAGAAGAAGGATCTTAGTGAAGCCAATGAAGCTGTTACTTTATGGCAAGAGAAATGGGACGAGAATATGAAGAAACAAAAGGAGTTGGACGCCAAGCACAAACAGGAAGTCAAAAGCCTTCAGGATTCTTTAGATGGGCAGAAAGAGCTTCTCAGGAAAGCTTATTATCAAGAGGAAGATCGTATCCGGCGTGTAACAGAAAGCCAGCAGGCACTGAAGGAAGCTCAAAAGGAGATTGAAGTCTTGAAGTTGAAAGCTGAGGTGAAAAGGTCAAAGGCCGAGTCGAGTCAAAGCAAGGAGAGTGAAGCAACATTTCTACAGCAGATCGAGGAGTTAAACGCTTCTTCTGATACGAGAGATCTCCTCATTCAGAAGCTCATCCAGGAGCCCAGTCATCCAGATGTGGTTCAACTGTTCTAGAGCGTCAAATGCCTTAGCTGGAGATTGAAAGATATAGAGTTCCCTAGTGTTTAATTTCATATTGTTGTACTTGGATTACCCACAGGCTTGTTGTGGGATTCCTTATATGTGATGTACTTTTGTTATTGTGATTGGCACCCTTCGGGGACTTTGCATTTTCAAACTCCAGTTTATATGATTGATTTGTTCCGGATTTCTTGTTCGTTATTTGCACCAACACGGGAAATGAGCACCAATTCTCCACAGCCGTCATTATGTCTGAATATTATTTGGGTCTTCTTCCCAATTCTTATCTTCTTAATGCCAGGACCGGACACAGGAAAATACTCGGGAATAAAAGGAACATATTGCATTGCATACACATCATTTGCATTTTGTCTTTGTCTTTGCAGGTCTTTCTTCGAGATGTCTAATTTATCTGTGTTCATCAGGCAAAGATTGCGAGGGCCGCCAAGACCCGGTACATTCGACAAAATATTCCTCATCGGTACGCGACCCGCAGTAATCAAAGAACAGCAATGGACGCCATGCAGACAGAACTCAACGATGTCCGTACCAAGATGGCAGAATTTGTGACTCTGATGCAGGGGATGGCCCAGGGGCAGCAGGAGCTGAGAAATGCAATTCAAGGGTTAACTCCTCCTAACACTAATGCTCAGGCAACTACTTCCGGCGGACTAGGGGCTCCTCCCAACACTAACAACGGTACAGGTGGACCTCATGTTCCAGATCCAGCTATGGCTACGTATGTTCCTGTGCAGGACAGACAGGAAGACCAATTCCAGTACTTCAACAATGATATGGGTTTCGGCGGTGACGGAAATCTCAACGACTTCTTGGTGCTTGCAGAGAAGGTCAAGGCCTTAGAGTGCAAAGATACTTTGGGGATTGACGTGTCAGATATGGGTTTAGTGCCTGGGGTGGTTATTCCACACAAGTTCAGGCCACCAGCATTCGATAAATACAACGGCAACTCTTGCCCGAAAACTCACTTACAAGCCTTCTACAGGAAGATTGCGGCCCACACGCGAGACGAGAAACTATGGATGTACTATTTCCAGGATAGCCTTTCTGGAGGGTCCTTGGAGTGGTACATGAAGTTGGAAAGAAGTTCTATCAGAAGCTGGAAGGATTTGGGAGAGGCCTTCCTCAGACAATATCAATACAACATTGACATGGAACCTAGCCGTACTCAGCTTCAAAGCTTGACACAGAGGAGTTCGGAGAGCTTCAAAGACTATGCACAGAGGTGGCGTGAGGTGGCCGCCCGAGTGCAACCACCGTTACTGGAAAGAGAGATGGTCGATCTTTTCCTGAATACCCTCCCAGGGCATTTCATGGAAAGGTTGGCTGGTTGTTCCTCAAGTGGCTTCTCGGATATTATCTTGACTGGAGAAAGAATCGAAAGCTGGCTCAAACAGGGGAAGATTCAAAATGGAAGCGCTTCAGTATCTGGCATCAAGAAACCCTTTGTGAAAAGGAGGGAAGGAGAAACAGGAGCAGTATACGCGCAGAGAGGAATGATGCACCAAGGATATTATCAGCAAGTGGCCCCCGTCACTATTTCAACTCCTCCAGTTCAACAACGGATTCAGCCTCCACAGCCGCAACGCTCACAGGGGTACCAGCCAAGACCCCCTCGTCCGTACTACTCCCAGAGGGTGAAGGATAGACATATTGAGGCTCCACCAATGTCTTACTCCCAACTGTTGAAGAATCTCCTGCAGCTTCAAATGATTCAGCTCCGTACCTTGCAACCCCCGAGGCCAGGCCAAATTCCTGAAGGTTATGATACAAATGCTAGATGCGAGTTTCATTCTGGAGCTCCCGGCCATAGTACTGAGAATTGCAAAGCATTGAAGCATGTTGTTCAGGACTTGTTGGATTCCAAAGCGATCAATTTCGCTCCCTCTCCTAATGTGCTGGAAAATCCCATGCCTCCTCATAGGGGCACGGTTGGTGCAATTGGTGAAGGGGAGAAATTGAATTTGGTGGATAATGTCGACGACTTGCAAACTTCATTGGTTGCCATCAAGGTTTGCTTGTTGAAGAAAGGTATTTTCCCCGGATGCGAGGATGATTGTTCAGAATGCACAGAAGCTACCAACGGTTGCAAACGATTGAAGGCCGGAATTCAAGGTATGATTGATGAAGGAGTGCTACAATTTGACAAGATCGTGAAAGAAAGTGAAGTATCTACAGTGACTATCTTTTATGATCCATCCCAAGTTCCTTCGCGTGCCAGAGCGGCGCCAATAACTATTACTACTGCTGGACCCATAATGTACTAAAGTGACAGAGCAGTTCCTTGGAACTATGGTGGCGAAGTGTATTGCAATGGCCAGAGACAAGAGTTGGCCACGACTAGTATAACCCCAGCTCAAGTAGAGAATGTTGGAGTAGGGGGTTTTACTAGAAGCGGAAGATTGTTTGCGCCGGAAGCACTAAGAAGCAATGTGATACCACCCAGGGATACTGTCGAAGCCCAAGCTAGAGCCAAGGGAAAGCAACCAGTAGTTACCAATGATCCAACTCCATCAGCTGATCCAGATCTCACCTTTGATAAGGAAGCCGAAGAATTCCTGAGGATCATCAAGAAGAGTGACTATAAGATTGTAGATCATTTGCAGCAGACGCCGTCAAAGATCTCCATCTTATCATTACTCATGTGTTCGGATTCTCATAGGAAGGCCCTTTTAAATATTCTGAACAAGGCATACGTGCCTCAGGATATTTCTGTAAACCAGTTAGAAACAGTGGTGTCCAGCGTTAATGCCAGTCATGGATTGGGTTTCACAGACTTGGACTTAACTTCTGATGGGCGTGCTCACAATCGGGCATTGCATATTTCTCTGGAATGCAAGGGTGCAGTGCTCTCCCATGTGCTGGTGGATACTGGTTCATCTCTGAATGTCTTGCCTAAGAAGGCATTGATGAAGCTAGACTATGATGGAGTGGTGCTAAAGCCCAGTGATTTAGTAGTCCGAGCATTTGATGGATCAAGAAGATCGGTATTTGGAGAGGTGGAGTTACCTATCAAGGTAGGTCCACAAGTCTTCAATACCACGTTTTACGTGATGGATATCCAGCCGGCATATAGTTGTTTACTTGGAAGGCCCTGGATACACTCGGCAGGAGCGGTTTCTTCTACCCTTCATCAGAAATTAAAGTTCGTCTGGGAAGGTCAAGTTGTGACAGTTAGCGGGGAAGAAGATATCTTCGTCAGTCATCTAGCCTCATTCAAATATGTGGAGATGGATGGCGAAATAGTCGAAACCCCATGTCAAGCTTTCGAGCCTTTGAAGTCCGAGCAAGCATCCGCTGTAGCAACTTCTCCTGAGGTGCCGAAGAAGGGGGTGTCCATAGCCTCTTATAAACAAGCGCGTGAATTAGTAGAATCTGGAGTGCGAGAAGGCTGGGGCAGCCCAGTCGAATTGCCAGAGAAGAAAGACATGTTCGGGATTGGTTATCACCCTGGGGGATCTTCGTCTGAAACAAGTGCAAAAGGTTGTCAGAGTCCGGTCACTTTCACAAGTGCAGGAGTGATAGACTACGGAAATATCAGCGCAGTGCAGGATGAAGCTGTTGATAGTGACTGTGATTTGGATGAATGGATTAGGCCTGCCGTCCCAGGAGCTCAACCTAGCAACTGGACGTCAGAAAGGCTCATTTCAGTAACATCTTTTGAAGAGTAATGTTTTTGTTTTTGTTTTCCTGTATTAAAGCACTATGTCTTGCCCGGGGCATAGTGGCTCTTTGTAAGGGTTCATTTGTTCATTAACACAATCATTAATAAAATTGACGTTTCACATTCATTTCATGTTGTTCTCTGTCTTTCATTTTTTACTTTTGTTTTTCAAAAAGAAAGAAAAGTTTTTAAAGTGGCAATGTTTCTCATTTTCTCAAGTTGTTGCTAAAGCCTTGCATGAATCATCATGCATGCAGGTGCTCGTCACCGGATCTTATCAATGACGACCCTGTTATGGCTAAGTATGACTTCGACAATCCAATTTATCAAGCCGATGAGGAAGGTGAAGAGGATTGTGATTTACCCGAAGAATTGGCCAGACTGCTCAAACAGGAAGAGAAGATGATTCAGCCGCATGAGGAAGATGTTGAAGTGATAAACTTGGGTACTGAAGAGGACAAGAAAGAAGTCAAGATCGGAGCTGCATTAGAAGAATCTGTCAAGACTCGTTTGATGGCTATGCTTCGAGAATACATTGACGTCTTCGCATGGTCCTACCAAGATATGCCTGGTTTAGACACTGATATTGTGGTACACAAGCTACCTCTCAGAGAAGGTTGTCTTCCGGTAAAGCAGAAGTTGAGGCGCACGCGTCCAGACATGGCAATCAAAATAAAAGAAGAAGTGCAAAAACAGTTTGATGCTGGCTTCTTGGCCGTGACTAGTTATCCTCCATGGGTTGCTAATATTGTGCCGGTTCCTAAAAAAGATGGCAAAGTCAGAATGTGTGTGGATTACAGGGATTTGAATAGGGCTAGCCCCAAAGATGATTTCCCTCTACCTCACATAGATGTACTTGTCGATAATACTGCTCAGTTTTCCGTGTTCTCTTTCATGGACGGATTCTCAGGCTATAATCAAATTAAGATGGCTCCCGAGGATATGGAAAAGACAACTTTCATCACTCCTTGGGGCACCTTTTGTTACAAGGTCATGCCGTTTGGTTTAAAGAATGCAGGAGCTACCTATCAACGGGCAATGGTGACGTTGTTTCACGACATGATCCATCATGAAATTGAGGTTTATGTTGATGACATGATAGCAAAGTCCCAGACGGAAGAAGAACACTTGGTCAACCTATCAAAATTGTTTGACAGGCTTCGAAAGTTCAGACTGAGGTTAAATCCGAATAAATGCACCTTCGGGGTTCGTTCTGGCAAGTTGCTCGGCTTCATTGTTAGTGAACGAGGAATTGAGGTTGACCCGGCCAAAGTGAAAGCAATCCAGGAAATGCCTGAGCCGAAGACTGAAAAGCAAGTGCGTGGCTTCTTAGGGAGACTAAACTACATTGCACGGTTTATTTCTCACCTAACGGCCACGTGCGAGCCCATCTTCAAGCTTCTGAGGAAGAATCAGGCCATTAAATGGAATGAAGACTGTCAGCGGGCCTTCGACCGAATCAAAGAATATTTGTTGGAGCCACCAATTCTTATGCCTCCAGTGCCAGGGAGACCTCTGATTATGTATCTCACTGTGCTGGAAGGATCAATGGGATGTGTACTGGGTCAGCAGGACGAGTCTGGTCGAAAAGAGCACGCCATTTATTACCTTAGCAAAAAGTTTACCGATTGTGAGACAAGATACTCACTACTCGAGAAAACTTGCTGCGCTTTGGCATGGGCTGCTCGCCGACTAAGACAGTACATGCTAACTCACACTACTCTCCTAATTTCCAAGATGGATCCTGTAAAATACATCTTTGAGAAGCCGGCTTTGACAGGAAGAGTGGCCCGTTGGCAGATGATACTCACGGAGTATGACATACAATACACTTCACAAAAAGCAATCAAGGGGAGTGTGTTGTCAGAATACTTGGCCCAGCAGCCGATTGATGATTACCAACCCATGAGGTTTGAGTTTCCGGATGAGGACATCATGTTCCTCAAGTCGAAAGACCATGAAGAACCACTTCCGGAGGAGGGGCCCGACCCTGAATCCAGATGGAAGTTGATGTTTGACGGAGCTGTAAACATGAATGGGAGTGGAGTAGGTGCCGTTATTATTTCACCAGAAGGAGTCCACACACCTCTCGCCGCTCGGTTGACCTTTGAGTGCACTAACAACGAGGCAGAGTATGAAGCTTGCATCATGGGGATCGAAGAGGCAATAGACTTGCGAGTCAAGAACCTTGAGATCTTTGGAGATTCTGCTTTGGTGGTGAATCAAGTCAATGGCAAATGGCTAGTTCATCAAGCTCGTTTGACTCCTTATCGAGATTATGTCAGGAGGTTGTTAACCTTCTTTACCAAAGTAAAGCTGAGTTATGTTCCTAGAGACGAAAACCAGTTCGCCGATGCTCTCGCGACTTTATCATCCATGATTAAAGTGTGCCGAGAGAATTTCGTGCCTCGAATTTCGATCTCTCGTCTTGAAAGACCGGCTTATGTCTTCGCAGTTGGTGATGGTGAAGATGACAAGCCTTGGTACCACGACATCAAACAATTCCTGAAAGCTCAAGAATACCCGGCTGGGACATCCAGTAAAGATAAGAAAACTCTTAGAAGACTGGCGGGAGGTTTCTTCTTGAATCAGGATGGTGTGCTATACAAACGAAACTTTGACATGGTGCTGCTCAGGTGTGTGGACAGACATGAGGCAGACCTGTTAATGCAGGAGGTTCACGAAGGCTCCTTTGGTACCCATGCTGGAGGTCATGCCATGGCCAAGAAATTATTGAGATCGGGATATTATTGGATTACCATGGAATCTGATTGTTGTAAATACTCTCGTAAGTGCCATAAGTGTCAAATTTATGCCAACAAGGTCCATGTGCCTCCGAATCCGTTGAGTGTCATGTCTTCACCATGGCCGTTCGCTATGTGGGGCATCGATATGATTGGAAAGATTGAGCCAACAGCTTCTAATGGACATCGCTTCATCCTAGTTGCTATTGATTATTTCACGAAGTGGGTCGAAGCTGCTTCCTATGCCAATGTCACTAAGCAAGTGGTCGCTCGATTTATTAAGCGGGACATCATCTGCCGGTATGGAGTCCCTGAAAGGATCATTACTGATAATGGTTCTAATCTCAACAACAAGATGATGGCTGACTTGTGTCGAGACTTCAAAATAGAACACCACAACTCTTCTCCATATCGTCCGAAGATGAATGGCGCTGTCGAGGCGGCTAATAAAAACATTAAGAAGATTGTTCAGAAGATGGTTGTGACATACAAAGACTGGCACGAGATGTTACCCTTTGCGTTGCATGGGTATAGAACATCAGTACGCACTTCAACTGGGGCAACTCCATTCTCATTGGTGTATGGTATGGAGGCAGTCTTACCAGTCGAAGTGGAAATCCCTTCCTTGAGGCTGATGATGGACATCAAGCTAGATGAAGCTGAGTGGCTCCGATCCAGATATAATCAATTGAGTCTCATTGAAGAGAACCGTCTAGCAGCTGTATGCCATGGACAGTTGTATCAGCGACGGATGAAGCAAGCTTTTGACAAGAAAGTGCGACCACAGAGGTACATACCAGGAGATTTAGTGCTGAAAAGGATTCTTCCTCCTCTCAACGATCACAGGGGCAAGTGGACACCCAACTATGAAGGACCGTTCGTGGTTAAAAAGGTTTTCTCAGGCGGAGCCTTAATGCTGACAACCATGGACGGAGAAGACTTTCCATCCCCTGTCAACGCAGACGCAGTAAGAAAATACTTCGTGTAAAAAGGACCCGCTGGATAAAAACAGAATAAAGATCCAGGCAAAAATGGGCATCCCGGCGAGCCAAAAACAGAATAAAAGGCTCGGGCAAAAGTTAGGGAAATTTTGAAAAAAATGTACACCCGCTGAGTTGAAAAGCCACATCGGACAACTCAGGCAAAAAAGGGTATCCCGGTGGATTGAAAACCCGAAAGGGCGATCCACGCAAAAGAGGGATTAACACGAACGACTGCGATCTGCGAGATCCATGACCTACCTACAGTTGAGGCTATCCTAAGGGTTGAAGATCAGTTCACTTACTTTTCTCAGGAGGCAAGAGAGCGGAACGTCTTGAAGACATACGAGTCATAACCGGGTTGATATTTGATGAGATTCATTTTTCACATTGCCAATAGGGTAGTTTGTTTTTCTTTTAGTTGTTCCCTCATTTCAGGGAATCGCTTCCTTTGTATTGCCTATTCAGGGCCACCTTTCCAAATCAATAAAGCTCAATTTCAGTCAATTGACCGTTTTGTTTTTTGTTTTTACTTTTTCATCTAGCATTGATTGATTGTGAAAACGTCTAGCATATGATAACTTGCATTGTGTTATGAACATTTGAATGCATTTCTAACTCGTGCAGGAAAATAGAAACATTTAATACAACTCTGAAAGGGTGCTGAGATACCTAGACAATGATTCATGCTATGAGCCTGGGGCAAGCAGGTCCCAAACTAATTCTCTATGTTGCAGGTACTATCGATTGTGTTCATGCAGGTACAGGTGTTGATGTTGCTAACAAAGTTAACAACAATTATCCGGGATGGGCATTCCCTTTTGTTTGAGCAGAAACAAATGTTTCCCAGGGGGTTTCCAATCATCCCCAGCCATGTGCAAGTTGAAATTTCTCCCAGCTAGACAGCAGAGAGTGGGTGCAATCCCCAAGCAGAAGTATCCGTGCAGACAGGGGCAATTCTTAACAGCGTAAAGAGTATTTTGCCTCCCCAGCAGTTGCTTCCTCAGCAGTGTCATGCCTTTGGTTCCCAGGAAGTCCTCACTTCCCCCATCAGAGTTCAAGAAGGGTCCACCTCCAGCAGGGTCTTGGCGCTCCAATCTCAAAATCCAATTTATTTTTGGCAATGGCGGCTATTCAGAGCCAGTGAATTATTAACAACTTTCCCCGTAGAGTTGTTTCCTCCTCATCAGGATGAGCCAGATCAATGCAGTGATCATCGTTTCTTCCCAGCCGAGTTATCTGGAATTACCTGCAGTCTCCTTATCAGGAGATCTTTTTGCATTGTCATTTGCATAGTCATCATTGTGTCTGCATCTTCCAAAGCGTAGCATTTCCATTATCATGGAGCATTACGCCATAAATTCAAATATATGCATGCCAGCGTGGGCCAGTTTTGAGGTATATTACATGAGACCTGTTATATCTCCCATCAGATTGATATGTTCCCCACAGAATGCAGCTTCATTTCCCAGGACGGATGCTTCTACCAAGTTTTGTTGTTATCCCCAGTTGAGTATTGTTTCAGTACAACAATCGCATTTTTTCGCGTCTCCGTTTCAGTACAACGGTCGCGTCTTGGGCTCTCGTTTAAGTACAACGATCCCGTTCCTTTCGAGTCTCCATTTAAGTACAATGGTCTCGTATTTGAGTCTTGTTTCAGTACAACAGTCTCATCTTTTCGCGTCTCCGTTTCAGTACAACGGTCGCGTCTTGGGCTCTCGTTTAAGTACAACGATCCCATTTCATTCGAGTCTCCATTTAAGTACAATGGTCTCGTATTTGAGTCTTGTTTCAGTACAACAGTCTCATCTTTTCGCGTCTCCGTTTCAGTACAACGGTCGCGTCTTGGGCTCTCGTTTAAGTACAACGATCCCATTTCATTCGAGTCTCCATTTAAGTACAATGGTCTCGTATTTGAGTCTTGTTTCAGTACAACAGTCTCATCTTTTCGCGTCTCCGTTTCAGTACAACGGTCGCGTCTTGGGCTCTCGTTTAAGTACAACGATCCCATTTCATTCGAGTCTCCATTTAAGTACAATGGTCTCGTATTTGAGTCTTGTTTCAGTACAACAGTCTCATCTTTTCGCGTCTCCATTTCAGTACAACGACCGCGTTTCAGGTTATCATTTAAGTACAATGATCCTGTTTGCTTGGGCTCTCGTTTAAGTACAACGATCCCATTTCACTCGAGTCTCCATTTAAGTACAATGGTCTCGTATTTGAGTCTTGTTTCAGTACAACAGTCTCATTTCCTTTCGCGTCTCCGTTTCAGTACAACGGTCGCGTCTCAGGTTATCATTTAAGTACAATGATCCCGTTTCATCCCGTCCTATCTTCTTTTGAGTCGGCATTCGAGGATGGCATTCTTCCCAGTATATTTCCATCTGGTTCTATTTTCGCTATCTATTCAGAGGTCAAAATCAGAAAATACATAAATATATGATGGGCAGATGGCATTTCCATCACCCTCAGTGCGCAAATTTTCAGGTCTTATTCGAGTATTCAATCACTCCATACCTTGAACGTTTAAAAGCTGTTGCAATTATCCATTCAAGTCTGCAGTTGATTGAATAGGGGCAGCTGTAATACCTCAAAATTTGCCCTCATGATTATTCCCTCTATTGGCTCATCATCTTGCATTCGTCAGCATTTCTCATCAATTCATTAACATCATAGTAGTTCATTTCGTTATTGCATAAGACATGTGATTAAGGCCCGTGGAGATTAGGGTTTCGTGCCTTGTTCGTATCAATTATGGTGTGAACTTATGGAGAATATTCACTGGTGCATCTAAGTTATTATTGAGGTGTTCAGTCAGTTTGGCTGTGGGTGAGAGTATTGACTTTTATTGACGTCTCAAGTTCTAATCCTCATCATTAAATATCTCAAGGAGAATTTGGAGTTCTAGGTTATGAGTTGAAGGGAAATTCACCAATGGAGGCCCACTGTTTCGGGATTGGGCTGGACCCTTTTGTTCGTGGGATGATGATTCGAGCTAGTGGGGATTTTAGTATGGCATCAAAGTTCTTAAAGAGGGATTGGTTTGAGGGATTTGATTCGAATTAAAGGAGAATGTGATTATTGGTTTGTTTAGAATCCATCGTACAAACATCAGTACATACCTGTACCATTTTCGTTTTTTATTTTTGACACCAATAAACTATCTAGTTCATTTTAAAACCATTTGTTAATTCACACTTCATTCTCATTTATTTTTATTATCATTCGCAAACTCTTTCCAATTGGCATTCTATGTCTAGCTTTAATTCATTCCGTTTCACAAGGGATTTTAATTAAAATGTCAGCCTTTATTCCATTTTGTCATCCAAGTTACTTCAAATGTCAAAATCGAAGCTCAATCCATAAACCAGGCCCATTCTCACCGTTTTCGTTAATCCATTAAGCTTTTGTTTACTTGTTAATCTTCATTACAAGGAAGCTCTATATTTCATTGTCTTGTACCACATTTTTTCTTTAGAGGCCCAAGAATCATTAAGTCTTCATTTTTTGCACACATTTATTTCAATCATTTTTGATCCATTGTCTTAACCCAAGAATTTTCTCATTTTTGCACTAATACCACATAGCAGTTTTTAAAGGCCAACTAATTAGCGATAGAAGACTAATTCCATGGGCTAAGTCAAGTTACTCAAAGTTATTAATCTTCACTTCAAATTGTGATTGAGAAACAACTTTACAAAGAGAGAGCATATGGCAATAAAGTTCATCAATAAGGTTTATACAATGCCAAGTTTTCTACAATACGGAAAAAGTAAGAAAAGGGTGACAAAATGAAAAGCAATGCAATCTAGCCAAAGAATCAGAAAGCTAGCTACAAAGAAATAAGCTGAAAAAAGGTCAACAAAAAAAGTTGCCCTTCACTAATCTCCAGCTTTTGCGTCAAACAACCATAATTGAATCTGTTTTCTCTATCTGCAACTCACATCCAAGATTCTTTTGAATGTTTGTCCTTCACCTCCAATGACACCCTTCGTCAACCGCAGATAGCCTTCATCAGTTTCAACTTGGATTCATCTGCATAAAGTCATAACAGAGCTTAATAGAGAAAAACAGAAGCAGGAAAAGCGAAAAATAATAATAACTTAAGAGAAAAAGCATGGCTGGATCTGTTCACTGTCTTCAGCAATGGATTGCAGGGTTAACCCTTCATCAACTCTTCATAAACGACTTTCTGTCTCCTCTGTTGCCGTCCCGACAACACCTCTCTTCATCAATCTATCAGCCTGCACCAATAACAATCCTCATCATTTAATTATTACATCAGGGTCTAGCCTGTGTATCAGTGTACCATAACGGAGTTTGAAGGGAGTGGAAAGTAAAAGGAAAATAGGAGAAGTGAGAGGAACAAGAGTGAAAATCAGAAACCAAAATCACAATGGGAATTCAAAGCAGAATAACCAACCCTCAATTTCAGTTATAAATTCTAACTTCCTAGCAGTGTGTTAACTAACTTCCAAACTTCAATCACAGCATAACTAACTTGTAACTGTTTCCTTAACAGAAGAATAACAAACTAGTTTCTAGAAAACTCTAGAACTCACCAGAAAATTCCAGACAAAGCTAGAAGATCAGTTCCTATAAATGGAAGCTCTGGTTCTTCAATTAGTTTTTTGGCTTACACTTTCAGTCCCTTCTACCCTTTCAATCTTCTTATTCTTTCTCTCCCTCAAACCATTTCAATTTTCTTGGTACCTTGATCTCACTTCTGAATTCACCTTCAAGCCTCACCACTAATACTCAACTCTTCAAACTCTTCTTCTCCATCATCATCCTCAAACGATAGCCTGTAACAATGAACTATCAGTTCATACACAAAAACAGATAAACAGAAGTGAATTGAGTTCGAAGAGTTCGAAGACCTTGTCTCCCTCAAGCTTCGGTTACATCCGTGGATAACATTATAGCCCTTGCAAGTGAGAGGAGATTCGTGATCTGCCTTTAATCAGTGATCATACGGCTTTTGTGGCTGCCACCGAAACTGTCACGGAATCGACAATCTTCTGTGATTTGTGTTGTTCATCCCTGTCTGTGATCAGCATTCACCAGCTTTCATTGGTCCTTTGGCAACCTTATGGTATCGGTAATCAAGAGCGGGCCCGGCATCTCCGTGAATTAACCTGCAAAGATTCAGTGGAGTCATGAAGAGAATTTCGTCAATCGTCAAGACATGAGTTGTGAATAAGAATACGCGGAAGAAGAAGAAGAGAGTTCAAGCTTACCTGAAGCGTCACGGATTTCTCAATCGCTTGTATCATCCATCGGAGTTTTGTCACTTCCAGGTACGAATTTGATCCTAGAATATAATTTCTCGTTGTGATTCTGAACCTGGCTTGCGTGTTTCCTTGCTTCGCTTGAGTTTTGATTTCGGATTGAGGCCGGTTGAGGTTAGGTTAGGTTTATTGTTAGCGACGGAGAAAATCCAATTTAGGGATTTAGGGTTTTGGTGTGAATTGAAAGGACGAAGAACAGGACGAGGGTGTTGGTTAATGTGAGCGTGAAAGAGTGATTTCGTGAAGGAGAAAGGCTGTGGTGGCGAACTCGAAGAAGAAGAAGACGAATGGAGTGAGGGAGGCGATGAGGGTGGCGAAGAAGGGAGGTCCGGTTGGTGATGGTGGTGAGGGTTTCGAAAGTGAGGAAGAAGATGAAGCCGAGAGAGAGCTGCGGCGGCTTTTGTGAGAAGAAAAGGAAGAAGTGGATTAACATTAGGGTTCTGAGTTCTTTTGTGTTTATAAAATTGGTTTATTAATTTAATTAAGTTACTTTAATGTATAATTCAACCATTAACAAGAATTAATCCTATTTAATGGTAATTACCCACTTTAATTCACATATTGTTTCTTCCCATAATCCACTGTCTGTTTCTATGCCCAAGATGGAAAGGGTTTGAATCTTTATGACCCAAATTCTTGCTATTAGCACCCCATACAATGGCCCATTAAGAAAACAGTCTAAAAAATATGTTGTATGCACCCCCTCACAACCTGCGCATGGGCCTATTTATTTTTCTATTAACACCCCTTCATTCTGAGCCCATTAAGAAAAACATTAGGAAAGTCACTAAGTCTACCCCCCCTTTAGTTTTCTTTAGATTTTATTTTTGTTAATATCTTAGTTAGAAAATAATTCCATAAAAATAGAAAAATGATTAGAAAAATTCCATAAAAATTTAATTAGTTTTTAATTCCAGTTAGAAATTTTTGACATTTTTATTTTCTGAATTTGGCATTATTTTCAATTTAATTCTGAATTTTCTTTTAATTAGCTTTGTTGAATTTCCTTTAATTGTGCTTGAATTTTTGTTCATTTTATTTTTATAACTTCCAATAAGATTTTTGAGCCATTTTTTTTTTGTAATTAGAGGACTCATAGTAATACTTAGAGTTTTTTTTATGGAATTTTTAGATGCTTTTATCTTAGGTTTTGGTGATATAATCCTTAGGAATTAGTAGTTAACTCTTAGCTTAAAATAATTAGTTGTTAGGCATAGTAAAATAAGTTTTTTTAGGACCCCCCTTAATATAATATTTTAGATAATATTAGGACCTTACAATTTAATTTTTATGATTTTTCTAGGAGTTTTAGTATTTTGTAGAATATTAGTTTTTAAGCCTAGTTAGGCATAATTCCATTAGATTAGGCCATTAAAAAAATGTAGTTCAATAAAGAAAAAATAATAATAATAGTTTAGATTAGATTTAGCATTTAAATTTAATATTAGACTTAGGTTTAGTTTAATTTGTTTTAGGATGAATATTAAGTTTGACCTAGATTTAGAACTTAGTATAAAATTCATTTCCATATAGAAATAGAATAAATAAATAAGACTATTTATTATTCATGCCTTTAAGGCATTTTTAGAATATTATTTCTCATAGTTGATTTCATTGTTTTGCCTTATTTTTATTGTTACAACTTGTATAGGCTTCCCATTTGTTCTTAGAATCAACTTAACTTCATTAAGAAGTAAGTTGAATTCTAGTAGTTCTAAGTTTCCATTAGGAGTAGAAAGCCTCATTAACCATTAGGATTGCTTTGTAAATACATAACAAAATTAGGATTGAGTCTTAGTCCCTTAGATTTTTCCTTTTATCAACTTGAGTCATTCTTTCTTATCTTCAAACAAAATCAAAAACACTTAACAAATAAATGAAAGGATTCCTTGTGTATAGCCTTATTCCATGAAGCATTTGCATTCATTCCATCTTGGAGTGGTGTAAGCTTGTTTATCATGATGCACAAGTCTCATCAAGGAGTTGTTCACAAAGAAAACTTAAAAGACACTTCTTCACAAAAGCAACAAAAACACTTAATAAAGTTCAACAAGCTAGTGAACTTAAACCCTAATCCTAGGAAGCCAGTCTTGGATAAATTCTCCTTGCTGGGTAGGCTTGTTCTATTATTCCATCTTGGAATGTAGAGTCAAGTGTACATTCCATGGAAAAGAGTTTGAATTCACTTCCTTGTGCCAAATTCATACAAAACTCATAAAAGCCAAAAACAAACAATAACCGACTATCCTGCGGGAACTTCTCTTCTCATCTCATTCATTCACAACGCGAACTCGCGACTACTTGTCTCGCATGCAAGACGGTTAACGCACTCGTACCAGACGAGCCTGCAACACCTGAGCATAGACATACGCAGTTCCAGCTGTAAAAAACACAAACAAATAGTTCCCGCCTAGGTTAGGCGAACTACGTCGACTCTGATCCTCATTATCCCGATGAGGTACGTAGGCAGCGGGGTAGGGCCCGTTCGAGCACATTCTTTATTTTCCCTACATTTCCCCCTTTCTTTCCATTTTCTTTTTCAGTTCCTTTTTTTCATTTCATTTTTCATTCCAGTTAGCAGTTTTATTCAGCAACACTTTATTCTTCTCACCCTTTGAAATCAAGCAAGCAAGCGTGGATCCCGTCGGGTACGGCGGACGATCTGGGGTGCTAATACCTTCCCAGTTCGTAACCGACTCCCGAACTCAGATCTTTGGTTCGCAAGGCCTTGTCCTTTCCTTCTTCCTCAGGTTTGTGCAACATTACCTTTCCCATTCCTTTGGGATAAAAATGTCTGGCTGGCGACTCTAACCTTTCCGCGCCACTTTCGCGTTTGTACTAGGATGAAAATCCCGGGAGCGACAAGTATAACATACCATAATCACATGTGCCATTCACATACATCAGACTTCTCTTCACTTGGTTGATGTGAATCACTTTAGGTTCAGTTTGGTATCTAGCACATACACCTACAACAAATGCAATATCATGCCTGCTTGTTGTGATATATAATAAGCTGCCTATCATACTTCTGTAAAGACTTTGATCTACATTCACACCCTTTTCATATTTAGATAACTTCAGATGAGTAGGAGCAGGCATCCTTTTGTGAGTGGAATTATCTGTAATACCTCAAAATTTGCCCGCATTCTTTTTATCTTAATTGGCTCGTCGTATCGCATTCATCTGCATTGTTCATCATTCCATTAGCAGTATGCTTATGCATTTCATTGTTTTCTCAAGGCATGAGATCAGTGTCCTCTAAGAGCCAGGCTATTCCATAAGGTTGTTCCATGGATTATGGAATTAGGGTTGCACAGACCATGATAAATTCAAATGCATCATCAAGAGCTGGTCTAATTCCAATGAAGGTCTTGAATCTCACTTCTCAGGTCGTGTTCTAGTATTTCCAAGACAATGTTAATATGAACATTCTTGGCCTATCAATTTAAGAAAGTCAGGCAGGTTATTTATTCGAGATTGGAGGTTTGATTCGCTTTCAATAGGATTCAAGATTGGATTAAGTGATTATCAATTAATTTCGCTTTGTGCGGGGGTAATAGTTGACTGGTATTCTTCAATGATGGACTCAAAGTATTAATTCATCATGAGTGAGAGTGCAGTATGATGAAAATTGCTTGATGAGATGTTCGGATCAATGAAAGGAAGTCTAGATGGTCATAATGGAGGTTATTGTGTAATGTCAGGTGAAATTCGAACAAGGTAGAGAGAAAGTCGTAAAGTATGCTTCGTTACAAATTACCAAGGCCCATTTAAAGGAACCCATTCAATTAATTATGTTCATGTGGGCCGTTATTTTCAGTCACTAATACCTTTTCCAAAGGTCCAATTGAATCATTAAATAAAAAGGGAATAATGTGGGTTGTATTGTTATAGCATAATTAACTGTAATTCTCAATGTGGAACTTTTGAACTCAGCAAGAGATGATAATAAAAAGAAACTCTTGTTTAAAATTGGAATAAAGGTCATCTTATAATTATCATTTTCAATGGCTGGGAAAATAAAATAAAGGACCAAGAAAAGGTTTCATACTTTGAGAAAAGTTTCCTTGACATCACTGTTAATTATCATTACAGTCCAAACAAAGTGGTTCATTGAAAAAAAGAAAGCAGGAAGGAAACTAGAAGCCTAAATTTCAGGAGGCTCGAAAATAACGTTGTGTGAACAGCTCTTGTTTCTTCCAATTCAGTGAGCTCGACACTTCATCTTCGAAATGAACATCTTGATAAGGGAAGAAATGCAAAGGCTGGCTGCAAGGAATCTACAATCAGTCTCAACGAAAGCAATTAAATTGATGGAAAACGGTTATGTCAGAATTTATTAGATGAGAAGTAGAGAAAGTAACATAGAAATTCAGAAGGAAGTCGTTTACTTATCCTGTGAATCCTCGACACTCTAGCCAATCTCCATGTTACAAATCCTTCAATCATTCATCGGTTTCGAACCATGTACCGCCACTGATTTAGTAAACCTGCAAAGAGAACCACAAAAATCAATAACCATTATTTCTAGGCAAGGCTATAAATGCTAAATGCTCCCCTAAAGATATAAAGCGTCTACGGATTTTCTCCTATCGTTTTGGTGCCACTAATTTAGAGCATTCTTTGTGCAAGTTTATAGAACTGAACCAAAGACAGGATGTTGATGAAACTACTGTGCTCACGGGTGACATAAGTCATGGGCTGCACAATGATGTAAGCAAGGAATTTAAAGACCTGTGTATATCTAAACCTTCAACTTCAGATGCACCAATTGAGTACAATGTTTCACCAGTTAAAGTTGTTCAAGTTGAGAGAGACAGTTCAACAGGAAGTAAGGGATTAACTTCAAATATTGCAATTAACTTCAGAACAAAGTTTCATAAAGAAAAAACTAACAGAATTTCAGTTATGACTAACCGAAACCAAAAACCAAGTCATAATCAAATCCTAACCACATATCCATTCTAATAACTAACAAAGGGATTCCAAGACAAAGATCAAAAGCAGTTACAAGCTCATAATCACATCCTAACCGAAAATAACAAAATGCCAACAGAATTGTAACCGAATACCCGAAAATCTTCCTGAAACTTCTAGAGCTTTCTGTGAATCTCCTATAAATCAGAATCACCCTTCACATTGGCTTCTTCTTCACCATTTTTTTTTTGTAATCTTTTTCCACCATTCTGCTCTCTTCTCTTTGAATCCTCTTCTTCATCATTTTCAGAACCCTTTCCTCAGCCATTGCTCCATCATCATAGGTTCCTTCAATCGTGCCTTTCTTCTGATCTCCATGTCAATATTCATCTACCATTTTCGTTAACCTGTGAATCCATGAAAACATGGATTTAGAACCAGTTCAGACACAACAGGCCACAGTGGATCAGCAAGAATTATGCAAACGATAAAGGAAAGTAATCTGTGTATGGTGACCTGACCTGAAGCAAGTCTTCCTATCAATCTCACTCCAGAATTCTTGCCATCGATCCTTCATCAAGCTCGGTTACAAGTGGTTGCTATCGCCGTTATAACTGTAAAGTCGTAGCTACAAGAAATCACAGCATCATTACGTCACTGAATCGCCATAACAATTACCAAGCTTACCAATAACATTGAGGTGTAAAAAATGCAGAAACGAGGGAGAGAAAGGTAGAAGAAGCTTACTGAGATAACCTTGTCTTTGGCTTGCAGCCTCATCGCTCATTGTATCGCACTCCGGTTCATTGTCGTCATCCTAAGGCATTCTTCAGGGCTGGTAGCTACATATAGCGTTGTCATCTCGTCGTCCGAGTCAAGGTACATCTCCTCTAACAGTTTCGATCCCTTGTAATTTTCGTGGTTTTAATTGAAGCAGTGTTGGGGTTCGGGCAGGGTGAGTAGCATAGAGGTTTAAGTGGCGGTTGGTGGTGGCCGAAGGGTTAAGGTGGTGAGGGAGACGGAGAGAAGGCCAATAGTGCCTAGGGTTTGCGTCTTCCCCGGCGAGATACTGTTAGCATTTAGGAAAAATCTTCTGATTTGAGGAGTGGAAGAGGTTAGCTCAGGTTAATTGTTTCAATTTCGTTTCGAAATAGGAGAAGAAGACGTTGAGCAGAGTGTTGTGAGGTGGAGGGCGGACGGCGCTAGGCCCTGGTTTTGTTAAGGGAAGGAGAACCGAAGGAAGATGAAGAAGACGACGCTGGTTTTAGAGTGGGAGAGGAAAAAGGATGCCGCGGCGAAGAAGGGAGAAGGAAGAAGGACGGAGAAGACTGAAAGGGAGGCTGCGGCGGCGGTTCGGTGAGAGGAAGAAGATGGGGATTAGGGTTATGGATTTTGGATTCTTTTTTTTTCTTTTTAGTCTGATTGTAATAATAATTTTAATTAAATTAAGGTTTTAATTGATAATATATAAAGATTTATTTAGAGTTAATTCTTTAGTTTAATTTAAGACTTTAGGAAATTTTATATAAGTTTAATTTAATTCTGTTCTTAATTAAGGTTTTAAAAAAAAAACTCTATCATAAGATTATTAAAATTTCTTTCTTCTTTTTAAATTAAGATGTTTAGAATATTAAGTGGATAATCATAGTTTTAGTTTAAGGTCTCAAATTAGAATTTTATATTGATAATCATAAGTTTAGATTTTTTTTAAAAATATTATATTTAAGATGAGTTTAATTCTGTTAAATTAAAATTATTAGAAATTTTATCATAAGGATTAGTTTAATTTTGATTTTAGGAAAACATTATTATAAGTTAATGGTTTAATTGATTTCCTTAATTAAGAATTTTATAAAAGAAACATTAGTTTAGGGTTAGTTTAATTCTATTTTCTTAAATTAAGATTTTTTTTTTTTAGAAAATATTTTTATAATATTAATTTAATAAGTTAGTTTAGATTATTCTTTTTAATTAAGACTTTAGAAATTTTATCATAAGCTTAATTTAATTAGTTTTCTTTAATTAAGAATTTTATAAAAGAAGTATTAGTTTAGTATTAGTTTAATTCTTTTTCTTTAATTAAGTTTTTAGAAATAATAATAGTCTAGTTTAAGGTTAGGCTATTTCTTGTTTTTATTAATTAGTTCATTTCTTTAAGTTAATTAAGAAATATGTGTTAAAAATATGTTTAAGTTAAAAAATACTGTTATCAGCACCCCCTTTATGAGCCCAAGAAAAAACAACATAAAATAACTGCTGTTTGTACCCCCTTTCAAAGGCCTGTATCAAAAGCAACTAAGGAAAATGCTTCCTGAACCCCCATTCTCACTTCTTTTAGATTTTTATTTTATTTAGGCATAGTTTAGAAATAAATCCCAAAAAAATAGGAAAAAGCATTAGGAAATTCTATAAAAATTAAGGTAGCTTAATAAATCAATTTAGAAATTTGAGATGTTTTTATTTTCTGGAATTTGTTTATTTTTGAATTAATTCTGAATTTTTCTTTTATTTAGCTTTATTTAATTTCTTCTTAATTGTGCTGAATTTTGTTTATTTTATTTAAGTAATTTCCAATAACTTTTTTGAGCTATTCCTTTTTCTATAATTGAAAGACCCATGATAGTTCTTAGGATATTTTTAGTGAATTTTTAAGAATCTTTTATCATAGGTTTTAGTGGAAAATCCTTAGGAAATAATAATTAAATCTTAGCTGAAATTAAATAATGTTTAGGCATAGAAAAAAAATAAGTATTCTTAGAATCCCTCTTAGTATAAGATTAGAGATGATATTAGGATCCCACAATTTAATTTTTATAATTTTTCTAGGAGTTTTAGTATTTTTGTAGAATATTAGTTTTAAGCCTAGTTAGACATAATTCCCATTAGATTTAGGCCATTAGAAAAATTATAGTACATCAAAAAAATAATAAAATAGTTTAGTTTAAGTTTAACCCTAGAATTAATATTAGACTTAGGTTTAGTTTAATTTGTTTTAGGATGAACATTAAGTTTGGCTTAGATTTAATACTTAGGTGAATTTTCATTTCCATATAGAAATAGAATAAATAAATAAGACTATTTATTATTCATGCCTTTAAGGCATTGTTAGAATATTATTTCCCATATTTGATTTCATTATTTTTTTGTTTCATTTGGTTTTTACAACTTGTATAGGTTTCCCATTTGTTCCTAGAATCAACTTAGCTTCATTAAGAAGTAAGTTGAATTCTAGTAGTTTAAGTTTCCATTAGGAGTAGAAAACCTCACTAACCATTAGGACCACTTTGTAAATACATAACAAAATTAGGATTGAGTCTTAGTCCCTTAGATTTTCCCTTTTTGCAACTTGAGTCATTCTCTTCTTATCTTCAAACAAAATCCAAAAAAAACACTTAATAAATAAATGAAATGATTCCTTGTGTATAGCCTTATTCCATGAAACACTTGCATTCATTCCATCTTGGAGTGGTGTAAGCTTGTTTATCATGATGCACAAGTCTCATCAAGGAGTTGTTCACAAAGAAAGCTTAAAAGACATTTCTTCACAAAAGCAACAAAAACACTTAATAAAGTTCAACAAGCCAGTGAACTTAAACCCTAATCCTAGGAAACCAGCCTTGGATAAATTCTCCTTGCTGGGTATGCTTGTTCTATTATTCCATCTTGGAATGTAGAGTCAAGTATACATTCCATGGAAAAGAGTTTGAATTCACTTCCTTGTGTCAAATTCATATAAAACACATAAAAGCCAAAAAACAAACAATAAACGACTATCCTGCGGGAACTTCTCTTTCTCATCTCATTCACTCACAACGCGAACTCGCAACTACTTGTCTCGCATGCAAGACGGTAAACGCACTCGTACCAGACGAGCCTGCAACACCTGAGCATAGACATACGCAGTTCCAGCTGTAAAAAACACAAACAAATAGTTCCTGCCTAGGTTAGGCGAACTACGTCGACTCTGATCCTCATTATCCCGATGAGGTACGTAGGCAGCGGGGTAGGGCCCGTTCGAGCACACTCTTTATTTTCCCTACATTTCCCCATTCTTTTTTTTTCCATTCTCTTTTCTTATTCCTTTTCTCATTTCAGTTCCATTCCAGTAGCAGTTCATTTGTTCAGCAGCAGTTGTATTATTTTACCCTTTGAAACAAAGCAAGCAAGCGTGGATCCCGTCGGGTACGACGGACGGATTGGGGTGCTAGTACCTTCTCAATTCGTAACCGACTCCCGTATCCAGATCTTTGGTTCGCAAGGCCTCGTCCTTTTCCTTCTTCCTTAGGTTTGTGCAACATTACCTTTCCCATTCATTCGGGATAAAAATGTCTGGCTGGCGACTCTAACCTTTCCGCGCCACTTTCGCGTTTGTACTAGGATGAAAATCCCGGGAGCGACAGCTGGCGACTCTGCTGGGGACTAACCTGATTCTTCCGGTTTCCCTTGTAGAGTCAATCCTAGCGCCTGTTTAGTTTTGTTCCTTTGGGTGTTTATATGTTTGTTGCTGTGTGCTTTAGTTTAGCTTTACTGTTTATTTACAGTGTTACTTTACAGCTTTACTTTATCGCATTTATTTACCGCTTTCAGTATTTTATTTTCCATGCATCATATTATACTGGACTGTCTGGCTGTGCTGGTTTTCATTTTTTCTGTGGGATGGGAGTTACTGTGAGATAAGCCAACTACCCGGCTTGAGTGCACCCTAGGACTTAGAGTGGTTCCACTTTGGCTTCATGGCATCTTGCTATGTTGGTAGTAGTGAGTTCCACACCTTGACTTGCGACCTTCTCGGGAATGTATTGATACCGGAATCTTTCTGGGTTGATGCGCTACCTTGATAGTTATGTGCAGTCAGGGGACCGATCATTGAGAACCTTTGTGGAAACATCCCTCTCCAGTGATGACAGTGGCAGACCACATTTGTTGGCAAACCCACTCGCATCCGAGGGCCCACTGGGAACTCGCATAGGATGGCCTGGTTCTCTCATAGGAATTCAGTTAAAGCAAACTGATCGTATGACGATAGTATTGTACCCTTCGGGATGAATGTACTATTGTTTCTCGACTCAGTGCTTGAAGCTGGAGACTTGTGAGGGATGCTTGTTTTTCCGGACTCAACTGAGACCTCCCTGAGTAGTACATAATGCCAAACCGATTCCCTGATTTGGTCATGAGCCATTTCTCGGAAGTGGTGAACGTATTATTGCTATTCGGCCTCGAGAGTCCGTGATGTTGACCCGAGTAGCACACCCGTGAGATTGGGAGGGGTTTACAGGTTTGCAGGAACCCTGGTACCTTCAGCATACCCACTTTGCCTTTGGTTCAGTTTTGTGATCTGGATTTCTGTTCTTAAGTTATGGACTCCGGATCAGAGGAATAATTATTGTGATATCTGGATTTTGAAACCTGGCACCGACACCTGATTATATGATTGGCACATCACAGACACTTCACTGATCACATGCCTTGTCTTGCATAAGCATCATATCATCATTAATCATTTTGTGTTCTTTTTATTCCCAGGGTTCATTACTTCCTAGGTCCTGGTCATATTTTCTACTTTAGCATGGAGATTCCGAGGAAGAGAAATGTTCATTATACTTTCCCGCAGCCAGAGACAGAGAGTGTTCAGGGTTTGATTAGCTTGATGGGTGACCGAGTCCTTGATGATTTCAGGAGAGAGTACGGCAGGATACTGAATTATGTGAGCAAGCCCACAGTCGACCAGAAGGATAGCTTGCATTCTCTGCTGCAGTTTTATGATCCACAGCTGAGGGTTTTTGTTTTTCCTGATTATATTCTGGCGCCTACATTGGAGGAGGTTTCTAGCATGCTGAGTGTTCCTGTTAAGGAGGGTGTACCTTACTATGTTTCGGAGAGGATCCCATCTCATGAGGATATCACTATTGCCTGTCATTTGAGTATGCCTAGACTCAAGGTGGGATTAGAGGCTGGCCAAAGTAAAGGAATTCCTTTAGACTTTCTTGTTGCAGAGGCACGTGTTATGGCATCGGAAAAGAAATGGGCAGACTTCAAAGCACTGTTGGCTATGGTAGTATATGGAATCAGTTTGTTTCCCGGAGAGAAAGGACTAATTAACATGGAGGCCATCACCATCTTCGTCAAGAGAAATCCTGTTCCTACATTGCTAGCTGACTTTTATTATGGAGTTCACCACAGAAATGAAAAGAGGAAGGGGTTTGTAAATTGTTGTGCTCCCATATTCGCTGATTGGTTTGTAAGGCAACTCCCTAAATCAGGACCCTTTCAGGATTTGAAACAATCTTGGAAGTGGTCCAAAAGATTAATGGGCTTAACCGCAGCTGACATTGCTTGGGGATGCAACAGAGATTTGGTGGGCAAAGAAATGTTGGTTAGTTGTGGTAGTTTTCCAAATGTACCTTTGATGGGAAGAAAAGGTGGGATTAGCTACAATCCTATCTTGTCCAGGAAACAGTTCGGCTATCCTTTAAGAGATGTACCTTTGATCGGCGATGCAAATGAGTCCTTATATTTCTCAGCAGAGGGAAACTCCAAAATGAGTATCCTAGCATCCCAAGCTTGGGAAGTTAAGGTGATGAAAGGAAAGAAAGATTTTGGAAGAGTAGATCCTAATACCTATGATCCTTTTGCCAGCTGGTTGGAGGACCGTGTGAAGACTCATCTTCTACCATTTTCTAGAGAGACGCCTCTTTACCCTAAAGAGGTGGCACCAAGAACTACGGTGCCTTTGGAGGAATATCAGAAGTTAGAAGCTTTGGTTAAGCAACTGAGGGTTGAAAATCAAGAGGCTCTCAATTCTTGTCAAGCGCTGATGATCCAGAACCGTCGATTGAAAGATAGAGCTGTGCAAGCCGAGGAGATAGTCCGTCTCAAGCAGAAGGACTTTGAAGATAGAGAGCTCTATTTCCGAAAGAAAGGTTTAGCTGAGACTCATATGACGGCCCAGCGCCGAAGAGAGAAGAAGGATCTTAGTGAAGCCAATGAAGCTGTTACTTTATGGCAGGAGAAATGGGACGAAAATCTGAAGAAACAAAAGGAGTTAGATGCCAAGCACAAACAGGAAGTCAAAAGTCTTCAGGATTCTTTAGATGGGCAGAAAGAACTTCTCAGGAAAGCTTATTATCAAGAGGAAGATCGTATCCGGCGCGTAACAGAAAGCCAGCAGGCACTGAAGGAAGCTCAAAAGGAGATTGAAGACTTGAAGTTGAAAGCTGAGGTGAAAAGGTCGAAAGCCGAATCGAGTCAAAGCAAGGAGAATGAAGCAGCATTTCTACAACAGATCGAGGAGTTACACGCTTCTTCTGATACGAGGGACCTCCTCATTCAGAAGCTCATCCAGGAGCCCAGTCATCCAGATATGATTCAACTGTTCCAAAGCGTCAAATGCCTTAGCTGGAGATTGAAAGATATAGAGTTCCCTAGTGTTTAATTTCATATTGTTGTACTTGGATTACCCACAGGCTTGTTGTGGGATTCCTTATATGTGATATACTTTTGTTATTGGCACCCTTCGGGGACGTTGTATTTCCAAACTCCAGTTTATATGATTGATTTGTTCCAGATTTCTTATTTGTTATTTGCACCGACACGGGAAATGAGCACCAATTCTTCACAGCCGTCATTATGTCTGAATATTATTTGGGTCTTCTTCCCAATTCTTATCTTCTTAATGCCAGGACCGGACGCAGTAAAATACTCGAGAATAAAAGGAACACATTGCATTGCATATACATCATTTGCATTTTGTCTTTGTCTTTGCAGGTTTTTCTTCGAGATGTCTAATTTATCTGTGTTCATCAGGCAAAGATTGCGAGGGCCGCCAAGACCCGGTACATTCGACAAAATATTCCTCATCGGTACGCGACCCGCAGTAATCAAAGAACAGCAATGGACGCCATGCAGACAGAACTCAACGATGTCCGTACCAAGATGGCAGAATTTGTGACTCTGATGCAGGGGATGGCCCAGGGGCAGCAGGAGCTGAGAAATGCAATTCAAGGGTTAACTCCTCCTAACACCAATGCTCAGGCAACTACTTCCGGCGGACTAGGGGGTCCTCCCAACGCTAACAACGGTACAGCCGGACCTCCTGTTCCAGATCCAGCTATGGCTACTGATGTGAAAATAGCAAGTGTACTATTTTTCTCACTGTAGTAATAAAAGGGAAGTTCCCAGTTTGTCGATCTCAAGGATTGCTTGACGATACAGAGTTTATAGATTGTTTCAATTAGACAAAAGTCTTTGGTTTTTGTGTTGTGGTGTAATTATACTACCTATTGCAAATAAATAAAACAAGTAAAGGGTTGAACGAGATACAATTGAGAGAAGATTGCTAGGGTTAGGTGAATGAAACCTCTTGTAACAGCTATAATTTATGACGGCGTAGAGCTATTCCTGTCAGATTAATTCCGGTCCTCAAGGGTATCTATTATTAAGTCCTTAGTAATAGACCTTTGATTTTGTAACCTAATTACTATGTCCATAAACAATTAGGTTCATACTCAAGCATTCACATATCAAGAATTACCGGTCAGATAGAAAATCCCTAGTCCTAGGTTATTTTTACTATCCAAAGTTCTTATCCAGGTCAAAGAATAATTGCTGTCCAGCTTACACTATTCATAAGAATCATCATTCGTTGGTCCGACAAATAACGCATAAAGAACGGCGATAAGAACAAATTAATGTATAAGAAGAAATAGCAATACTGTCATAAACATTAATACTGTCACATTCAGAATCAGGGTCACCCCCTAGCAATAGGGGTTTAGTTACTCATAATAAAAGTAAAAACAAAGATAAACATTGTTGTCATTACAGAATTTCGTGAGGAATCAATCTTCAATCGTCGGAAAACTCTTGAACATATGAATCCTGTGATCTTCCTTGAGTCTCCAGCTCTCAAAACGCGTATATTTTCTTTCCAAAAAATGTCCATCCCTAGGAAAATTGCGGTCTGGCCTTTTAATAGCTATTCAGTTGGAAATTCCCTGAATTTGTGCTCCATACGCGTACTGCGCTGTCCCATACGCGTACTGCCTAGTTGGAAACGCGTATTGGACGTAACACAACAGATGGTACGCGTATTGGCCAGCATGTTACGCGTATTGCCCAAGTTGATACGCGTATCACCAAGTTGTTACGCGTATCACCAGAAGCTTGTATTTTGGCTGAATTTTCCTTCCCTCTGGTCCTTTGCGTATGGTACGCGTACTATGAAGGTCCATACGCGTATCAAGTAAGGTCATACGCGTATGGACAGCAAGTTCTCCAAAAATTGACTTTTTCTTCCGTTGGTTTGCTCAGGCTCGATTTCTCATCTGACGTTTGATCCCCTGAGCTTCCAAACTAGCTTTTTACCTGCTAACATACCAAAAAGTGTAAAATATCCTCAAGAAACTCATTAGTAACAACACACTTACTATCATGGAATTGAGCTTATTTCTAACGAAAAGTGCTTCAGTTTATACAGTTTACCTGATTTATTTACGGTTAAATAGTGAAATGACTAGCATAAATGGTGACTGATCACAACCCCAAACTTAGCTTGTTGCTTGTCCTCAAGTAACATCTTATTACCTTCAAAAATCATGTCACCCCAAACTTACTGTAAAACAGTTCTTACCACAATACTGCTGAAATCTTTCGCACTGGACCTCTTGATGTTTTTCAGGTTTTCTGATTCTTCCACATAGCCAACGAGCTAGAAACTCTTTCCCTCAGAAATATGACTTCACCTGTCAGCTTATATCACACTCTCACCAAGTCTCTCTGGGTTAAAGTTTTATCACTCTCAAATCACAATATGCAATATCAAATCAACAGTTTGAATAAATTCTCTCATCCTATCAACATGTACAATCACACACACTTTTTGAGGTCTTTTAGGGTTGTAACGGGGCTTGGGTTTAGGTAGGCTATGAAGGTGGAACCTAAGGTTCAGAGTACATGAATTCATTCTCTTACTAGTTTCTTTGTTATTATTCCTGTAGGGTGGTGCAATCCTCTTTTTCTTTTATTTCTAGTGAATGTAGCATCTTTCAAAAGCTGTTCTTCGCTTTTCTCTTTCATTTTTTTTTTTTTTTTTTTTTTTTTTTTTTTTTTTTTTTTTTTTAGAACATTCACTTACTACCTCTTTTGACTGCAAAGCTACCCCAAACTTAAAGGTTGCTATACCAACAGCAACCCCAAACTTAAATAGAAAAATAGATATGAAATTACTTTCTCACATACTCTGAACAGGGTAAGATAAGTCCAAGGTCATGGGTTTAGAAAAAAAAATGGGTATATCAACATTAAATGATTAAAGGCTCAACGGGGTAAAACAATGGATAATAATCATAATAATGGGATGGCTAGAAAGGCTCTAGGTGATAACAAAAATATGCCTCAGTGTGTGCATTCGTACAGTTAATAATAACAAAAGAACATACGCAAACCAAGATTGATAAAGACATACCTGATATCGCTCATATGATAATAAGTGTTTGGCTTTTTATGAACTCACCAGGACGGGTTAAGCTGACTTGTTCTATCATACCTCTGAGTTCAAAGCTCATGCTCGTGGTTCTGATGTTAATCTTAACCAGTGCGTCCAATCATAAACAACAGTATCTAACGTCAGAGGAATGAAAGGGAGGATGCCCAAGTAGTTGGTGTAAGTGATCGCGAAACCAATAGCCAGACATAATCACGTATCTAAGGAAATAAACAGAAAAATTGAGATAAACCAAATCATATTCATTAGAATTTGCCAACCCATAATAGGTGGTTACATCAGAGTAACAGAAATTAAACTACATAACTAAAAAAAAACAAAAATTAAACAAATAAAAAAAATACAAAAACAACAATCAAAGTCCACCGTCCTGCATGTCTGTATCAAAATTAATCATATCTGTCGGGTCCAAACTAGTCTGCCCTCGTGCGAATGCCGAGATAGGCGTCAATGTCTCTGTGTGGACCGACGGAGACTGCTGCTGGGGTGGTGTCTGATGCGGTGGCTGCTGCGGTGGCTGCTGCGGAATCTCTCCCCCTATCTGCACTGGCTGGTTCCACCAAGGATAGGTGAACTGGCCAAAATGAGGGGCTGGAGGCGGTCCCGAGAATCTATCTCTGAAACGCTGTGCCTCCTCCCACAGATCCGTCTGATGAGTCAGAACTCTCCCTGATAGCCCATACTGAAAACAAAAATCCTGCATCAAACAAAACTGGGACATCTGCATCCGATACTCTCTGGAGTTCTCATCAATCGGAGGAGGCTGAGTATCTGCTGCAGCTGGCTGAGCCTCCTGCTGCGGAGCACTGGTGCTTCCCTCCCTGACTCGGCAAAAATAAAACGAAAGAAAGATTCAAACCTCCCTTGGGTTGCCTCCCAAGCAGCGCTTCGTTTAACGTCGCATGGCTCGACGGGACATCTCATACTCAGAGGAGTCTAACGGATTCAATTGGCCCCCCTTCTCCGGGATTGTACGGCTTTAACCTCTGACCATTAACTTTGAAAGTGTCTCCATTCTTCTCATTTTTAAGCTCTATTGCTCCATAAGGAAGTACTTTGTTAATGACGAACGGTCCAGACCATCTTGACCTCAATTTCCCTTGGAACAACTTCAACCTGGAATTAAACAAAAGTACAAGTTGTCCCTCCCGAAATTCCTTTTTCTGTATCTTTTTATCATGCCACTTTTTTGTTTGTTCTTTGTAAATTTTGGCATTTTCATAAGCTTGATTCCTGAATTCCTCCAACTCGTGAAGTTGAAGAATTCGGGATTCACCGGCTTTAAAAAGATCACAGTTAAGGAATTTGGAGGCCCAGAAGGCTCTATGCTCGAGTTCGAGTGGTAAATGACAAGCCTTACCGTAAACTAATTGATAGGGAGACATACCTATTGGTGTTTTAAATGCAGTCCTGTATGCCCACAATGCATCATCCAGCTTTACTGACCAATCTTTCCGGGAAGCACTTACCGTCTTTTCCAAGATTTGCTTTATTTGACGGTTAGATACCTCCACTTGCCCACTCGTCTGAGGGTGATATGGTGTGGCGATCTTATGTTTTACATTATACTTCTTCAACAGATTCTCAAAGAGTTTATTTATAAAATGCGTACCTTGGTCACTAATTAAAGCCCTTGGTACCCCAAACCTAGAGAAGATGTTATGCCTCAAGAACTTCACCACCATTTTAGCATCATTAGTTGGTAATGCCACAGCTTCTACCCACTTTGACACATAATCGACCGCAACCAATATGTAATTCTTACCAAATGATGGCGGAAAGGGTCCCATAAAATCAATTCCCCAAACATCAAACAGCTCAACTTCTAGCATGGAGTTTTGTGGCATCTGATTCCGTTTTGTAATGTTACCTATTCGTTGGCACCTATCACATTCTCGGACTATATAATTTGCATCTTTGAATAGCGACGGCCAATACAAACCCGATTGGAGGACTTTTGCTGCAGTTCTATCTCCACTGAAATGTCCACCATACTCAGAATTATGACAAGCTTTCAGAATGTCGGCTTGCTCTCTTTCTGGAACACATCTTCTAATCAAACCATCCACTCCCTTTTTGTAAAGAAATGGATCATCCCATAAGTATAACCTGCAATCATAAAGAAACTTTTTCTTTTGGTGAGAATTAAAGTCATCAGGTATAACCCCACCTACCACATAATTTGCATAATCAGCAAACCATGGTATCTCTTGAACAGCAAGTATTTTCTCATCAACGAACGTGTCCTGAATAGGATGCTCCTCCTCAGTTTCTTTTATTGGGGACATGCGAGATAAGTGATCCGCGACCGTGTTCTCGCATCCCTTTTTGTCTTTGATTTCCAAATCAAACTCCTGAAGGAGGAGGATCCATCTCAAAAGTCTCGGCTTCGATTCCTGCTTAGCAAACAAATACTTTAAAGCAGCATGGTCAGTATACACAATGACTTTTGAACCAAGCAAATATGATCTAAATTTGTCAAAAGCATAAACCACGGCCAACAACTCCTTTTCGGTGGTTGCATAATTTATTTGGGCCGGGTTAAGGACATGACTAGCATAATAAATCACATGCAATAATTTGTCCTTTCTCTGTCCTAGGACAGCCCCCACAGCAAGGTCACTTGCATCACACATTATTTCGAAAGGTAATGACCAATCGGGGGCGATAACAACAGGTGCACTGATCAACCTACTCTTTAAAGTTTCGAAAGCTATCATGCAGTTTTTATCAAAATTAAATTGCTTGTCCTTGACTAGCAAATCAGTCAACGGTTTAGCGACTTTTGAGAAGTCTTTGATAAACCTGCGATAAAAACCTGCATGACCCAAAAAACTCCTTATCCCTTTTTCATTCACAGGAGGTGGAAGGTTAGCTATCACCTCCACTTTGGCTTTATCCACTTCTATTCCTTTGTGGGAAATTTTGTGTCCTAGCACAATTCCTTCCTGCACCATGAAATGACATTTCTCCCAATTGAGAATAAGGTTAGTTTCCTGACATCTTTGCAAAACAAGAGACAAGTTAGTTAAACAATTATCAAAAGAAGAACCAAACACAGAGAAATCATCCATAAACACCTCCATATACTTTTCAAGCATGTCGGAGAATATAGATGTCATACACCTCTGAAAAGTAGCTGGGGCATTGCACAGCCCAAATGGCATTCGTCTGTAAGCGAAAATACCATAAGGACATGTAAATGCCGTCTTTTCCTGATCTTCCGGGGCTACAGCAATTTGGTTGTATCCCGAATATCCATCCAGAAAGCAATAATACTTATGACCTGCAAGTCTTTCTAACATTTGATCAATAAATGGGAGAGGAAAATGGTCCTTTCTTGTTGCAGTGTTCAATCTTCTGTAATCGATGCATACTCGCCACCCTGTCACTGTGCGAGTTGGGATCAATTCATTCTTTTCATTTAGAATTACTGTGGTTCCTCCTTTCTTGGGTACCACATGCACTGGACTCACCCACGAGCTGTCAGAAATTGGGTAAATCATTCCCGAATCTAACAACTTTACAACCTCTTTCCTTACCACTTCTTTCATTGCTGGGTTTAACCTCCTCTGTGGTTGCACTACCGGTTTCTGATTATCCTCCATCAGTATCTTATGCATGCATACTGTGGGGCTAATACCTTTTAAATCCTCAATAGTCCACCCAATAGCACTCTTATGCTTCTTTAGTACCTGTATTAACTTTTCCTCATCTATGGCATTTAGCTCAGAACTGATAATAGCAGGATAATTTGTCCCAGATCCTAGAAAGACATATTTAAGATTTACCGGCAATTGTTTTAATTCAAAATTTATACCTGGTTTACTTACCTTTTCATTTTCTAATTCTGGTGAAGATCTCAGGTCCTCCCACCGACGTGGTTTGGGTTTCTTCCAAAGAGGTTGTGTATCTAGCATGGCGAGCACTTCTTTTTCTTTTTCATCATCATTCTCTTCAATCTCTCTGACTGACAGACTCAGAACTCTTTCCAATGGTAATTCAGGAAACTTTCTTTGCATTGTGCTCGTCACTATTTGATCAATTACTTCAACAGAGTGGTTTGTACACATTTCCTCTTTATGTTTCATAGTATGGTGGACATCAATTTTGAGCTCTTCATCATATACCTTTAAGGTTAAGGTACCTCCCTCCATGTCTATCAAGCATCTACCTGTTTCTAAGAACGGTCTTCCCAGAATCAGAGGTATCTCTTCATCTTCTGGCATTTCCAAAATTACAAAATCAACAGGAAAAACAAATTTATCAACTTTGACCAGAACATCCTCAACTACCCCATAAGGTCTCTTCACTGAGTGGTCAGCAAACTGAAGTGTCATTCTGGTATCCTGAACATTGCCAATTCCCAGCTTCCTGTAAATAGACAAAGGCATAAGGCTAATGCTAGCACCCAAATCAATCAGCGCCCTTTTAAAAGACCTATCTCCAATGGTACACGGGATGGTCACAGACCCTCTATCTGGCTTCTTTACTGGAATCTTCATACCCTGCAAAATAGCACTACAAGTTTCAGTTAATATAACAGGGTCAGCGTCAGTGTTGCGCTTCTTGGAGATGATGTCTTTCATGAACTTCGCATAGATAGGCATCTGCTCGAGTGCTTCAGAGAATGGAATATTGATTTCTAATTTCTTGAACAATTCCATGAATTTCTGAAAATTTTTCTCATCTTGATTCTTCTTTTTATTTCTTTGTGGGAAAGGAAGCTTAATGATGGGTTTTGGTTCAGGTAGCTTTTCTTGTACCACCGGCATTTTCACACTTTCTTCCTCAGGTGGTGTCTTATTTTCTAAGATTTCCAGGTCCACTTCACACAATGTATCTTCTTCTTCATCCTTCTTCTTAAGATCTTCAACAGATTTTCCGCTTCTTGTTGTTACCGCACTCACATTATTGTGCTCCCTTGGATTTGTCACTGTTGCACTAGGTAATGCGCCTGGTATTTGGGAATTTGTTATCTGTTGTGCTATCTGACCCAATTGAATCTCCAGATTTTTAATTGATGCATTGGTGCTTTTCTGATTATTCCTGGTTTCCTCCTGAAATTGCATATTATGAGTTGCCATCTTCTCTATAGCAATCTCCCAATCCGCTTTCTTCGGTACATGCTG